>JBBPBS010000968.1:10605035-10635049 GCA_037974835.1 Cicer judaicum
TAATTTATTAATAATATATAATTGTTACTAATTATAATAATAAATAGAATAATAATAATAATTACAATAGTAATGATAATAATAAATAGAATAATAATAATAATAATTACAATAGTAATAATAATAAGAAAATTCTATTAATTAAAAAAAATACATTAATTTATTAATATTATATAATTGTTACTAATTATAATAATAAATAGAATAATAATAATAATAATAAACAAAAAATTCTAGTAATAATATTATAATAACAATACATTAAAATAAAAGAAAAAATATATTAAAATAATAATAATAATAAAACGAAAATTCTATTAATAAAATAAAAATAAAAATACATTAAATTAAAAGAAAAAATACATTCAAATACATTCAAATAAAATGACATTAAATCAAAAGAAGAAAATACATCAATTTTGAGTAGATGTGCCAGCAGCGTTTGGACAATTTTTCTTAGTATGACCAGATACCCGACATAATCCGCACTTTCTTGGGACTCTATCTGCAGTATCCATATCTGTTCTAATGCGTTTGGTCTTTGGGCGACCTTTCTTGACTCTCCGCATTAGTGGATTGTGACACACCTTAACACCTTCATATTGTGGCCAATATCCTTCGTTTGGTATTTGTTGGACCGCTTCACTATATACTTTTAGTACCGTTTCCATTTTGTACACATTAGGTATAAGGCTCCAAAAATCATATTTTATGCTAGAACATGCTGCTATGACATGTGAACAAGGCATATGTTTAGCTTGATATTTTCCACAGTCACACCACTTATTAGGAAGATTTACACTGAAATGACCAATTGGTCGCCCTTCTTTTGGAACAACTGTCTCATGGACCATGAAAGTATGGTTGCTTCGATCAAAACAATCGACTCTATGACTATTTGATTTACGTATTTCCGATTTCATAAAACTCATGCATGTTTCTGTGTATACCTGACCAGAAGCTAAAATTGATGCATGTTGTTTTGCCATGGTTGGAAATAGTGTACCTGTTTTATAATATGTTGATTGGACCAAAGCAGTGATGGGAAGGTTGCGTGGTTCTTTTAATATTGCGTTCATCGATTCTACAAGGTTGGTGGTCATCTGACCCCAACGACTACCTCCATCAAATGCTTGAATCCAATCTTCTCGCGGTATATTGTCTAACCATTTCAAAGCTTCTAGGTTTATGATGCCAATTTCTCTGCGGTAGTATCGATATGTAGACTGATTGATTGAGTAACCTGTATTGAAACAGTAGACAATGCATTATTACAGTAATTATAAAACTTCATAATTTAATTTTTCAGTAATGATAAGAAGTAAGAATTAAATTATTACCCATAGAAATAATTTAATTCTTCATAATTTAATTTATTATTATTACTATTGTAATTATTATTATTATTCTATTTATTATTATAATTAGTAACAATTATATATTATTAATAAATTAATGTTTTTTAATTTTTATTTTATTAATAGAATTTTATTATTGTAATTATTATTATTATTATTCTATTTATTATTATAATTAGTAACAATTATATATTATTAATAAATTAACGTATTTTTCTTTTTATTTTATTATTAGAATTTTATTATTTTAATTTAACAATTATATAATATTAATAAAATAAATATTTTTATTATTTTAATTAATTATATTAATGTTATTATTAATTAAAAAATATGAAATAATAATATATATATATAATATATATGCCATACATAAGGGCAAAATGGGGAAAATAAAGTTGAAAAGTGCCTTCAGGAGGTCGCATCCCCAGGATGCGACCATCATGCAAATTTTTTTCATTCATCGCATCTCCAGGTTGCGACCAACAACTGGGGGAAAAAAAAGAGGACAATTCTGTATATTTTTTTTAAAGTGGGGCATTTTGGAGTATAAATTGAAAAAAGGGGATATATTGGTGGCTGCTTTCCCTATATTTGTTCATTATTATTTTCTATATGAAGCATTGTTTATTCAAATAAAATTAAGATGTGGTCAAATATATACTCCTTCTATTTCTTGTTACTTTCAATTTGGATAAAAATTTGTTTCTAATAGATTTATCATTTTCAAACTTCAATGTAACACTATTATGCTTTTTTTTTATTTATAAAAAGTAACTAAAATTTATTGATTTTGGTAGTATATGCAAATAATCTTGATGTATAACTAAAAATATATTTTAAGAGGAAAGGGGCGATGTATAACTAAAATTACATTTTAAGAGGAAAGGACCCAACCGGTGACCTCTTGATCTGCAGTTAAATGCTCTACCACTGAGCTATGGACCCATTTATAACAAAATTTTCGATTTGGTTAAAAACTACGTGTATAGAGTGCACTGCATTACAACCCAATTTTTTCTTTACTGTTGCATGCACGTGTTAATATAGTGATCACTGATCACTGATCACACATTTTCTCGCGCTTCCATTTTGTTTTGGTCAGTACAATTTACAAAATAATATTTTACTATACAATTCTATATTTCTTTTTTTCTTAAAAAAAATAGTTTTATTCAACCCCACTCAATTCAACTTGAATTTCGAAAAAAATTTAAAAAATATTTAACTACAACTTTACTCTCTATATTTTTTTTATCAATTTACAAAATTTATCTTTCTATTTTAAAATTTGATAATTTATTTTTAGTGGTCGAACTGGAACAAATACTTTCAAAGAGTCAAATTTTTTAAATTCTAATTAAAAAATTAAATATAGTATTTTATTTTATATTAGAATTTTATATTGTAAATTTGTACACTCATAAAATTTTGCAAATACAATTGCAAAAATTTGACTCAAAAGGTGCACATGTTTAGAAGAGAAAATATGTTCGAATGTTTGGAGAGGCAAAAATATCTAAACAATAAAAATAAAAATAATAATTATTTTTAATTTTCGGATTGTTACAATCAATAATTCTTTTTAAAATTCAAAAATATCTAAACCAAAAAGATAATTAATTTGATTGAATTTTTGCAATTTTTCTCACAAAATTAAACCCAAATCGATGAATAGTATGTTGATTTAGTTCAGTTCAATTATTATTAATAAAAATTAACATACTTATTTGAAAAATATAAAATTTTCTTTTTTAAATACTAGATTTTTAATACTATTAAAATAATTATGTAAATGTTTTTTGAATTACAATAAAAAAATATTTATAAATGATTAAATTTTTTTTAAATATAATGCATATTTAAGATAACATTTATTGATATAGTCTCATGATTTTATTTAAATATTAATGGTCGATTTTAAATGAATTGAAATAATACTCAAATCAACATACATTGAATTTATTTAGTTCGATTCAAATTGAACTCGAACACATGAAAAATATTAATGTAATTGATTTTGATTTTTTTTTATGAATTTATTAAATCATTGGTTTGATTTTTATTTCTAAATGAAATTCAAAACAAATACAATTGAAAAAGTTAAAAGATGTAGTGTATGCACTTAATGTATTTGTTTTACTTAATGTATATTGTAATTTTTATAGGTTATTTTTATTTGAAATTTTTTTGATAGGGACACTGGTGGCTGTTGGCATATTCCTACCACTGCTCATTTAGATTTTGTAATTAAAAAATAATGATATGACATGTTTTAAATAATTTGACAAATGATACGATGATAAGTAAAACTCACTAAGAATATAACTTTCAACTTTATAAAATTTTCAGTTTTGTAATTTAATTAATGATATATGAATAATTAATGCATTTAGATAATAAATGGTTCTATATCATAAAATCATATGTTATGTCATTTAAAATATATTAAATTGTTATTTTTTTAGTTTAAAATTTGGAGGGAGACACCAAATTGTTGGCTTTTAAAATAAGGGGATTAATTCTATAAATTAGTGAAAACAACGAAATCAAAACTATAATTAAGTCTAAAATGAAGTTTTCTAGAACACATATGTCCGAAAATTTGAATTGTGTACTGGAAAATCTTTTTCAAATTTTTCGATACACAAATGTGTTTTAGAAAATCAAATCATGTGTATTGGAATATTGTTTTTCAAGTTTTTCGATACACAAATGTTTTTTTAGAAAATCGAATTTTGTGTATCAATGAACTTTTTTTCAAGTTTTTCAGTATACAAATGTATTTTAGAAAATTAGATCTTTGTGCATCGAAAGATTTTAAAAAAAGTTTCGAAAAACTTAAAAAATATTTTTCGAAACACAAATATTTCTAAAAAATTCAAAATTTGTGTTTTGAAATTTTTTTCAGAACACAAACATGTCATAAAAACATAAAATTTGACTTTTTTTTTTTGAAAAAAAATTTAAATTTTTGTTTAAATATAGAAATAAAAGTATAAGTTTGGAGATATATATGGAGTAAAATTTCTTTATAATATTCAGGTTAAAACAAAAAAAATAAATCCTACATAGACTATCCGTAAGATATACAACATAGACTAATAGTGATTAAAGGAGTTTGACTGATTTCTATATTTAGATAAGAAGATATATCATCCAAAGATTGAAATTATGGATTAAAAAAATATCCCTTTAAAAAAATATCCACATAAGTCATAACGTAAACCAGTTTTGCAGTAACATTTAATAAGAATAAAATATTTACAATAAATAGATTTACATTGTAGGATGATCAATTTTTATCGAATAATGTTAAAAAACTATTTTGTATTAATTGATATATAACCATTAAACTTAAAATTATATATATGCATTTTGGTTTAATTTGAATTATATTATTGAACAACTTTGATCTAAATCTTATTTGATCTACATCCTACAACTCCATCAAACAGTATACGATTACGCATTCCCCATAAACACCAAAACCCAATGCTATGACTAAATTGACGAAAGTGCTGCCTAATATCATTATGAAATACACCTTCAATACCCATCCAACCAAAACTCACACACCATACTCTCATTGTTTTGTTATTTTTCTTTTCCATTCAAAAATGCTAACTTGTATGTCTTGATGTGTATGTACCGTGTTCATATGTCAAGTACTATGGGATTATATATAGTTCAAAAATTGCATATTTTATAAATATTTTCCATTAAAAATAAAACTCTAAAAATTTAAATAAATTAAGTTTCTTCTATTAGAACCTAAAAACAATTATTTGGTTTGTGGATAAAGGAAAGTTTCAGTCCTTAAGAAAATTAAATATAAACAACTTGTTGCTATATTTTTTACACTTAGTTTGGTGGATAAAGAAAAGATAGACGAAAGAATAGAAGGTAAAAAGAAATTAAAAAAAATTATGATAGAAAAAAATATTTCTTTATAAAATGACATAAATCTCCTTAAGAAAACATTATATATGATAAAAAAAATAAAAATAAGGAGATATTACATTAACCTCCCTTGAGGTTTTTTTAAATAACATTCACACTCCATTTAATTTTCAAAAAGCAGTCACTTTCTTAATATCTATTAAAAAAATCGCTTCATATTTTTGTGACACTTACCTCTTGTCTTTTTTTGTCTTTCACTATATAACATGATTAATGTTATCACTTTAATTTGCATAGATACAATCATACATCTAACATATGAAATTTGAAAAGTATAATTTTGTTCAAATTCACACAATCAAAATGTGCATTCTATTTATTTATTTATTTATTTATTGTGAATGGCAGATAAAGGCGTAAGTGTAATAAAAAAAAAATATATTTAACACAACTTTTTAGTGAATACAAAAGAGATATTTTAAAAATTAGAAGGATGTGAGTGTCATTTAAAGAGACCTTAGAGAGATGTGAATGTCATTTAAGGAGATTAATGTCATTTATACGTTCTATCCTAATTTCTTTTCATTTTCTTTTATATCAAACAACTATATTATCAATTCTTTTTTTATTGTTCTCTTTTTTTTTTCATATTTTTTCTCTTCTCCATCTTTGATTCATCAATTAAACAAAGTGTAAAGAAAGTAATGATTAAGTTGTCCCACCTTAATTTTTTTAAATACTAAAAATTATCTTTATTTTGCTTAACAAGTGCCCTAATTAACTTAACAAGTATCATTAAGATATTTATTAGCATGATATATATACTAAGTAATTAAATTTATTTGGCATATATATATATATATTAATCTGAATATATAGCTTCACTTTTAAATATGAAATGTGATTTATATTTATGTTTTTACAAAATAAAAAAATAGTGATTATTTTGGAGACCATTTAACTGATAATTTAAAAACACAATCCCTTAATTAATTTTTAAAATTGGTCATTAAACCACTTTTTAAAATGGGTCTCTAAAATTTCAGTAGTCAATTGAGTCGTATGCATTTTTGGTTGCTAATTGATTTAGAAACCAAAATTTTGGTCACTAGAAATAGTTTTTGTAGTAGTGATATCACTCTTCATTTAGTATAACTTGTATAACTTTAATTGATTAGTATCATTGAATAATTTAAGCAATATACTTAATTTTGTTTACTGGAATTATAAAAATTAAATGTAATCAACAGATACTACTCATCCCAAAATAAAATATTAATAAAATTAGTTCTATTCTTTAAAATAAAATATAAATAAAAATCAACAACTACTCCTATATTTAATGATAAAATCTTTAAACTATTCTTCATTTGATATAATTTTTACATTACTAATAATACAATTTATTAATTATTGAGGATAACTTAATAGTAGTCTTAACTTTTTATTAGAATTGTTTAGATTAATAATGATGAACCATATTTTTTAATATTCGTAATTTATTTATGTTTGCGTATAAATTATTCCTTGTTATTTCTTAATATAATTTATTCTAGTTGAACTTTGCTGCAGGTGTTTAATAGAAAGAGTCTTCTTCAAAAAATAAAAATTAAAAAAAGAATGTTGCTGATAAATGCTTATAAAGGACACAATATATTATTATTTTTTGTCTGTCTTTAGAATTAAAAAAAATTATAAAAAATTCAGGGTTACTTGTACACTCCAAATTTTTTCAAAATAAGTAACGTTTACAATTTTAATTTTTTAATACAACTTCTAAAAATGCATTGTTAATAGCAAAAAATTTATCAATAATTAAATTTAATATTTTCATATAATAACTTTTATTTTGATTATTATATTTTTTTAATATATGTAAAAATATTTATAGGATATTCGTTATAAGTCGATGGAAAAGTCTAATGAATACACATTTTTCCAAACCCTAAATACGAGAGAAATAATATTGACTATTGACTAACATAAAAAAGCAGTAGCACTTTGCAATTGCCAAATGGTGTGATCCAATGCTTGAATGAATGGACAGAAGAAGTGTGGGAGTGGGATAGTGTAAAGTCTCATGTAATGTGTGAATATGTCATAGAAAAATCAAATGTCAAAATGTGATCCATCAATCCATCCATCGAATCCTGTCCGTCCAAGAGATGACCATATTAAGACAATGACGTATTTTGACGGTCAGCTTGAAGGGACCCACATTCCAATTCTTTGTCTTCCCGACAAAAGCATTGGGGCTTGGGCTTGTAAAACCCAGTAGTAATTCAGTACTAGGCCGGTAGGCCCACAAGTTTTACCTACAAACTCGATCAGCCAATGATTCACTCTATGTGCCACGTCAGCATATTGTAACGTCCATGAGTAGGGTATGTCAGCTCGCAGCACCTGATCAGCTTGCTTCACGGACACAGTGTGTTGTGTTGTGTTGCATCATGACCCCCCACTCGTGCACATTATTATTTTCTTTCTTCTTTCAATTCAATCTGTTTCTAACACATACGGAGTACGTTAGCAAATACCCTTACTAATTAATATTTAATGCACATTATTGATTTTTATTAATATAAGGTATTGAAATTTAATTAAATGGGTTATGAAAAATTGTCACTCTGTATACTCGATTGAAGAATAAATATCCTTCTGCAACACGCTTCAAATCCACCCACACGCCATTCTGCAACATGCTTCCACCACCAACGCAGAATCTAAGTAGTTTGTAATATTTGGAGAAAAGAGAAAAAGAAGTTGGAGAAATCACATTTGTTTAGAGGATATAGAAATAATTCTATAAGAACAACTTTTTTTCTCTAATGATATTTTAGAATCATCTGATTCAAACTTTCATACGATGGAGAGAAAAAAAAAAAAAAGTAGTTGTTGGTTGTTTCATTTTTTATGATTTGAATATCATAAAAAAGAAAGAAAAATGAATTATATAAATAAAAGTTTAGAGAAGAAAAAAAATATAAAATTTAATTGCAGTTTTGGTCCTCCTAATTTAGTGGAATTGCGAAAGTAATTATCTCATTTCGTTTTTCTCCAGTTTTGGTCTCTAAAACAGAATTTTGAGTCAAAACTTGATGAAATTTCATTTTTTAAAGTTATACTATATCATTTATGATCATATATTTCAGCAGGTAAAATTGTTGCACATGTTATGTTGAGGCATTATGTGACTTAAATAAATAAAAATAAAAAAAAATTTCATCAAATTTTGGACCGAAATTATGTTTGGGAACCAAAACTGGAGAGAAACAAAATAGGAGTAACTATTTTTGTAATTCAGCTAAAATAGAGAAATCAAAACTGCAATTAAACTAAAATATAAAATCATACAATAAAAATAATAATTAATTATATAAATGAAGATTATACGATTACAATAATAACAATATTTGTTTAAGAACAAAATTGTTCAAAATCACAAATTAATACGTATTGTTTTGAAAATGAATTACAATTGGATTGATCACCTAAACAATTAACGTCATGATCAACTTTATTAAAAGCACAAATTAATGGAGATATTATATTGCTATCAACTTTTTGCACATTTAGTGACCAAATAAACAATAATATCTTAATAAATTAGTGACCAAATAAACACTTATTATTTCAATGTAACTCTCAAGTTGATAATCAACCATAATAAATTATTATGTGCGTATATTTCTCTATTCCTATAATCTTCTTGTCTATTATTACTTATTATTTATTATTACTTATAATTGTTTAATCAAACGCATAACTATTTGAGATTAATCAGTTTGCATCGTCAACTTATAATTTTCTAACAAATATTTGAATTAATGTAAGTGCTAACTACTTCAACATTCAAAATATTTTTAGAAATGAGTTTTAGTAAATGACATTTAAACTATAATTCAACTCCCTTCTTGTGATTATATCTCTCTCTCAAAGAAATTAAATGAAGAAGTCAAACATCTGCTCAAGAGTTATATGACTTTCAAACCAAAAAGTATCATATGCTTGTAATTAACGTGAACCTAACATATGGCCTTGAGGATTCCTTCAATTATTCCACAAAGCATTGGCTTTAATTTACTTATTAAAAGGAATTGACTCAAAGAGATAACGAACAAAATGAATAACAAAGAGATAGAATTTTCAAATCCCTACTCAAACATTGATAGAAATCTACAACAACATTATGTAATCTGTATAAAATGCAATCATATTACTCAATATAAGACAAAATTAAGGAAAAATATTGTCACTAAGAGACAACGGTATTATATCATACAATGGCAATAAATACCTTTGAAAGTGTGGAGTTTCAACATCTACATTTACTATAACAAAACCTCTATTGAAATTAACAATAATGACTTAACTTGTAAAACTTTATTTTACTCAAAAAATTCCTAAAGCACTTTCCAAACAATTAGGATAGAGTGTTTTAAATTCTTTAAAAGAAAAATTTATATTCTTGTAATTGTTGCATGTCCCAAGTAAAAACACGTTTCTTAAAAATGCAAGGTTGTGTCATTGTTAAGAAGTTGCATAGTATCTAATGTGATATGCCGGAAATACTCACAAGCTTGTGTACTCAATGTGGTTGAATAGTGGAAACAATATTTTGCAAGAGATAATTATGTCATATGTGAACCTATATAAATTGTTTGCATCTAATACTTACTTTTCTTATGATAAAATTTACTAAAAATTAATTATAATTTTCAAAATTAATTTAATTATTGTGGTCTAATTAAATAAACTCCAAGAATCCATGCCCGAGTTTCTTAATATACTAACTAATTTTCTTTCTTTCCTTTTGCTAGATCTCAACAATTATATCAACTCATGCAATTTGAATATTTAATATGTATTAACTTTGATCCTATAATTTGTCAACAAAAAAATTATCCAACGGTATTTCTAATTTATATATAAATGTGTTGTCCCCATGGATGTATTTGTAAATGTCCGATGGATGTAATTTATATATAAATGTATTTGTAATTATTCAATGGATGTTTTTTTAAAAGATTATTATATTAAATACATTTTAATAATTCTTAGAAGATATTTTAATTATGTTGTTATAGTTTTTGTTGTAATCGTAACAAAGACTTAAATACATCACTTATAAAAGATAAAAGACTAAAATAGATTAAAATTAAAATAAATATTAAATAAAAAATGAAATAAATTAAAATAAAGATAAAATGAAAAATATAAAATGAAAAAAAATATAAAAAGTAAAATAAATCAAAATAAAGATAAAAAATCAAAAAAAATATTATATAAAAAATAAATAATCAAAATTATATGTAATTCAAAATATGATGAATAAACTAAAGAGATGAACGATTTCATGAGTGGGCTAAAGAGGTAAACACGATACATCGATCACCCTTTGAGACATTTAATAATAGTTGCGATTTTATGAATGGGTTCTTGTAACTTCTAAATTGTAACAACAATTTTTAATTGAAGTTAAAAACATGAAATTTTTACTTATAAATTAATCAAATTATTTTTGTTTATGTGAAAAATATGGCGCAAACTTCCAAGTTTGTTTATGCTTTGTTCATCTTTCTTTTTCTATTTCTTGTATTCATCGACAGTATGTCATTTTTCACACTATTTTCAAAAAAAAATTCTTCTTTATTGTTATTTGACTTTGTAGAGCCCTGCCATAAGGACAAGGATTGCCATAAGGACAAGGATTGCCATAAGGACAAGGATTGTCCAATGGATAGTTGTCTCCCTCCTCTAGTGATTCCATCATGCAATATGAATATTTGTACGTGCTTTTAACCATATCATTTAAGATGAAAAAATAATTATGTTAATTATTTCTAAGCATACTATTATTTTGTTCGTCATAATGTTGGTAGCTTTAATTTATGTTTATATCACCTTTCAATATTCCTGACAAGCTAAAATATGTATTACACAATGTAAAAAATAAATAAATATGTATTACCAAATCTGTAAAATTGTCTAAGCAAATAAATGGTCATTTTCAATTTCGAATGTACTTTAATTATATGTTTTTCAATTGTGTTAATTAATATTATATACATTATTTTTAAGTTATTAATATTTATTGTGCATTTATAATAATAAAAATACATTAATATTAGTTAATAAAAATAATTGAATAAAATTATCATTTTTTCTAAATAATGTGGAATAGTTAAACACGACAATTATATAAGACATAAAAGAATAGACTTAATTGCACTTTTGGTTCCCCTATTATAGGTGAAAATTAAAGTAGTTTTCCCATTTTGTTTGTCTCAGTTTTAGTTCCCCAAACAGAATTTGATGCCAAATCATAATAAGTTGTCATTTTTTTAATGACGTGTCAATAAATAGGTGACGTAGCAGACGCTTACGTGGAATAAATTTATTATTATATTATTTCTGATTAAAAAATATAATTTTTATTTTCAAAAATCATTTTAATAATTGTGAAATATTTTTAAAAATATAATTAAATTTAATATAATTAAAAATATTTTAATTATTTCTAATTGAAATATTTTAAAAATATTTAAATAATTAAAAATATTTTTAAAAATATTTTAATTCAAAAATCATTTTAATTATTTCTGATTGAAATATTTTAAAAATATAATTAAAAATATTTTTAATTTAATTTAATTTTAACAATTTAATTATATTTTTAATAATATTTCATAACTATTAAAATGATTTTTGAAAATAAAAAATATATTTTTTAATCAAAAATAATATAATAATAAGTTTATTCCACGTAAGCGTCTGCCACGTCACCTATTTATTGACACGTCATTAAAAAATGACAACTCATCATGATTTGGCATCAAATTCTGTTTGAGGGACTAAAACTGGGGACAAACAAAATGGGGGGACTACTTTCAATTTTCACCTATAATAGGAGACCAAAAGTACAATTAACTCAAAAAAATATTATGTTTTACAAGTATCGTTGCCCTCTCTTAAGCATAGAAGATAAAGAAAACAACCATATCGCTGTATAATTATAAATAGCAAATCTAATAATAAAAGTCAATATATTATTATTAAATTAATTATTTATCCAAGTTCTACAATATTTAGCATAAGATTGTTGAATGATATAAATTTAATAAATATAAGTATATATTGAAAGAATCATTGAATAGAACTACATCAACATTATTATTTTTTATAGATAAATCTACATCATTAAAAATAAATTTGTGTTAATCCTATTATTCTGCTGAAAAAAAACAAAGTTAAAGTTAAATGTATGACACAATTGATACATCCCAATATTTATATTTATGATATGTATAAATTGATTCATCTTGAGACTTAAAAAATATCATGAATCAATTTTGAATCGACTCAAAGACACAATAAATCAATTCATTGATGTAAAAATTATTATAAACTGACACTAAAACTCTAGAAGCGAGTTGAGTCATCAACATTTTAAAAAAATAATTTCTTGTTATGAAATGGTGACAAATTTTCCAATCGAAACAAACTGCACACCATAATGATCATACAAAATTATAATAATTAATGACAATTATTACGACACCTTAATCAAAAAACTTGCATACAAAAATTATGTTTCAAATACAATTCTAAATTTCTCAAATTGCATCGTTACCAAATTTTAACACCATGCGGGATTGATTCAATTACTGAATCTCAAACACTACAAGAGAACACACCTTCATACATAAATGTAAAAGAAAAGTTAAGAGAAGAAAATCGCAATTTATACTATTTCTACGACTTCGTTCTTCTTGTAGTGTACATTCAGTCCCCTGTAACTTGTATAAGAGTTTTTTCATTTATCAAATTGGTAGAATTATTACAAGGTCATTAAGAAATTAATTAAAACTAGAAAATCAAACTCCGTCTTCTAGATTCACTACCAACCAAAAAATTTATGAACCATCTCCAATTCTAGAACCACACACAACCTTTCAATGAAGAGCCCATTCTTCAATTTAGACACTCACTAACACCTAAAGATGCCAAACTTTAGGTCAAAAAGAACCAATCTTTTCACTTTCTTGGCGTATCATTTTATACCTCACAAATCTTCACATCCTTGAACACTCGTATGAAAAGAATACCCATGTTGTATTTTCTCAAACTTTCAATACCAAGAAAGTGATTAAGAGAACGTTTGTAATCTAGATTACGAAAGTTAAGAATGAATGAGAAGAAACAACAAAATAAACAAGATGTATGTGATAGTCAAATAAGAAACACAATGTAATGCACTAAAAGACTGATTTCTTGATTGTGTGAATAGGCTCATTATTTAGTTAGACAATTTCATTAATCGATTCATACACTACATTAATGAATCTATTCATTCACTTCAAATTTCACAAAATAAGATTTGAGGAAAATATTAGTTGATTCATGATTTCATGAATCTATTAATAAATTCGAAATACTTTAAAATTAATTTCAATGTACTACAATGAATTATAATGTAATCATAACATGCACCTATCAATATGCAAGACTGAAAATGGTTTTCTCAAGCAATTCCTTGATTCACAAACTTGATGGATGTTCAACCAAGCAAGATACAATTAAGCTAAGCCTAGAACTAGTTTTGACATTTATTAAAACACTAACCAATTAAGCTAATAGAGCATGCATTCACAAAAATGACTTCAAAATTATTTCATCACATTTCCATGAATTTTAAAGGTAATCTTAACATGCATCTAATGTCATGCATGATTAAGAATTACTGATTTTCTCATATAATTTTCTTAGTTCCATGCTTAGTCGATATTGAGATCAACAAAGCTAAGATAACACCTATGCTTAGCCTAAGTTTTCACATACATCAAAGCACTGTATAACCAACATAATGAGTCATAAATCTTGATACTCCCTCTTCTTGGTGATGGAAACGCTTCATAGATAAGCTTCTCAATATATTCAAAGTGACGATCTCCTTGAATGTGTCTCATTTTTCACATTAACAAAAATAAAGAGGCAACGATAGAAAATTAGAAGTATCAAAATAATGAGCAAGCAACAATATCATCACAAACCAAGTCAAAGAACATGCAATGCAAGTTATAAACCACAACTATCCCGAAAAAATGAACCGAAGTTTATGAAAAATAGAACGAAATTTATAATGAAGCATATACAACTAGACTATTTAAAATGGAAAATTGTTAAATAACCAGACATCAGAAAAGTCATCTAGAGTGAAATATATGGTACTATTACAACCATAAAACTTCAACAAGATCCTAAAGAAACAATCATTAAAAACCAAAGGCATATATATATATATATATATATATATATATATATATATATATATATATATATATATATATATATATATATATATATATATATATCATAAATTCATTAAAAACACCTTTGGAAAAAATTAGATACAACTAGAACAAACTTGTTTAAGAAACTTCATCATATTAGAGAAGATATGAACCATACCTTTACATAGAATTTGATACACTTTTTGAAATGGTTAGAGCTCATAAATAGGCAATATACAAATATGCTATTCAACGTATAAAAAGTCTAGTAAGTTTAGTTTATTTCTAACAACTTTACCAATACCTTAAACTTTAGATTTATTTTGTTTTACATTGGTGGCCAAACCTCCAAAGTTAGAGCTTAATTATATAAATTTGAATTTTCATCCGTCATATGCTTGAAGCATATATATCTCTCATGATATTATTTTTTACTTGATGTCCTCAAACATGTTACATATCTACCAAACAATCACACAAATTTTATAGGTACCCAAACTTTTGTTGGTCCTTGTTGGGTAAACTTGGGAACATGTCCATTTGGTAACCACACGATTCTGTCTTATCTTCCACAATAAAAGAAAGTAATATAAGATACATTTGGTTTGCTATATAGTTTATCAATTTGGTTTTCTAAATTATAAACGGTTCTCGTTTGATAAGTCATTAGTTTAGTAATCCGTTTTGTTTCCTATTGAAGTTATTCAAAAGCATCTTGCAATTCTTTATAAGGGAAAGAGGGAAAGTCATTAGTTTAGTCGATATTATTATTACGTCTTATACTCTCTCTATTTCATAGCGAACATCATTTCAACAAAAAAAATTATCTCAAAATAAATGTAATTCACAATTTTCAATGTAATTTTAATTAATTTTTTCTATAATATTATTTAATGATTACTATATATATTTTATTATATTTTGCATTGATAATAGTAAAAAAAATCTATCAATAATTAAGACAATTAATTTGATAAAATTATTTATCTTTTTCTTCTAATTATCGCATATATTAAGATATATACAAAAAATTTAAACGAAATTTATTATGAGACAATTGAAGTACTACTTAAAAATGAAATATAAGTAAAAAGAGTAACTAAAAAATTGATGTATTTGATTTTAATTTTTAACTATTTTCAACAACCATTTTTTATTATATTTCGTTATAGATGAAGTAGTTTTCTAAAAGTGTCTTTATAACGCATGTTAAAAAGACAAAATATAATATATTATCTATTATAATATATCAAACCAGACTTGTATGTCCTTACATCGACACTTCAACTCTTTGTGTGCTAAGTAATTCTATTTTTGCCACATCACATATAATTTGATGTATCCCTTCCTAAATCGTACTATTAAACCTTCAAAATATATTTGCATTCTTTTAATATTTTTTGATGTTCCTACTCCAAATCAATAAAGCTCACATATTTATTCACAATTTCAATTTCATAAATTCTCATTAATCTCTCAAATTAATTGACACATTTTAAATTAGAGTCTCAAACCTCCAAAATACATTCTCATTCTTCTAATATTTTGATTTTCCTACTCCAAACTAATAACATCAAACATCACACATTAATTCGAAATTATTATTTCATAAATTCTTATTAATTTCTCAATCCATATCTGACACCACTAAGTTTGATAGGTCTCATGCTACATTCTCAACTCCAAAACTCATTTTTCAATTATCTATAGTATTAGAGTTCAAATAAACAATTTGTAGTTCGGTAAAAAAATAACATTATTATAATATAGAAAGAGATCTTTAATGTCCCATCTACAACAAGATGTCTCAATCACATATTTTTATTGGTACAAGTCTTAATCACATGTTCTAATATCACCATTTAGTGTATGTTCCCTTTTCAAATTTTATTTTATCGGTTTTCTTGATTTCAAAAGACGGACCATGTTTAGATCATGGATAATATATCTCTTATATATTTTTCACATGTATATTATAATACAATTTAAAGTTATCTTCTTTATCATTTGTTTGTCACAATTTATATGAACTATTTTGGACCAACATAATTGATAGATGAAATATTTTGTTGTCTATTTTTATCATTACAATATAATGTGTTTCCACTATGTATATACTAAACGGTTGAATATAACCCAAATTATTTTCATAACAAAAATGTATTTAAAAAAGTGGCCTAAAATCAATTCTAAGATTAGTAATATCATTTGTCTCAAGATCCTTATCCATTAGATGAATTTCTATGGTATCATACATATTTATTTCATTTATTAAGATTTGAATACCCTTTTTACATATATATATATATATATGATTTTAGTTAGGTAATGAATGCTTCAAATTTTAGTTTCAATTTCTTATATATGCATTTGATTTTTTTTTTTTTATGTCATTTATCATTCAAAATTCATCTTCCTCTAAGACTACATTACATCCATTATGCCATCACTATTAAAAAAAAAATACTTAATTTGTGGCCAACTTAAAAAAGATTTTCTAACTGAAAAAACCCTCTCATATTACAATCCGGAACTCACAAATATTAATTCAAATTGATTGTTATCAATGATTGAAAAAGCCTTCACAATTTAAAAATATTTTTTGTTGGCTTATTGTAACATTTGTGACAGCAAAAAATGGTCACACAATTGTTGGAGGGAAAAACTATTCAAGTTTGAGGCAGTAAATACCCTCACATCATACTTGATTGATTGAAAATATCAGCAGAATTTTGTTGCACCATATACCCTCACAAAATCACCACACCACAAAATCATTTCCAACAACATCAAATTCATCAAATAAAGAATAAAACTATGAGTTTATTTGAAGATGATAATTAATATTATAGGTTTTGTTTGAAATTTTTTGATGAATTTTTGGAATCTTTGTAAAAAAAAAAGCATAACATTGTTGACATTTTAAAACATAAAAGATCAAATTGTCACTTAAAATTAAAGTATAGGAACAAAATCGGAAGAAAAAAAAAAGATAAATGACTGAAACGATAACTGAAATTAAGTTTCAGGATCACGAGTGCTATTTAGTCTTTTATTTTGTTTTATTTTTTATCTTAGAGACATATCTTTTGTTGAATTTCAAATATGAGCATACAAACAATAACATATCATGAGATAATTTGATTTATACAAACTTTTACCTACTTCTTGAAATATATTGTCTATTTTATTTAAACAGATTTTAAAAGGTGATAGAAAATTTTAGTATATTAATATCGGAGAAATTTTAGTATATGGTATAAAATATGAAGCAAAAAATAATTAGTTCAAATAAATATTTTAACTTCGATTTTTTAATTCATTATTAATTATCTTGAACATATCCAAAAAAGTTCATAGAAAAATTCAATAAACATCATACTAAAGATGATTGCTTTTTAGTTTTCTCTTATGTGCATAAATAAGACCATCTTACACCAAGAATAAGTCTATTTTTTACTATTGTATCATTAAGTCGTAATATCTCTGGACGCAATGATGAAACTTATTAATCCAACGATCGATAAAAGTTTGAAGTCTACTTCTAATATATCCTTCAACAGAATTATTTATATATCCTCTTATTTCAAAAAGAAACTAACCATTATTATTTTTTATTTATTTATTAGATTTAGAAGAAAAATAGGATAAAGTTGTTAACAAAATAATATTAAGTTGCTAATTTAACTACAAAATATAAGAGAATTGTTAAAATAATATAACAAGTTATTTTGTTTGATTTTATTAATATAATTTTGTTTTTTATTTAAATATAATTTTTTATGACATTAACATATTTTATTTTATTATTATTATTTTATTTTATTTATTAGATGTTAATAAAATACAATTGTATTGCCTACAAACTATCGTGGACACTTTATTTGGTTTAACATATTTATATATATATATATATATATATATATATATATATATATATATATATAATTGATTTTGAATCCGAGAGAGGTGTATATGAGATTGGCTATTATTAACTAGGTACTTTAGAGCCGTCCAATAACAATTAGATGGAATAGATTTAAAATCGAATTTTATTTAAAAATAATTAATCCGAAATGCATTATCATTATTGATCGTAATGCTTAAATCAAATTGAAGCAAATTAGGGTGGTTTTAGCATGATGACCCAAAAGTAAAAGAGGCAGCATCCAAGGTACACTATACACGCGTCAGCAACGCGAACCGGCTGTCTTCCATTCTTCGTCTCGCTTTTTGGCCACCAAAATCCTTTCATTAGCAAACAAATCATACTGTAATTAACTTAATTAATAATTTAATAACTGATTTTCTAAGTAACTGTTTATGCTACTTCTGTTACGAATTACGATATACAAGATTCTTTTAATAAATTTATTTGTTCCTTTTTATAAAATGTTTTGAACCTTTTTAATGTTTAATCAACTTATATTTTTCTTTTGTAATTAATAATGAATATTATAATAAAAGTATTATTAACTCTCTTTTTTAAAAGTAAATTTGTAAAAATAATATTAATTATTAATAAATTTAATATTATTATCAATATTTCTAATTCTTGTAATTTAATAATTAAAATTCTATATTTAAGAATGAAGGTAGTAGTTATTAAAACATTTGCATAATAAAAGTTAAATAATTTTTATTAATATCTACAAGAACAATTTCTATGAATGTATGTGATTTTTAATTTAATCTGATGTAATCTATTTAATAAAATTTTAAATTTAATTTTTTTTAAATTATTTAATTAAATAAATCAGACTCGTACTTTCTAAATATAATAAAATTCATATATTTTATCTTAAGTTTTCCCTTCCCGACGTGCATACCTATTATTTTATCTTTAAACCATAGTATTATAAATTTGACGTTTAAATTTTACTCTTATATTTTATTTAAAGTTGTTGTTCATATATACATTAAATCTCTTACGAAAAGTGTTATGGTTATACGCTCAACAAAATTTATGTTTTTTTTATTATCTTATCCTTTTTAGGGATCAATAAAATGTTCTTTTTAGAAAAAATTTAACATAATAAATTTTTAATATGTTAATAGATCATACTAGATTTTGTAAAATGTCGTACCAAAGCTTATGTCGTACCAAAGCTTAAAATAAAAATCTTTGACAGATAATAGTAGGTTATTTATTTCTATGTCTTTTACTTTTTATATTTTATCACTTTTTTACATTCTATATGTATAAAGGGTGTGTCTAATATGTAAACATCAAATAATTTTGAGATAGTGAGTTATAAGGTTTGATTTGAGGTAGGAATATAGTATATCAAGTGATAAGGAAATTATGGGTTCAACCCTCTTCTCTAGCAAAAGTTAATAATTATTAATTACTTACTATATAAATTTAAAAATAGATAATAATAAATTTTGAATAGTAATGAAAATTGGGTTTTTATTTATTTAAATAACCTTATTTTCAAAAAATAATTATCCAAATACTCTATTTTTAAATTTATTAACTAAAAATACTCTTTTTTTCTTTTTAAGTCACAAGTCACCATTTGGAATGACGAATTGTTTAAAGAAATCCAAGTTTCAAATGGCCACTTCCTAAATGGTTTTTTTTCTTTAAAAAAAATAATTTTTATTTAAATTTTTATTTAAATAACAAAAATAATATATATATATATATATATAATTAATATCATTCATAAAAATATATAAATACAAATTTTAAATTACATATATAGACTAGAGCTGTTTGTAACATTCAGACAATGTTTTCAAGTATGGCCAGTTAATCGACATAGTCCACATTTTCTTGGTATTTTTTCTCTAACGGCTATTTCAGTTCTAATACGGGTACTATTTGGATGACCTTTTTTAATTATTCGCATTTCAGGATTGTGATACAATGTTTCACCTTCATATGTGAGTCAATATCCTTCATTGGGGATATGTGAAAACTCTTCTTTTTATATGTTAAATACATCAACAACCTTGTACACATCAGGTAGAAACACTAAATAATTTTGACGAGCATAAAAACATATAGCTATGACATGTGAATAAGGAAAATGTATAGCCTGAAATTTTTCACAATCACATCATTTTCTTTGAAGATTGACTTCAAAATGACCAATTGGTCGCACCTCTCTTGGGTTTACTGTTTCATGCACCATGAAATAATAACGATTGTGGTCGAATTGCATGACTTGGTGAGTATTAGATTTACCAACTTCATATTTAATCTTGTTCATGCAATAGTCTGTGTATACTCGACCATAAGCTAATGATGCTTGATGTTGCTGTCCCCTTTCTGCATATAAAACTCCCAATCTATATTATGTTGATTGTACTAAAGTAGTGATTGAGAGATTGCGTATATCCTTCAGCATTGCGTTGATTGACTCGAAAATGTTTGTTCTCATGTGTCCCCATCGAGTACCTTAAAGCAATAGTCCATTATTATGGGGGGTATTATCGATCCATCTTAAAGCCTCTGGATTTGCCATCCTGATTTCATTGCGGTAATATTTAAATGATGGCTCATTTAATACATATTTTGTTATAAATAATGTAAAAATTATCAAATATGATAAAGTGATAAGTGGAAAATATATTAAGAAGAATTAGATCATTATCCATACAAACAAGTTTTCTTTGAATTAGATAATTATCCATACACATGTGTTAACAGAGGATCATGCAACCCATGATTTGAATTATTATAAGCACTTTTAATAGATTCGTATCTATCTGAAATCAAACAAACATCGACTTAAGGTGTTACATACCTTCTTAAATTTTTCAAAAAAAAGCTTCAAACACCCCCTGTCTCACCTTCCACAAGTGCATAAGCAATGGGAATTGTATTTTTGTTTCAATCTTGTGCAATAACAAACAAAAGAGTCCCTTTGTACTTGTCGTACAACCAAGTTCCATTCATTAAGACAAATGATTTACAAAATTTAAACCCAGATATGCACAGAGGGAAAGTCTAGAATAGTCGTTTGAAATTTTTTGACTCCTGTAATAGAGTATTATCAGAATATCCAAGTGATGCTTCCATTTTCACAATAGTTCCTGGAAGAAATTTTTGCATAGCCATCAACCACCTTAGAAGGTCATTGTAAGACTTTTCCCAATTCCCATAAATCGTTTCGATAACTTTGTTCTTTGTCATCCATGTCTTTCTATAGGTGATTTTGTAGTTGTATCGTTCCCGAATATGTGCAGTGATCACCTTCACTTTAATTGATAGGTCAACTTTCAAAAGCGACTTTATCCTTTTGCATATGATGTTAGAGTCAAGCTTGATATGATCATGTGACATAGAGGAATCACACATTTAGTTACTTTTTTGACTTAATGAACCCCTGCATTTGAACAAGCATTGTGGACCAATATTCACCCATTGCTTAGTTTTTTGGCTTATCAAGTTATGAATACATGGTTTGGTCTTGCAGATATTCTAAACGATTTATTTACGTAGAAATCCAATTGGTTGATCCTCGTGTCCATCCTCCCCAACCTCTACCACAATCTAGCTAACATTTTTTTTTTCAGGAATCAATGTCCAACACAACACAACAAAATCAATATTATATACCAACACTTTCTGACACTCAACCACCTTCTCATACTTTTACTCACACACCACATCAATTTTACGGGTTCACGCAAGGGGAACAATTTAATTATGACAACCAACAACTACTTCAACGAGACAATTGTCGATTATCCTTTCCATTAAGTGAAAAGGAACTGTTGTATAACACGTTCAATACTCGTCATAATACACCTGAGTTCGCTACCCAGTTACTGAATAATATGTGTCAACAAAGCTTTCAAATTCCAAGCTTTGGGAATGCATATGCTCTATTGAATCAAATATCCAACTGAACTCAAGGTAGAAGTAGTTCTTCTACAACACTTCCTCCTAGACATCCTCAACAGCAAGAAGAGGAAGATCAAGAAGAAAAACTATCTCGTTATGTATCAAGGCGTCATCAAAATCCAGTACGTGTGAGAAAACATCGGTAATGTGGTACTGGAGGGCACCTTAATTTTATCGCTATTTTTGTAAATTTTGTGATATTTTTTATGAATGAATTATGTAATTTAAAATTTATCATAATTTAAATTTGTATTTATGTATTTCTATGAATTATATTAATTATATATATTATTTTAATAAAAAATGAATTTTTTTTTATTTTTTTATAATTTTTTTTTAAAAACCCTTTAAGAAGTCGTCAATTGAAATGTGGACTAACTTAAGGAAGTCGCCGTTCTAAATTGTGTTGTAACTTATAAAAGAAAAGTATTTTAGTTAATAAATTTGAAAATGGAGTATTTGGATAATTTATTTTAGAACAAAGATATTAAAAAATACCCTAAAAATTGGGTCTAGCAAGTACTACTTTCTTCAAAATATAATGAACCATTATTTAAATTACATATAAGAGTAATATTTATATTTAATGGCCAACAATATTTCAATCACGATTATCTCACACAATAAGGTATATTTATCAATATACATTTGAACTTGTGAATAATATAAAAATAACTTTTAAATTAAAATTATTTATCAAATACTAACAAATAAGGTATTATTCATATTAACTTACATCCTCTCCCAATATCGAGAGGAGTGTGTCTAATTATATGGTTATTTTAAGATAAGAATAAAATAAGTAAAAATTAATAGCTATATTTACAATAAAAACATTAAAAAAAAATTATTTCAACTACATTTTATAAATTTTATTTATCTAACATATTTTATGAGTTTTATAACTATGCATTCATGCAATAATGTTTTATACAAAATTATTTATATTTCATAAAAAATAATAAACAAAATAACAAAAAGATTTAAAATCCATTATAAAACATCACTCTTTTTTTTAAAGTAAAAATGGATATCACTGTTTTTTTATACTTAGCCCATAAAGTATATAAAAATTAGAATAAATTAGTCCCAGACAAAAAAAACTACAGTTTTGAGTTCATGATAAAAATAAACTGGGACATGTTAGTTTTTCTGTCAATTTTTTTCGTAATCGGCATTTTTATTTGTTTTTAAACCACGACTAGATTATGACATGTCATATAATGAATCACATATATCGAACAATTTGGTCAAGGATTTTTCTCCGTTTAAAGGTTTTTTGTGTTTCAACTTTCATGTATGTGTCTTTCTTGTTTTAAGTTTTTTTAATATCTTTTTTATTTGGTTTTTAAATAAGGGAGTAAACTATCCTTTTATAATTTTTGTTATGGTCAGATAGAAAGTTTACTAATGTTGTTGATGATTTAATGATACATGTCATTTATTTTCATATAACTCAGTGATAGATTATGTGGTTCATAAACTATATTTTTTTAAAAACAAAATCTATAAAATAATCATTCTTTTGTAAGGGATTAATTTGTCCCACACATTTTTCCAAGGACCAAAATATTCCTTTACTCTAAAAATAATGCATAGTTCTCATTAAATATTTTATGAGTAGTCATGAGATATAACATTTATTTGGTAGTTACAGTAATAAAGAATCCTAAATAGATTCGATCTCACCTAAAATAAAATACTAAGAAAACTAATTACTTAGTCTACGCATTAGTCCATGTTAATTTCTCGGTTGTTTATTTTAGGGATTAATATGATAAACTTAACAAATTTTATTTGTTGCTCACAACAAGAATTACATATAGAAAATGACGATATTAGAGGAATGAATTTTTTATATATATTTGAATGAATAATTTGGATGTTTGACCTTAAAACAATTAAGTCGATGTTCCCGAAAAAGGTAACGTAGTAGTGGTATGAAATTTAATTATTAATAAAATATAAATAATAGTTCAAATGATATATTTGATTAACAATTTAATTAAAATATATCAATTTTTTAATATTATTTTTATTTATATTTCATTTGAGATAAAGTATTAAAAGAGAACAAAATTAACTATTCAATCCAATATATAAGTGTGTTTTTCAATCATAACATTCTTGTGATAAACATTAATTAAAATTCATAGACAAAATGTGAAACTTAATAATCTCAATATTTTTAATTGCGTTAAGCCTTATGGAGAAATAAACCATAATATTTTACCTATAAAAATAATTAAATCCGTCAATAAATTTATAAAAATAAAAAAAAAATTAAAAAAAAAAACCCTTAGGGCTTTGGCCTCTTTGGTTTCCCCTAAATCACTCCTTCTGCAAAGGCACTACTCTAAAGTCCAACTCAATATCCAAACTGTACGGAACAAAGACAGAGAAGGAAGCAACATATTGTTGTTTCAAAAAGCCAAATAAACACGCACTACACATAAACGTACACTACTTAATACACACGTATATACATAAAAATAAAAATAAATTGATTTTTTGAGTGTCCCTTTTTTAATAAGAAAAATAGAGTACCTCTTAATTTGTGCATTTTTTTCTCAATAAAATTTAGGATGGAGATGGTGGACAAATCTTTCATAGAAAATATTTTATGGTTGATCAATAAAACTTTAATTTTGTGTATTTTTGAAACATTTATATAGAAGTTGTGTAACAAGTATAGTTCTGATATAATAGTTATATTTTTTTTTAATAAAATATTATAAAATTTATTTTTTATTAAAAATAATAATGATCTATCCTTAAACTATTTTTGAGAGGTCTATACTAAACACAATATTTATATAGAATATAGAATGATGTCATATATGTATTATTTTTTTACAAGCAAACATTATATTAATCTAAAATAAGAGGTACTTAAAATCCATTAAAATTGCAAATCAAATAACATTGATATTGAAATTATATAATTATATTATTATAGGATATATAGTATAATAAAGAGACAGAAAGAGAAAAAGAAAAAGAAAGAGAGTCTCCTCTCATCTCTTCTTCTCTCTCTCACTCACTCACTAACTCACTCACTCTCATTCTCATACACAAACATGGGACCATACCATTGTCCTTAGCTTAAAAAAATTTCAACCTTTTCTCTGCAAGACAGGATCCGATTCTGCCGCTTCTTCTCTCTCTTTCAACTATACCCTAGCTATACATGAAAATGGAAGACCACCATAACAATCATGGTCACCACCACCACCATCATCACCATCAACAACAACAACAATATGGAGACATAACAACTGATCTAAGACAACTAGTCAACGGAACAAGGTTTCCCTCATCGGAGGAGTTTTTTCCCGGTCATCGGAATCTAACAGCTTTGGTCACTCCACAACAACAACAACAGTATGAGATGATGATGTTAGGTCATCGTGGAGTAGTACTTGAAGATTTCAATACTAACATGAATACAATTGTTCCTCCTCAAACAACAACAACAACAACAACAAGTGTTTCAGTTTCAGTTTCAACTCCTGAGACTGCAGGATGTATCGGTGGAGACGCATCCACTGGAAGATGGCCCAGACAAGAAACACTTACTCTTCTTGAGATCAGATCTCGTCTTGACCCTAAATTTAAAGAAGCTAATCAGAAAGGTCCCTTATGGGATGAAGTCTCTAGGTATCTTCTTTTATTTTATTTTATTATATATATATATATATATATATATATATTATAATTTTTAATCATTTCAAAATGATAGTCTTTGTATTTTTGTTTGATTATTATTATGAATAATAAATTTAAGAAAAAACAAATTAGGGACAAAATGCTACTTCTAGATTGTAGATTTGATGTACATATGTATGTAGCTAGTAATTTTTTGGGATTTGCTAAATAATGAGATGACAAGACTGCACTTGGCGTTAATTTTGTCGCTAGGGATTCGAGAAAGGAATTTATCATCATCAACATATATTGTTTTGTGCAATTTTTGTTAAGCTTAATTAAAATGAAAATAATAAATAAATTATTAATTATATTAATAATCTTGTACAAAGCTAGAGAAGCATTTAAGTTTACATACCAAGTTTAGTATAGTTCTACCGCTGTCTCGATTTCCACTTTGAAACTTTGTACCCCTCTTTTAAGTGCAAAATTTGTTTCCTTTTATTAAATTTCTTTTCATCATATATTAATTTGAAAATTCATTGACCATATTCCAATGCTTGTTTGCACCTCTATGTACTCTTTGATTTGATCTCTATGAAATGACATCAACATGAGGCAAGGCTACTTAATTAGCTCTTCCATCAAAAACTCTCTTTCTATAGCAATTGACTTGTCCTATGCTATAGTAATCTTTTCCATAACTAGGTAACAAAGAACACAAAAACGTCACTGCATGGGATTGCATCAAATTATTTATTTTTACATACCTCATCGTCACATCACATATGTGACATCTTTAAGAAATAAACTTTCTTCACACACTTCTCACCTAAACTAGGGTTCCTATATATTCTATTTCTATTTTCTTCCCTATACTATGACCTCATCAATATTTCATCATTCATGCGGTATATAAGTTTTTTTTTTCTAATCAAAATAATTAAAAAATTACATTAAATAAATACATTCCACACGATTTACGCACCACTCCGAATAATTTAGAGATTAATGTTTTCCTTTGTTCAAAATAAACCATTCTAAAAAAAATGATTTGGTAGTTGAGATAAAAGATTAAGATAATACAGTAATAAAGATATTGTAGATTTTGATTTTAAGTTTCAATAAAAATACTAACAATATTAATTACTAATTGAGAGGATCATAATAATATATTTCAAGATTGATAAATTTTATTTTTGAAGGGTTTTTTGCATACCCATTTGGGTAACTAATTTTATTGTGGTTATAGGATAATGTGTGAAGAACATGGATACCAAAGGAGTGGAAAAAAGTGCAGAGAGAAATTTGAGAACCTTTACAAATATTACAAGAAGACAAAAGAAGGTAAAGCTGGAAGACATGATGGAAAGCATTACAGATTCTTTCGTCAACTTGAAGCTTTATATGGTGAAAACAGTAACACAACTTGTTTACCAGAAACCAATTTTGTCAACAACTTCAATTTCCAAAAAAATCAAGAGATTTTTCATCACAATAATAATAATATTAATAATAGTAACAATAAGAATATTTGTGATGATCATAGCCTAAGTCTCACTAACTCAACTGATTTTGACACATCATCATATGATGATGATG
Organism: Cicer judaicum; assembly: GCA_037974835.1. Classification (NCBI taxonomy): domain Eukaryota; kingdom Viridiplantae; phylum Streptophyta; class Magnoliopsida; order Fabales; family Fabaceae; genus Cicer; species Cicer judaicum. The sequence continues at coordinate 10,632,701 of JBBPBS010000968.1, forward strand.
AAAATGATCAAAGCAATGATAAGAGGAGGAAGAGAAAGAGTGGAAGAAGGAGTTGGAAGGTGAAGATAAAAGAGTTCATTGATTCACAAATGAAGAAGCTTGTGGAGAAGCAAGAGGAGTGGTTGAGTAAGCTTGTGAAGACACTTGAGGAGAAGGAAAAGGAGAGGGTTTTAAGAGATGAAGAGTGGAGGAAACAAGAGGTGAAAAGGGTAGAAAGGGAACAAAATTTTTGGGCTAATGAGAGAGCATGGATTGAAGCTAGGGATGCTGCTTTAATGGAAGCTTTGAAGAATATTAATGGAAGAGAAATGTTAATGAAGGTTGAAGATCATGATCATGATGAAGATGTTATAATGAAAAGTCATCATGAGATTCAAAACAACATTGAAAAGATGAATGAAGCTGAATCTGAAGAAGGGAACAAGAAGAGAAAAGAGAAAACAAGAAGTTGTTTTTACTTTGATAATAATGAACAATCTTCTATGTATAATAATCAAGGAAGTACTTATTGTGATGTTAATGATCAACAAAGAGAGGAGAGTATTGTGAAGCTACAAAGGAATATTGATCATGATGGTACTTCACCTTCCAATTCCAATGTTGGAAGCTTTCCCTTCTTGATTAGTGAGGGTGGAAATTTGTGGGAGAATTTTGGATTGAAGATCAATAAAGAAAACCAAAACCATTGAGTGTCGATGGTTTTGGTTGATTAATTGTATGTTTAAATTATGGTTTTAAATTACGGTTGTAGTTACACTACAAATCTTTATATCGCAAACAACTGTGAACAATGATTACAACTGCAATATCGTTATGGAGACTTCAAAATCAACAATACTCCGGCTGTAATTACGTACTGCAATTTAAAACCATAGTTTTAATGCTAACCGAAGAGGGTTATGTATAGAGATTGATGGTTATTACTAGGTGATCAATCTTAATGTGTTTATGGGAATTTCTAGGAGAAAAAAATAATGTGTTGAAGTTTAGTGATGGAGAAGAAGTGACAAAGTTCACTTGCTTCTTTGGAATATGACACCAATTCAGGTGAGTTAATTTTTGTACTTTTATGCATGAAGATGGAATTGATATTGTATTATTATTTCTTTGTTTGACGACACTTCAATTATGTTTGCATCAGTTGGTTACTGTTTTTCTCCTTTCATACCTCATGCTTCTTTCTCTGTGCTTTTTCTGTTAAACAGTGCATGCAGGTTTTTGGTTTCTGTGTAGTGCAGGTATAAGGAACCAAATTCTTTTCCTTTGTTGGTAGTATTTTTATTACTATTTCTTTTTTATGAAATAGTAGTTTTTATTTTAACTTAAATGTAATCTTGCTCCATTATTTTAACTCAAATAAGGATTTAGTTTATCCATTTTTAAATTCACCATTTTAATCTCAGTTTTAAGATTTGATGCCACAATTTATTTAAGGTTTATTTTTTATAACGTGACGTATTTATTAATTGTTGAATTATATTAATGATGTGATGATCTAGAATTTAACTAAAAAATGTGATTTTTTAGAAAAATAAATTTATATTTGATTAATGAAATATAAAAAAGTATTTGTAACAGAGTTTTTGGTCCAAATCAACAATATTTTGCCCTCAAATATAATTATCATAGTTAATGAATATGATAAGTTATAAAAATAAATTTTAAATTGAACTGTATGAAAAAATCCTAAAAATTTTAAGTAGATGATCAAAATTCTAAGATTTAAAGTTAGGGGATGAAAAATCTTGTTTCAAAAATAAAAAATACATTTAAAGTCTTTATTTATGAAGGATAAGATTGAAATTTTCATATTTAGTGTAGCATATTGTTTGATCATGAAAGGAGGTCATAAAACATTATTGAGAGAAAATACAAAAATAAAGATCAAAATAACAATAGTAAATTTAGATTTTACTGTATTAAGTCTCTCTTAACACAGATTATGATTCCCATAAGCGAAAACAAATAATGTGTTAGATCTAGACCTTTAAAAGAGAGAATTTTTGGAATTTTACAAAAAATGGAAAACAAAAGTTGATGAAGAGTTGAGATTAAAAGACTCAGAAAATATGAAAGTAAAAAATTGAGAGGATGTTTTTCCCTCTTAAGACATATTTATTGGAGTTTAAGTTTAAGTCTTTATATATATTTGGTGTATCCTTTTTCTTATACTGCACATTTGGTTTATCCTGTAACTAGTAAATATTGATATGCTTTTTTTTTTCTCTCTCTTTCCTTTGTTAATTAACTTCACTTAAAATTAACAAGAACTCAACCAATTAATTTACCCATGTGTGAAGGAATTCTTTTAATTAGTAGCCATTCAACTAGATTTATTTATTTATTTTG
>JBBPBS010000968.1:10635174-10702363 GCA_037974835.1 Cicer judaicum
AAAAAAAAGCTAGATTTACTTATGTGTAACTAGAAAAAATTTCCATGCAACCTTGAAACCAACTTTTTATAAATAAATTCAACAATTAATAAATGAACAATTAATCCACCAAATTAGTCGATAAATTTGTAGAATTTTCTTAAATACATCTTCGGATTATAAATATTTAAAAAATATTATTGACTCTATTAAACTGTCAAATTTGTCCTTATATTTAACTATTTATTATCAATTATATTATTTATTTTAATAATTTATTATCAATTTAATTTCTATATTTAACCACTTTACTAATATAAGTAAAATTTGACTTTGTCAAATTTTTTTTTAAAATAGTTATAATCTCAAAAATTTATTTGAGAACGCCTTACAAAAATAATAAATAAACCAAACAATATAGATATTTGATTGATATCTTATTACGTGAGTTCAAATCTCATTGCCTATAAAGATTTCATGGATTAGTAATACAAAAGTTTATCTATTAATTTGATTCCAGCATTAAAACTTTTCTTATTCATATGATTAGTCTCTAAGACCCAATCATATCTAAACCTTTCTTTAAAAAAAATTAAATTGATTATGCCTAGTGACCAGTACTAAAGAATAATATTGGTGATCACATGACCGAATTATGATAAATGCCCCTAGCTACGATTCTTTAATCAACTAAAAGTGTTAATCCATTCAATTGCGTGGCTAATTGAAAAAATGAATGTAAGTTATACAACGAAATAACATTACACAAGATTTTGTTTACCAGGTATCAAACCTTAGTTAAGAGGTCTTTTATAAAATCCTTCTCCATATCCTTACCAGTTACCACTAGAGTTGCATTGGACAGCTGGCTGCAATTACAAGGAATTAAGCCATTAATTAGACATCAATTGAGAGTTTTGGAGAGTGGACTTTGAAAAAATAAATGAAGAAAGAAAGAAAAAGGGAATGAAGGGTAGTCCCCCAATTAACTTGAATAAGAGTTTAATTTTATTTCTTTCAAAATACAAATCTAATCCTTGCTATTAACAAATCCTCTACCCCTAACTAATTAAAGAAGAGGTGTAAATGTATATGTTTGGTTTAATATTAGATGTACTTTTAAGTAAATTTTATTTTGCAAACGTACGTTTAATTAAAATTGAGTTTTTTTAATGTAGTTTATTTTTGAATATTTTTACTTAAAAAGTTGTTTTACAAAATAAATTTTATTTGAATTATATAATTAAATATACTTTTAAATATGTATTTATTAAAAAGAATATATATTTAAATATAATATAATGTAAATAATATGACAATTAGTGGCAAAATGGAATAGGAAATTTTTTTATATTTGTAAACATAAAATGAAACGTGAATTAAAATTAAAATTAAATTTTGATGAATAATAATTATAATGAAGCAAACATAGTATGAACTCAATTTTCAATGAGCAAATTATGTTTAGATTTGTGAATGAAAAACCAAACATGCATGCTTGGATTCCATAAGTACAACTGCAACTGAGATTTTACACACGCACACACAAACATGTGTAACATGGTCCATAAAATTGTTGAAGGACGTATATATATATATATATATATATATATATATATATATAGTGTACTGGAGTTGATAGGTTTATATAAATTAATGAGTATACAGTGTTACCATTGTTTTTGCAAGATCAATCAATATCATACAGCAATGCATTGCAGCACATGTACCCAAAAAAGCCATACATTACGGTATAGCTAAACAATTCTACCTCCAGCGACACACTTGACAGTGTATTTTGTGGTCCATGCTACTTGACTGTCATCTATACCAACACCACTACATGCTCGTGCACTTCATTTCCCCTCTTTTCATTATATCTTCATTTAGGGTTAAATGTGAATAAGGGTCTACTTCTTCCATGTGATTAATGGATAGTGTGTGAGTATTATAAACTCTAGTGTATCGAGTTTGAATTTTACTAGTAAAGTAACTCTAGTTATACAGTGTTTTAAATTTAATTCAACATTTATGTTTCGTATCACGATGAAATTGTTATAATTACGGTGAACTACAATAATTTTATAAAAATTACAATTTATATTTTTTGAAAGTCGCTACAACTCAAATGCGACAATTTACTGTGATTCTAACAACTCTTTTGTCATACTAAACACGAATACATTCCAATTATGCAAAACCATATTATGTAAGCATTTACAATGAAAATTAAAGCTTCATTTGTTTATTTGATTTTATGTGGTTTAATTCCACCACTCTACTTGAGGTTGTTTTGGTGTTATGTGGTGTTATCTCCAAATGCTAAAAGATAAAAGGGTTGACAATATTGGTTTGATATTCAATGCTATATATGGGAAATTTAAAAACATAGACATGATTGTAATTTTTTTTACAAGATTTTCTACTTGGTTGATAATTAATTAGATTGTTTTATTGCAGAATTAGTCTTCTGATTTTATCAATTTATAAAATTAGTCTTTTTATTTTAAAATTCAATAGTTTTAAACCTTGTAAATATCACATATTTTAAATTACATGACATATGATACAACGATTTAAATGATTAATATTTATGTTATTGCAATAAGACAGTTAAAAACTTCAATTTCAATTTATGAAAGAGATTCTACATCATAAGATATCTCCGATCAACATCGTAAAATTGTATGCCACGTTATTAAAAATATCTCAAAATACTAATTTTTAGTAAAAATAATTTGAATAAAAAACCAAAATTAATTTTTAAAATAGCAGGACTAATTTCATAAATTAATAAAAGTAGAAAAATCAAAACTGCAATTAAAATTAATTAGATTTATGTACCGGCTGGACAATGATTAATTGGAAGGGCCAATTCTGAGCAATAGTCTCTTATATGAATGGATTGCAATTAAATCTAATTTGTTGGATCTTATAATTAGGTAGTTTACTTTCTTTTATGGGTATTAGGTGGCTTGGATTGAATTGAGAGAAAATTTAGGAGTTGAGAGTCATAAGGTGTTGGGATCGATCTACATCTCAAGAACAAACTAGCAAATATTAAGAATAAATCTTTATGTAAAGTTTTAAGTTCGACTTTTATAAATCGAAACATATGGTTTAAAAGAACATTATTAATTGAATTTTTCAATCAAGATTAATCATCAACAAAATATATAAATACTTTGCACATAAAACATGATAAGCAAATTAATTAGCTCAAAGAGGGTTGTAGTTTTCTTAATTTGTTGTATATATTGGGTTGAAGAACCATTTATATTTGTGATTTAATATATTCTTTCCAGTTTTAGGGATCATATATTTTCACTTTTTATTTAAGAAATGACAAATTAGTCACCAAAATTAAATATTGTCAAAATTTATTAAAATACGTCAATTGATCAATATACTCTAAATAACATGTCAAATCAGTGTGTGTATATATATATATAGCTGATATGTGCATCAAATCGAAGAACAATATTCAATTTGAGAAGCTAGCTTTTCATTTTGTATACTTGAGAGACAAAATTATTTGATCTGGCCCCTTTAATTTTGAGGGGAAAAAAGGTGATTTAATCATAATAAAAAACAATGAGGTTTGAATAAATAAATTGGGTATAGATCTATTGACTTTAGGAATAAATTTGAGACAAATTATTCCGTTTAATAATTTAATACAAATAATAAATTTTGCTTGTTCAATTATTGACTAATATATCAATAATCAAACATTTAAAATTTTATGTAAATTCAAAATTTATAATTATATAATTTAATCATCGATATTTATTTATATTTTAAAAAAAAATTATCATACATTTATCTGAAATTATTTCATGAAGTATTAAATAATTTTTAAAATTTTATAAAAATTTATAAAATAATTTATTTAATAAGAACTTTTAATAAATTTTTTATTTAACAGTTAAATGAATAAAATTCATAGTTTATATTAAATTATTAAATTGAATAATTCATCTCATAATTAGTCTTAGAGCCGACAAATTCATATTCAATAAAAATATACAAAAGATCGATGATGAGATATACTTATTCACCTTTTGAACTATTTTTTATCTAGTTACAATTGATGACTAGACATTATAATAGTTATACAAAATGATGTTATGATAATATTCTCCGAGACAGAGATCTACGAGGCAAATAGCATGATCTTTCTTCTCAATTAAATTTCATATGTGGGGATGTATGTTACTTCTCACTTGCTGTTGGGAAAAATTATCACGTGCATAGCCCAAATGGGACCGTCTATGAAACTGAGTAATGTGTCCATAAATATTATAAGTAAATAGATCAAATTTCTAACTCCTCGTTAATGTTGTTATATTATATAGTTGTTGTAAAAGAAGGACAAATTTGAAAATTCGTTTTTAAATGTCCAATTAATTGAAAGACAATCCTCACTTTAGATTTACATCAAATAAGAGTACCATCGCGAATGATGAGTGAATTTGGTTTTACGATAAATAAAATCAATTTTAATAAAAAAAAGTAGCTTGAAATATATATTTAAAAATATATTTAAATAAAATAAATTAAATAAATAAATTTTAATATAAAAATCATATTTAAATTTAAAAATTACAATTATTTTAAATTAAAATTAATTCCAAAAGAAAAAAAAAATTATTTTTTATAGACTCTTTTCACGTTGAAAATGAATTAGATACTAAATGTGGATATCTTTTCAAACACATATTCAAAATTAATTTTATATGTTAAAAATTTATTTCACCTCTCCTAAAAATAGAACTTAAATACACCTATGAACCATTAAACATGAAAGGTAAATTCTCAGTAGGGACCCACACAATAAAAACCAAGGAATAAAAGAAAAGCAAACTTTACATTTTGGTTTTTTGCAAGAGAGAGAGAGAGAGAGGAATTAAAAGGGGGGTTTTTCCTTTGTTGTAATATAAGGCTAGGTAGTGCAGGTGGATGGTACTAGAGTGGCAGCAGAAGACTATGACTACCACACAAACATATACACATGCAATATATTTAACATGTATCTTACCCTCCTGGACAGAGGCAGTGTCTGTACATGGGAAAGAGTAAAGAAGCTTCCTGCACAAAACTGATTCACCCTACCTCACCTCACCTCAGCTCACAAGGGGAGACATCTTGCCTGTCATTTTCCTCACACCTCACTCACAGCATCTTTTTTCTTTCCAACCTTTTCACTATCTCCAATCGCCCTTTTCTTGCTTTGTCTCTATATATTTAACTCTATGCGACTTCACTCTTTTTTTTTTTTATTTCGCTTAATAGTCTTTCTTTTTGTCCTTATCAATATCTTTATGTTTTTTCTTTTCTTTTTTTTTTAGTAAAATCAACTTATAGCTCATGCCAAATAAATTAGTTGATATTATACAGTAGATAAGTTCATACTTCAAAATTTTAATCTTTACAATATTAGTGGTTGAACAAATTAAAAAGTATAAATCAATGTAAAAATTAATTTTTTTATTAATATTTAAATTTTAATGACAAGCATTAAGAGAATAACAAGAAAAGCAAAACATCCAAATAAAAAATAATAAGTACAACAGATTAAATAATAATAATAATAATAATTATTATTATTATTATTATTACAATACTAACTTTGTGTCTAGATTCACATATTTCTCAATACACTTTAAACCTTTTGTGTAAAGAATATGCTATCTATGCACTCTAATGCCAATTTTTGATGTATCCAAAATACATATAGGAAAAAATGATGGGTCTGCAACTTGCTTTTAAGTATTTTTGGCCGCAAATGGTAAGCAATTTCCATCACAATCCAAACCCAATAATAAGAATCTGCAATCAGGTTATGAGTGGCAGAGAGAGGGAAAGTGCGAGAGGGACATTTCTTTATGATGGTGTCTAGTCTCTAGGCGAAAACAACTATACCATATAGTTGACAACAAGAACCATTAATTTTAAATTATTTAACTTGATTTTTTTTTCTTTTGTAAAAATAAATCTTTCAATTTTTCTGGGCCATGGTAGAAAAAAATATATTTTGTGGGCCTATTTGTGGACATGTCACGGGACCCCAATATCATAATACAAATCCATATCCTTTCTAGTGGCACTTTTAGAGGCAAATTGAACAATTGTACCCCGAAAGAAATATTAAACAAGACACTGCTTTGTGTCCTACCTAAAAGCAATATGGTTTGCACTTAATTAACCTACCAGTCACCAGTCAAAGATTTTCAAATTTGGACCCAAAGTTATGAGAACATGCTCCTTTATTCTCCATAATTAGGCTTGGTATAATCCCAACTGCATAATGATTAATTTTGAATTCTAAAAAGGTAATGTTCCTTTCATTTCATCATTTAATTAATGAATAATAAAAAGTAATATCAAGTTAATTTTCATTTATTATTACACCAAACATATTTCTTGTTTATGAGTACCAAAATGATCATTTAATTAAACTTTGCTAGAGCAAGTGAGTTAAGAGGCAATGAAGGGTTACAAACAACTGCCTCATTATACAACTAATCATCTTTTATATATCAAGTGTTTGTTTTAGGTCAAATTAGTTAGTATTGATTGCAATTCAGTTAAGATCACTATATAATATGTATTTTTTCTTTTTATCGTAAAATCAACTTTTATTATTCTATCAATTTTAAATAATCAATTTTTCTTTCAATTTATTTATCTTTTGTTGTTGGATTCATGTTACACATCGTATTATAAAAAAAAGAAAAAAATAGATTCATCGTGTAGGAAAAATAAATTTGATTGAGAATTTGATATTGAGAAAAATTGTTTATGCATTGATAAAAGATGATCAATAGTACAATGAATCGTTTATTTATAACCTGCATTTTCTATTAAATTTCTTATCCTCTTATTGAACTTACTCTAAGTAACTCTAGAATTGTAGAGGTGATAGAAATGTCAAAAACAACCAAAATGAAATACAAGGATTTATAAGTAAATGTTCTCATTCCCTCACTATACAAAAATCAAATCCCTATCATCTATAAGGTATGTTTGGATTAGTGGTGAAATTGTAAGAATTGCGACTAGTCACTACAATTTTGACAGAAACTATACATTTTAAAACTTCTATGAAATTGCAGCGTCATCGTAATTTTAACAAAGTTCACATACTCGAGGAGAAGTAGACACATCATCATATAACATATATTTTAAAATAAAGGGTGAACATGGAAAAATAAGCTTTCAAAATGTGTATGCAGACAAAAAATGTGCTTAATGATCCAAATTGCTTTGCAATTATATAAGAAAAAAAACTGAACACTTTCAACACATGGAATGATGGAAAATCAAGTGGGGTAAGGCCTAAAGGAAACTCAATTAAAAGGAGTGTGAAAAATGATGCTTCTTACACACCACTTTCTGCTTCACAAAACATAACAATTTTTCTTGTTTTATTACACAATAAAAAAAGTAGTGTGAAAAATGTGTACACACAACCATGTTGAAAAATAAATGCCAATCAAGCCAGTTCAGCCTGAAGCCATTATTCATAACCAACCTAACCAAAAAAAAAGACTATTAATCCTACAAAATAGCACCATAACCTTGATGCAAACAATGAAACAACTCCAAAACAAATACAATTTCATAACCTCAAACCTCTTAACACATTAATATTTGTAATCCTTAACATGAAGAGACTCAGAAGCACCATCACCAAGATTAGCATCACCTTGATATTTTCCAAGTGTAGCTTCTGAATTAGCCTTGCACCTAACAAGCAATGCAGCTTGAGCCTTAGCAATATTTTCATCTTTTCCACCCCATGCCTTAAGGGTACTCTGTTGAAGTGCCCTTCCATAAGAGAATGTAAGAGACCAAGGCTTCTTACCCTTGAGTTTGTTCATTGCATTAAGGTTAACAGTTGCTTCCTCTTCACTCTGTCCACCAGATAAGAAAACTATAGCAGGAACTGCAGCTGGTACGGTTCGCAACAATGCTCGAACCGTGTGTTCGGCTATAACCTCAGGAGCAACCTTTGCTGAATCTGATCCTGGTGTGACCATGTTTGGCTTCAAAAGAGTACCTTCAAGAAGAACATGGTGGTCACTTAGAGCCTTGTAACACGCTGCGAGGACACGCTCGGTTACATCAGCGCATGTTTGGATGTCGTGTGATCCATCTACTAGAATCTCAGGCTCCACTATTGGAACAAGGCCATTCTCTTGACATATGACGGCGTAACGAGCTAAACCATAGGCGTTTTCGTGGATGGACAATGGAGATGGTTCGTTTGGACCGATCTTTAAGACCGCACGCCATTTTGCAAACCTTGCACCGGCTTCATAGTACTTCTTGCACCTTTGACCAAGATCATCTAAACCTTGAGTTGTGGTTTCTCCATTTGTACCAGGAAGTTCAACAGTTCCCTTGTCAACCTTAATACCAGGAAGAACTCCACCTTTCTTCAATACCTCTACAAAGGGTTCTCCTATACACAAATATGTTCAAGATCATCAATAACATTATGATTTTCTTTTATAAAATTCTCATACAAGTGCATCACTATAAAGAAAAGCATCCTAACTAAGTTCACACCCCACACTTAATCAATAATCCACTTCACGGCTCCGCTAATAGATTTTAAAGTGAGCAGTGTCACTCTTTATAAACTAATTTCAGGCTTTATGTATATTCAATGTGAAACTTAAGTTTTTCACAATACAAACCTCATGTTCTGCACTATTGAGTTTGGTACGTGAATATAGATATGGGTGGGAAGATGAATAGACTCTGATACTATATTAAGTTTTAATATTGAACGTAATTCATCTTTACAAAATCAGCTTGGAAGTTCAGTTGGAGAAACACTATTTTAACAATTAGTGAAATGAAAAATAAAAATTGAAGTGTTAGCACTTGCATAAACAGTTAGTATCTATAGCACCTGCAGCAGTTTTTTGATATAGTGTTTCCTCAAACATGATCACACCACTGAGGCATTCGAGACAACCAGGGGCAGTGAATAGGAGCTCGCGAAGAATACGCCTGTTCGCTTCGACATTATCCACACTGATGCTTGCGAATCGCTTGCCGATTGTGCCGGTAGATTCATCAGCAGCAAGGATACCTTTTCCAGGAGAGCCAATGTAAGCAGCATTGGCAATGAGTTCATCTGCAATTCATGTTAAATTCTTTAGAAACATTAACAACTAGAACAGATGAATCTTTTAATCTTTTTTTCATATCAGTACACCACAATAGACTTAATTTAATTTGTACGAATGGCAATAAGATTATAATCTTGCTTAAAATAGAGTTTGTCCTTTTTTCCCCATAAAAACACAAACAAGTACTCGGAGGAGATACACCCATAGAAAAGATCTTCATGTTTTACTTGTGATCCAAAATTCAAAAATAGTTCTCCAATCAAAATACACAATTAACATTATTAGAATTTGAGTTGGACTAACTCATTTGACATAAGACTTTTAACACATTCTTTTATGTATAAGACTGAACATTTAGAGTGTGGTCTGATAATAATAATTTGATAGTAAATAGTGCAACGAATTTTAGATAAATTCTCCCATATTATCTTAGAATTTGAATTGGTGAAACTTATAAGGTAAAGACTGTCCCACTTGTATATACACATTTTCATTTTACATATGATCCAATATAAGACTCTTGACAATTTCGAAGAAAAATTCAAAATTCCCATGTGAAAATTCTTTAACAAAGATCTGGATCGCATCCACACACTCTTCTCTATCCATCTTTGGATCATAAGACTATGAAATAGGATTATAGGATGCATCTTATAACAAACAAACAATTACAAATCTATGTAGCACTTATATTTCATATGTGTGACATCTAATGTGTCTCGTGTTAGTATCCGACGCCAACACGAAAAAATCAATATTTTACTTATGGGTAATTGTTGTCTCTAGTTTTCTGTCTAAGAAACAAAAATCATGATTTTATTTTAGAAATGATCCACAAAAACCGAATAACACAATGCGCACACAAAAGAAGACATTTGGAAAAGAAAAGAAAATGATCCAAAAAACATGAAAGCATATAATATGATAAGGAGCAACGTAGAAGCATTAAAGAGACAAAACATGAACGAATATTCACCTTCAAATTTGCTCTTGAAAGAAGACATGTTAGTGGCTTTTGAGATGAAAGAAGAAAAAAGAATAGTTTGGTTTTTGTGATGTTTGGAAAGCAGAGAAGACAAGTAGGGAAAGATGTTTGAGTTTGAAGATTTATTTATAAAGGTGTGTGTTAGAATATTTATAAATAAAGAAATGGAAAAGTAAAAAACAATGGGCAAAAGATAGATGATAGATGTGGAAGAAAATGCAAGAAAAAACAATGGTTTATAAGGTTCAAGTTGAATTTAAGACCGCAAAACAAGTTCAACCTTTGCATCTGTCTCAATGTAACGCCCCACACGGGGTTCCTCTTTTCCAACTTTCCAACCTTTTTTTTTTCTTTCATTATCATCTCATTTTCATTTTGCAATTTTTTATCCTTCTTTTTTCTAAGAATATAGGAATAAACTTTGGATTTGTATTATTTATAAAATAAATCATTGATTAATATTGGTGACTAAGCTACACCTATTCATGATGGTGAAAGTTTGAGGAGAGTGAGAGAGGAGACCCTTAAATAATATTGCATCTGTTTTTTAACATTTAAAAGTTCAAGGAATCATTTACATATTATTTCAAAAAATCAGATATCCAATTGCAAATTATTGCTCAATTTAGGGACTTTGATTTAACCTTTTGAGTTCATAAACTTTTAAAAAATATCAAATATTAATTTAGCAATGCACAAAGTAATTAAACCTTTGTAAAAAATGTGTTATAATTACGTACTAATTTACTTATATGTATGTACTTCCACCAAAAATAAAAAACAAAAACTTAAAACACATATGTAAAACTATCATACTACAATATAACACTACTAAATCTATCCCTGAATACAGAACATTAATGACTGACCATGAGAATTAAATAAATTCTAATAACAATATATTTGTTAACAATTAATTATTTTCTAAGTAAACAAAATTAATTATTTTTTAAAGTTTACTTTTCCAAAGAGTTAATTATTAGTTTTCTATCGTTATTTTCTTTTATCGGTACATACAATAAAGAAACTCATATATAAATGTGAGATTCTGAATTCATCCTAAAACATAGTATTTATCTTAACAATAATAGCATTAATATTAATATTGCTACATATACCCTCCATCACCATTTATTGTTAGTTATAAAGAATATACGGATTAATTAATATAGTAAAAAATTTGAAAGTCTTGTATTTAAATCTAAATTCTATATTTATGGAAAAAAAAAGGTAGTATTAGTTTCTTTTTACTCTTAAATTTTTGATTTTATATTTAATGTATGTGTGAAATTTTTACTACGATGTAATTGTATACTAATTAAATCAAAAAATTAAATGATTCTTAATTTTCATAAATAAAATAACTTTTTATTTTATAACTTTTTTATATAAAATAATTAATTAATTGTGACAGTCACTACAATAGGATGAAAGTCTATTTAATTTGTGAAGTACTCCTAACGGGGCACCACATGCCTAATCACTCTATGATGATCATATAAACATGCGTAGCTTTATAAATGGTTTGTTTTGTTTATAAATTGTTAATATAAATGACAACCAAAAGCATGCACATATGCGTACGAAGCAACGACTTTTTTCAAGAATAAAGAAGAGGCCCAAGCCTAGAAGCAACGACTAATTGTTTTGTCTAGAAGTGTATAACGGTTGACCAAAAAAGAAACAAGTTGTATAATGAAGTCGGCTTCACTTCCATTCAATTTTATATTAGAATCTACAAGAATGTGACGACCAATGGCAACTTGTACAAATAATTGAATAATTGTCTTAACGATATATTGACATATTGAAAATTAATATGATATATTAAATGGTTATGATTGAATAACAGTATAAATTAATATAAAATTATTTTATATTATTAATATAATATTTTTAAATTCGTTCAATAATTAATATTAATTTTCATTTGGTTCTAATTTTCCAATTTTTAGAGATAAGTATTTAATAATTTAGAGTTTAGTTTAAAAATAAATAAAATTTAGTTAAATATTATTTTAATTAAGATTCAAATTCTCTTAAATGATTGATTTTTAACTAGAGTAATTCGACCAAAATATTAGTGTGATGACTTTGTCATTATAAAAATAAAAACTCTATTATTTACAATAGTTCAACAACAAAAATAAAAACATTGAATAAAAAATAATGCAAAGTGATGATCATTATTCTGCACCACTTGACGCCCAATTCCATGCAGCGATGCATTGCGAAAATCATCTTTTATATATATATATATATAATCAAATACACAATATAATGTGAAAACTTTAAAATAACACAATAACTATGAACTTTTTCTTTATTTTGAAACTACATTGAAAAATATGGTGCAATCTTCGTGATGACTTTCTCATAAAGTTATTTAGCAATCAACATAATTTTATAGCACACCATATATTAATGTTAATCAATACTCATGTGTTAATCAACACTTAATCATGGTTTATATATCTTGTCTTGAATTTACACAAGTCAAAATAGATTCTTCTATTAATTTTTTCTATCACAAACTTCACTACATAATTTGACATATTATAACCGTGCAATAGGTAGGTTCTCAGAAAAAGAATGTGAGCCACAAAGGACCTTAATCAAGTCTTTCCTTAAACAAAATTTTGCCCGAAAAACATATCTAGAGTAACATCCTTTTTTTTCTGATGTGGAAAATCATACAAAATCTACTTGTTGAGCATGGCTGATAGGTAGTATCAACTAGGCAATTTGCCTCAATTGACTATTGTGAAAGCAATTGAAAGTGCAAGGGGCAATAGCTCTCCATGATATAGTTCAAGGATATTGTTGTAATATGAACTTATTGCTATTTAAGCACGATTTGTAAGTAAACTCTAATTCATACATTTAATAAAAAGGAACTACAATTGTTTTATAGTCAGAGACATATGCATCACTGGTTGAACTTCGTTACCAAACGTCTTGAGTTCCTATTTGTGATTTCTCTCTTTAATCACGATTTGTAAGTAAACTCTAATTCATACATTTAATAAAAAGGAACTACAATTGTTTTATAGTCAGAGACATATGCATCACTGGTTGAACTTCGTCACCAAACGTCTTGAGTTCCTATTTGTGATTTCTCTCTTTAATCTTTTAAAATTGTGTTGTTGTTCTAACAATTGGTATTAGATGACGAGTAACTCTAGTGCAAAATTCGAGGTGGCAAATATGCACTATGACGAATAATTTTTAGAAACAACAAATCACCATTCAAACTCTCATTTCTTATATTTTTCAGCACCTTTAGACTTTTCACGTAAGATTTGGGTGTATTTTTTTAAACATAAATCTAAACTTTTTGTCAAGTTCAACGTGTGAAAAGTAAAGGTAAAACATCATATGAAAGACCATGAGAAGAAAAAAAAAGATAAAAGACTGAATTGTTATTTATATAAAGACAGAGGATCGCGAGAGTTATTTTTCTCTAATTTTTTAAAAAAATTGATCTAAATTAAATCAATATTATTATTTTTTTTGTTACAAAAATACTGTTTATATTTAACTATTAAAATAAAATAAAAAGCTTATAAGATTTTTTTTTTTCTTCAAAAAGATATGTTATTTGAATTGATTAATTGTAGTGTGATATAATTATTATGAATTTAGTTATAAGAAAGTTGTATTTAACCACAATTCGATCATAACATTATTTCTTTCTTATGATTTTAAGGAGTAAAAGTTAGGGGTAGACAAAGTTCAAATTATAACCATTTGAAAACTGAACATAACTGATTTTTAGTTTGAATTCAAAAAATTGATCCGAATTATTTTATAAACCGATGACCCTATTTATTACTATGAACGAACCGAACTAATTTAACTTAGTTTTTTGTTCTTATAGGTCAAATTTTACTTAATTACCCCTAGTTACTTCTAAATAAATAAATTCGATTTGATTTTAATTTTAAAAAATATGTTCGAAAACAATTTATTTCTCAATTTTTATAAATACATTCAATTCAAAAACAATTCCGTTCGATTTAATTCTACAATTTAATTCAATTTTTGGTTTTTTTTACGCCCCTAACAAAAAACCCCAAAGAATCAAAGAAGAGAAAAATCTAATGAACATGTAACTCAACAAGCTTCTCCGCTTATAAGATCCATATATTAGTTCATTGCTTGATGAAATCTTGGTAATGGCTTTATATGGATCTAAAATCTCTAGCATTACACATCGATTTACTTTAGGAATCAAGGCAATTAAGGTCTCATTAATCTTTTTAACTCTGGCAGGATTCATGTAAATCTCTTGGACTATATTACAAAAAGAAGTATCAATTACTTTCAGCTGCTTTTGGGGTTTTGAAGGCACCTATATGATCGGTCACATTAAAAATATCACTTCTATCGACCACTTTATTTATAATTTGGATGTCCGATAATTTTAGAAATAAGAGTTATATAATCTTAGTGTTAATTAGCGTCAAATACCATTTTATTCGTGTAATTGTTAGATTTCATGTGTTTTGTGTTAGGATTCAACTTGATAAATGTTCACCAAGGTTCGTGGATGAATCAATCATTCCTTTAAGAGAAATTATAGACCATGTTACATAGCATTGCTTCATCGCTCAATGTAAGACTCCAAAACGTCAGAAAATTCTAATATGCTTGGTTGTGGTGCAATCATTTTGAGGGATGAAAAACATCATTTTTAGAGGTAGTGTAGCCGATTTTACTATTTTGATCTCACAAATGAAAATATCATCACGGGGTGGTTTATTAATAAAATAGACAGAAACACAAGAAAGTTGTATTCAAACCGGTAGTATATTGGATTAGAGTACCTCTTGTACTCTCATTAATATTTGCAATCATTTTGCTTACAAATGAGTGTTTGCAATCATTTTGTTTACATAATATTAACTGAATACATCAATTTTTGTTGATTCGCCATCTCTTATAAAAAGAAGAGGAAATAATTCATACAAAATTTGCAAAAAAAAGCTTATAATAAAAGACAAGCTAATAGTAATATACAAAGACACAAAAAAAACTGATATTAGCATTAGATATATACTCAAGATCATGAATAGGGATTCATTAATACTACCCTTCAATTCATAAATACATTCTTACATTGTTTGTTTGTTTTCTATACAAGATGGCAAGATCATACATACACGTTTACCACACTAATGTCTCAGGCCAACCAGTTCAATATCAAATATAAGTGTCCCTAAAGTGGAGCCTTCCCCATTTGCAAGGCGAGTTGGATTAAAAATGGTAGTGAATAGCCTCTGCCTGTCAAAGAACTTTGTTTTTGGAAGAAGGATAAAAGAATACAACAAAAATCAGTACCTTAATAAGTAATCACTTACAAATTGCACATTAGACTTACCAAACAGAAACAGACAAATAAAATTATATCACAGTAGCTTCTAAATCAATTGCAGCGATCGTTTAAAACTGATTTTGTTAATGTGTAATTTGAGTTATCCAATTTCATATCAATCAAACTTTACTAGTATGTAATTATGGAGCAGAAAAGGGTTAATAAATCTTACATTAGGTGGGAGAGGTTCCTGTGATGTGTTTTGATAACCAAGTGATGGAGGTATGATGACTCTCCGAATACCACCTACTTTCATTGATCTCACTGCCACATCAATTCCACCAATTACCTACATGACATACACCATTTCAATGTCAAATTTAATTTTGAGGAAAAAAATTCCAAACACAAATCACTTTATTTTATATTCAAATCAAATCAATTGTACAAAATTTGGCAGTTATAATCAAGCTTACCTTACCAGAGCCAAGAACAAAGACAAAAGGAGTAGGATCACCATTCTCATCTTTGTGGTCATAGGTTGAATCAAAACGCCATCCTTGTTTTGCTGCCAGCCTACCATAGTAATGAATCTCAACCTTCAATATAGAAACATAGACTAAAATCATAATTCATTCATAATTCATTCATAATGAATAATAATGTAAAATAACCTAACTTATCCATCAATTAGTCTAGAATCATCAAGAGACTTGGATACTGCATCTCTACAACTACAATTTAAAACACTAGGTCATGCATAAAACCTCGTCTTATAAAATAACAATGACAATTAAATTACACATGACTACTAATTTTGATTTGCAAATATTAGAATGAATTATACCTGGTCTCCATCTGAGGGAACAGCACCAGAACCAAGAAGGAGATCCAAAGCCTTAACAGTAACACCACCGGAATTGGGGATTTCAGAGAAGTCTGCAATTGGAAATTTGGAAGAAGAAAAGGAAGGTGGAGGAGGAAGTGAGAAGATTAAAGCAGAGAAAGTGGTGGAGATTATAGACAGAGATAATGGTCTTCTTGTAATTCTTGAAAACATGTTGTTAATGTTACATGGATATTTTGAGTTAGAGGGAGTGGAACTGACCCGTATTGCATTTCCAGAGACACAGCATTCTATTATCATCATCTTCTTCAATTTCTTCAATTTCAATTTTCTCTCTTATGCTAACAAAATGGAACCATAAAGCTCTTTATCTTGCTTCCTAGTATCATTTTGTACAAAATTTAGATATACTTTTTGTGTTACTTTTACAGTTCTCAAATTATAATTTAATAATATGTGGTTTTATATCTAATTGTATTCAATAAGATAAATATTATTTTTAAATTTAAATTTTACTAATAAATGTTTAATTTTATGAAAATATTTTTTTTATTATCTAAAATTTGTATTAATTTTAGAAGTTGATACAGAGCTTAGATAGTTTTAAAGTAAATAATTTTTTATATATAAGCTTACCTATACATGAACGATTTGACATTTTACTTTCTACATAAAATTAAATTGTGTATTTTAACTAGAATTTAAATTACGTCAAGATACTTAACATTAGACTATAAAATTATGTGAATTTAAATTATGTAAACTATGTGAATTCAATTTGCGTAAATAATTTTGATTAAGTTTTTGAATTTGTGAAAATTATGATAAATCGGTGAATGATAGCGAAAATTAATAAAAGATAAAGTTTTCACGATTTGTGTAAAAAATGAGAAGAAAAGTTAATGGTAAAATTTATAGATTTAATTTGATTATAAGAGCAATTTGATCAATTAAAAAATAACTAGAGTGCAAATAGCAAAAATGAGAGTGTAATTAACAAAGGTGTAATTTATATAGAATGTGAGGGAGGAGTATAATTAAAAAGGTATTTGATAAAATTTTCCTAAAACTAAGAACATATACTAATTTTTGTGACTATTAACTATTTAACTCATCTAAAATATAGTACTTATTTATCACTCATCTTTCCGTCGTCTAAATTATATGAAAATATCATTTCATCTTTTTTTTACGGGAAATCTATCACTCATCACTCACCTTTATACCTCTTAACTCTAAATCACATAAAAAAACTATTTTACCTCATACTACTTGATAATCAAAATTTTCAACACATTTCGACAATTTCAAAATATTGAAATTTTTTAAATATTTTTTAGAAAAATTGCACTTTGAAAGTTTTACGTTCGTCCAAAAAAAAAATTTATTTGAAAAAATTATATTTCAGAAATTTTAGAGTTGTCCAAATTTTTAAAATTTTATGAAACTATTGATAAAATTACATGTCAGAAGTTTCACATTCATCTAAAGTTTTAAATTATTTTTTAAAACATTTGAAAAAAATTATTTTTTGGAAATTAATTTTTAACTAATTATTATAGTTATTCAATAAATTATTATAATATTATATAAAGTTTAAAATTGTTATAACTATTCAATAATATTGTGTATGATAAATATTTTTTAAAATTGATTGATAAATTGAAAGTTAATATCATATAGTTCATATATATTAATTTTGACATCAATCTATAATTATTTTTATATCATCATCATGCATTAAGAGCAACATCAACGGTATAATTATATATAACTTTAATTTTGATGTATTTTGATGACATAATAAATGTTTATAGATTAATGTCAAATTTTATAGATATATGATCTATATTATAGTAGTTTTTAATTCAACATTTGATTTTAAAATGTATTTATTTAATACAATATTATCGAATGAATGAGTATATCTCTTTAGGTATAATTTGATCCCTCTTTATTTAAAAATATATTCCAAATGAGTTGGACTTTTTTTAAAACCAAAAATAACTTGGATTTTAGTTTTCTAGAATTTTGAGAAATTCAAATCTTGAGCTTATTTAAATTAATTTTATTTTTATATTTTTTAAAATCTTGAGCTATTCGAAATTGTTCTTAAGAAACAATGATTAATAGTTTTTTTTAGTTATGATAAATACTATCAAAATTCACATATACAACTGCGAAGTCTCAAATTTAAATTTAAAATATAATGCTCAATTTAACAATATATACATAAAAAAATATTTGATGGAATCGAGTTGACACAAAAACATAAGGAAGCTTAAAGTGAATTTTGTTACTACGCCTTTTAGAGTTTATATTAATATATTTCAGTAAAATTACTAAATTATTAATGAATAATTATTGTTTAGACATTCTAGACTAAAAAGTTATTTATTAAATTAATATAATTAATTTTACATAATATTTATTTTTTATTAAAACAATATTAATTTTAAATAAGATTTTATTAGTTTTAGATTTAAAAATACTAGAACTTTAGGCCTTTTATTAAGTATGAATTTTTTTTGGAGAACTTTTTATTAAATCAAAAACTTAAAGGCACAAAGCAATTGCATTACTGATCTTACCTTTGGACCGGTTCTTAATGAAATAGAAGTGAGAGAGAAGATGTGTACAAGCACTCTCTCTTCGTGAAGTGTGGGTCACAAAATCAACTTTCAATAAAATAAATATATAATATACTTAGGTGTATTCTACGTCGTACTTAAAATTATCAGAAATTTTAACCATTTTCAGCGATGCTTTTCAAAAAAATGTCAAAGATGTGTTTGCTATTAACAATTCAATTTGTTGAGCTTTATTATTTTCTTTTTTCTACGAATTAATTCTAAGTTCTTTGTATCACAATTTTAGACTTCGTTATGTGAATTAAAGAATGTGTTCAGGTTCAATTTAGTTTTGTTTTAATGTACATTTAGTTAATTGAATATAATATTTTTATTTTGATAAGTTAATAATGGTGTATGTCGGTCGGCCCAAAAGCCTGTAGTCCTCGTAGGGCCAAGCTCAGACATCAAATTTGTAGCCCATATTTAATAAGACTTTCTGGTGTGTTTCAAAAAAGTCATTACTCACTTATATTGGTCCGATACAAGTTCGATAGTCTGTTATAAGATCTCTAATACTAAATATTTCAGGAAGAATAATATCTCTATTAAGAGGAAACTCTAGTCCTACTACTTTCAATCTTATGTTCCAAGTAGTTTTACTTCTTGAAATGTATTTATTTTCAAATACTTTAATTATTCTAATAATTTACTTTTACCATTGAATTTAATACTTGATGTTACACAAAAATTAAATTTTCAACGTTGTTAATCAATTAAATATAGATTTGTACCATATCTTTAATGATGTCAAGAAATACAAGATTTATTTCCAACATTAGCTATCAATTAGACTAGTTTATATCACATTCCTATTTCCTAATGATGTCAAGAAAATACAACATTTATTCAACCATTTTAAAGCTCAACATTCATTTCAATATATATAAATATATTATTTACTCATTAAATCAAAATGACTCTATTAAAGGTATTTGGATTTACGTAACGACTTTTTTAAAATCTTCTTTTGTCTAAAGATAATTTTATTTCTCAAGATGTGGTTTTTGGTGATTCAAATTAGTGTATTGTACACTGTTGGATAGAGAAAACCGTTCATCATCTATTTCTTACATTAATCAATTTTGGGAGTTATGTATTCATTTGAAAGGGTTTTGTTTAATGTTTGGAGCTATATGAATGGCTTGTTTTTTAACTATTTGAAAAAGGTCCAATGCAATTATCTTCAACCGACTCAAATTCAACGCATCACTTTTGTTCGAAAAAGTGCAACTTTTGTCATAGATTTGAGTCAAATGAAAAATGTTAATTTTTTTTTTTTTTTGAGAGTGTTAGAGTTTTGTTATGATTTTAATTTTTGATGTTTAAACCTTTTGGGGGTGTATGGGTGTTTCTAATTTGTAATCTTGTTGTTATATATTGTTTTCGCTTAACTTTTGTTTTCGGATTCTTAATACACGTTACACTATTAATTGCTATTAATATATTATTTTAATTGTTTAAAAAAATATATATCATAAGCAACATTAAACATGAGATTGATAAAAAAGAAATATCATAAATAAGAGATTAACATAATCTACTTTTTATTTCACAAGGTGGATCAAACATAACAAAATTAAATATAATTCTTTAGAACTAATTTCAATTCTTTAAAGTAAGTCTTGTCATCTTATCTAGCATACAAGTTTTAAAGGCACCATAAAGCATACTTGTCACATATCAACTTGTTGCCAATTGTTTTAAATTGAAATTAAATAACAATAAGCATACGTGATGAAATCAACATTATTTATAAAGCCAAATTTAATGAATGCAAATCCAACATGATTTTACAGCCTTTTTGATAGATAGGAATAAAGTTGAAACTTTTTATGTGTGGATAAATAAAAATATTAACTTTTTATCTTTGTCCTTTTATTAATGTTAATAGTTTTGGACTTTTGGCCAAAAAACTTCACAATGCTCACATCATTGCACAGAGGTTGTCAGATTCTTGCTTAACTAATCTTGAAAATATAAATCAAAATTGTTTTATATAATGATGATGATCATGAAAAATATTGTTATTTTCCTTTTTCATTTAAAGTTATAATAATATTTTTAAAATTTGTATAAATAATTAAATGTGACAATGTTTATAGTACAGAGGAAGTAAATGGTTCATCATCAAAATATTACATAAATTGCACATTTTATAACAATTTTAGTTAATAATTAAAAAAAGAATAATTTATGCAGTTCTTATATTAAATGTTTTTAATCAAATAAATAAATAAAGATGAATGAAACTATGAAAGTTGGTATTAAATAGGTGTCCTCATTGGAGAGATGGAATTAATATGAGTGGTCTCTGAACATCCACTACAAAGTATACGTATTTGTGCACTCCTTCCTTTTCACTCATGCTGGATTTTTCCATTGAATATACGAAGAAACTAGAAAGTAGAGTACCTAGCTATTTAATGTGGTTGACTATGGCCACTTTAATTCGTTTGTTTTCTAGCTCCATTTTGGACCACCATGAAAATGACAATCCTATTCTCCTGTATCTACATACTTAGATAAACGCTTGCTTATGGAAAATGATGGGATATGCTCTTGTCACATGAAGAATGAATACTATCATAAATATTTGGTTACATACAATACAAGCATAAGCATAAATAAATCGTGTTTAGATACATTAATATAGATAAATAAAAATAAAGATCAAATATAAAATGTTTTTTTTAAACAATTAAATAATATATTTTTGTGTAATGCATCAAACTTTATTTATTTTTATCTGTGTCTAAACAAATATTTTTCTAAATACTTTAGTTATAGGTAGATGAATGCTGATATAGTACCATGCTTAGGTGCTACAAAATATTTAACATTGACATCAAAATTGACAAGTTTCATAAATAATATATGATAAATTTTTAAGAAATAAAAAAGTAGTTGAAAATAATTTTTGAGTGAATTATTATTTTAATTTTTTAAAGAATGAGACATTGTAATTTTAATATTTAATTTAACAAAATATCAAAACTAGTTCTTAAAATATTAAAATAATAACAGTAAGATATAATTTACAATTATAAAAAAAATTAAAAAATATAATTTATTATTAAAATAACTTATAATCATTATAACTTTAAAAATTTAACTAATTGATAGTTTTATAATCAATTGATATTTTTATGATTATAATTAATTTGAACTTTTTACCGTCTATATTTTCATAATAATTACTCTAAAACTTATATGTCTTTAATTTAGAACGTTAATTTTACCTAAATTAAATCTAATATAGCTCTACGTTTTGTAACTTCTAGAATCACGCGCCAGTGAGTCAAACATGATTTACGGTAAATTGTCATGTTTGACTTCTATACGTAGAATTTATTTCAGTTACAAAGTCAATTTTACATAAAAGCTATTCATTTCATTCTTTTTTTCACAAAAAATAATTAAGATAATTCAAATTAATTTTTGTGTACATTTGTTAATATATACACAGAAACAATTCCGATTGAAACTATTTAACATAAATGAAAAATAAATTATTTTATTATAAATCTCTCTATCTATATTATTATGTTTAAGTAAAAATCCATTTTATTTCTTGAGAAATTCTTAAAGATTTATTTTAATTTTTAAAAAAAATAAAAATACATTTTAGTCTCTAAGAAAAATAAATCAAATTAGATTAATGTTTACGTAAATTAAAATTAAAAAGTTATATATATATATATTTTTTTATTAATCTGTCTGATGACTCATCAACTTAATTCTTTCACGTGTAATTTCTATAAAAAAAATGATTAATTAGGTCTTTGACAATAATTAAAAATAGACAATTAACTCGTTGACAATAACTACATAGACAATTTAATCTCTGCAATAAAAAAATCATTAAATTATAATAATATTTATAAAACAACATCAACAATATCTAAATTAAACCACAACAGTATCCAAAATGATCAAAAATAACATTTTAATAAAAGGTACTGGCGTGTGATCATATTCTTACCAAACTAATTTCTTTTATTTTATACCTTATTTTTGTCACTTAAATTTAAATAAAAAATAGACATAAAATAGCCAAGAACAAGAAAAAAAAAACACATGATAAAGTAGAACTAAAAATTCCGCCAACGTTAAATAAAATACCCACAAATCGTAAATGCCAAATAAAATTTTTACATAAAATAGTAACAACAAAGTAAAAATTACATGAGCAATACGTAAAATCGCACATTAAAAAATGCGAGCAAAAATAAAAAATTTGAGGACGAAGAAGAAAAACGTGAAAATATAGTAGAAAGTACAGCTTCTGAAACAAACAATATAAATCACACTTATAAAATCACATACCCCTATGAAATTAAAAGGATTTGTATCTTAAATTTATGATTTCTCTGCATAAAATAACATTAGGGTTTTAAATCGAGCAAATAACTAAATTGTTTCAGTTTATTTTTTTTAAAGACTAACTAATATGTATTTTTAATATTTTTAGGAATTTAATTAAATCTTTCAAAATTTCCCAGCGATCAATTTAATTCAATTTATTTTTCTTAAGAACTAACAAATACATTTATATTTCTAAATTACTGAATTAAATTTCTCAAAAAATAATTAAGTACCAAAATAAATCTTTAGTCATTATATTTTCAATCAAATCAATTATATAAAAATCAATTTTTATCACTATACATTAAATATATATTAGGTCGAAGACAGAGAGATGCTAAAGGGGTAATATATGTATGAATAATGGGGGCCTAAGTTCCCTATAATCATTAACTGAAATAAAAAAAAACTATTTGAAATCAAAACAGTTAATGAATTACTCACCCACCGAAAGAATAAGTGCGATGGGTTACTGCACCAAATACAAATTCCTGTAAAGGTTCTCCTAAGCTCCTAAGTTGTGTACTATTTGGAGTCTCCACGTGACTCAAACCCCCCTTTAAGCAGCTTTATGCAAAGTTTCATTTATTTATTTATTCCCTTCTTTCACATTCTTAGTACAATTTCTTTTACTTTGATTCCTCTCCAACTATCTCCAATGAAGCATCAAATTCTCTTGCTTTTCTCTCTTCTCATTCTTTCCTCTTTCTATGCTTCTCCTCATCTCCTTGTACCACCAAATGGTTCAAAACATGGTAACTAACTTCTACTACATTATTTTTTTAATTCTTAATTTTTATGTCTTTGTGTTGTTATAACTAATTTTTTTATAAAATATATAGGTGAAAAGGAATTGAAGGACCTTGATAACACTATTCCTCAATCATCCACCGAATTCAAAGAAGATATGCAAGAAGTAAGAATGTACATAATGTTTTTACATATTGCTTTAAAAGCCAAATTGAAATTTTAACTTGATTAGCTTTGACTTTATTTGTTTTACTTTTTATTTCCATTTTTTTTTGTCTCTTATTTGATTTAATTTGTATAGCTAATGGGATCAGAGGAGTGTTATGAAAAGGATGAAGAATGCTTTAGAAGAAGGATTATTGCGGAGGCCCACTTGGATTATATCTACACCCAACACCATAAGCCTTGAATGCATTTTAGTTTAAATGCAAGTGTATTAATTGAGTATGAGTTGCTACATTTAATAAAGTATTAAATAAATACGAAATATAAATATAAGGTGTATCTCTGTTTTGAGGTTCAAGTTGCGACGGTTGTTAAATATATGTAATTTGGTCATTCTCCATTACATAGTTAGAGAGACACTTCCTTCGAGATTATAAATATAAATATAAATAATGTCTAAAAAATTTATGTATTTAGTCCAAACATTATTATATGTTGAATTAATCACACCTCTTTTCGAAATATATACATATACATAATTGCATGTAAATATCCGCTACTAAAACTTAAGTATTTAAAAGTTGGCACACTCATAGCCATAGGATTCCAGTGCTTCTAGCTTTGTGGTTATTTAAAAACATAGTGAATGGAAGTCCAAGTTTGGGTAGTTGTTAGTTTCAGTTACATTAAATGTAAAAGTTTTTACGATTCTAAAGCTTTATCATCTTGGTAAGAGTTAAATTCCTACAATTGAATTCATT
Organism: Cicer judaicum; assembly: GCA_037974835.1. Taxonomy (NCBI): domain Eukaryota; kingdom Viridiplantae; phylum Streptophyta; class Magnoliopsida; order Fabales; family Fabaceae; genus Cicer; species Cicer judaicum. The sequence goes on from JBBPBS010000968.1 coordinate 10,660,126, forward strand.
TTTAATTTTTTTTAGAGAGAACATTCGTTGGGTTATATAGAATTTGGTATGTCTTGGGCGTGAGTTGGATAGATTAGGTGTGCGTTTACAATTGTTTTGTTAGGAAAATAGGATGGAGCAAGTTGGATTTTGGTATAAAGTATCAGCGTATAAATATGGTTTAGATTAGCGTAAGAGGGTGTGTATAAATTAAGTTAGGGGTGTTTACATCCAAATCAATTGAAAAAAAATCACAAGTTGATTTAAAAAAATTGTACAAAATTGAATATTAAATTGGATCTTCTTTTGTGAAAATTTCTCATATCGAATTTTAGATTTATTTTTAAAAAACTGAATCAAACCAAACCGTATTTATAATTTTTAATGTTTATTTATTGTTTTATTAGTATGAGATATTACATTAAATTATTATTTGTTAGTTTTAATTAAATTTTAATAATACTTATTTGTTAAAATTGATATATTTTTATTATTTTTTCATATAATTCAAATATAATTGATCTACGTTATTCTGTAATATTAATTTTTGGTATATTATATATAATATTTTGCTTCAAACTTGTTACATTAATGTAATTTTATAATATTATATTATTAAAATAATTAAAAATTATATTTTGGATCAACAAAAAACGATTCAATTTAACCTGCATTAATTTTGATTGAATCAGATTATATTTTTTTTAGTTGTCATTCAAACTGAATCAAACCACAAATGTTTTTATCTTTGGCTCAGATGACTTTTCAATCCAACCTGCACCGCGAACACCCATATCAAGAGCTGGTAAAACATCGTTGTGGTGGAAAGATATACAACATATTTGTGGAGAACTAGAGCGTGGATCGAGAAATTGGTTTTCAAATAATCTTTTTTAGGTGTTGGATGATAGTAGGTATACCTCATTTGGGAAAGATCCATGAGTGGGAGGGGAAATTTTATTTACTAAATTTCATAAATTGTTCAACCTTTCTAATGATAAAGATGCGACTGTAGCATAGTTGATAGATAGTATAGCCTTGAGGCCGAAAGGGGTAGGTGGAGTTGGAGGAGACATTTTTTCCAATGGGAGAAAGAGTTACTCTAGGAATGTGTACCTTTTGTGGGTAATATTTTTTTACTGGAAAATTTAGGGATCAATGACAATGTAAAAGTGACTCAAATGAAGATTATACAATCAAAGGTACGTACAATATGCTCGTGGCAAATAAGAACATTCCTACTTATCCGTTGGGTGAGTTCAATAGAACAAGAAACATAAGAAATGAGGTTTGAATTGTGTTTCTTTTTAAAATCCTTTTAATGTGACTAAGCTATTGTAAAGAATGCAATACAGACGATTTATCCTGATTCACCACCAACACGGTAGTTACGTCTAGTCCCTTCAACCTGAATAATTTAATCCACTAGTACTTTACACCAAATTACACTTTCACTAAACACCTATTAGTCAAACTAATTGTGTTCAAGTCTTCTAAACCTTCTAGCTTAGTACAATCAAGTTGTTGAGGAAGACAACTACTATTTGGCTAGGTTAAAAAGAATAGGTTTAGATTTCTTTTGAGATAGATCTTACAAGACAATATCTGTAAATTTGTTATTTCATAAACTTTTCTTGGTACTTTAGTAAGATGAATGATATAAAGATCATTTAGGATTTCTGACTTTTATTGCAAGAAATCAGTATGAGTGATGAAGTTTTGTATCATATCTTTTGAGATTAATTTGCTATAGAAACTTTCCGAAATAGATCCTTGTAATTGATTCAACATATCTTGGTATGAATGTTGGGAAGTATAGGCTACGATAATCAAATCATGTCTTAAAAACCTTTAGACAAGTAGCAGAGTCAAGAGGTTCATTAGAGGATGCACACATGTTGTCTTCTTTGGAGCACGCATCATAAATCAAGGTTAGACAATCAAATACTTAATGTGGTGATGTGACTATCAGAGGCATACAATCATTTACTTGTCACACTAATCAGAAGAAGACGAACATAACATAATTGTGTTAAGAAAAGGCAATTAAAATAGAACATATCATGTATTTCCAAAGTCACTAGAACTAGAGCATTTCTCGCTTTATTGGAGTCAAAAGAAATATTGCATTGCATCACTAGAGGCATGTATCAAAGCGATCTCATCAGACTTAGAAAAATAGAGTGAAACAAAGTCTTATTGTTCTTTTGTCTTAGTCCAATCATCAAAGGATATGTCATATGATCTTGTATATTTCACTTGATCTGGGACTTGCACACTTAATCAAAATGTTAGTGCATTTAATTTTTCCCACAAACTGATTTTGTTATCACCAAAACAAGTAAGGTCATAGTTATTCAAACCAACTTTGCTTTAACAAGTTCGTGTGGCATAAGGTTGTACCCCTAAAGGTATCCCTCTTCTCTTGGAGGCTTTATCATGATAAGCTATCCAAAAAGTCCTATATGGTTCAATGTGGTGCTGTAGAATTGAAACTACATTTATTTGTAGATTTTCCCTTATCTGGAAGAGTGTGGGTAATGGTTTCGAATTGGTTTGAGGTTTATGCAACATTCCCTAATCAAATTAGCTTTCATGTTCATTTTTCCTCGGGCTTACTTAGTAAGGATAAAAGACTTAGACATTATTTCATTCCAGTGTGGTTAGCTAGTGTTTGGAGTAAATAGTGTATCATAAACTTTAGTGTTTTTAAGTAACGATAGTGTGCGTTGAATATTCTTGTTGATCGCATTACATTGTTGTCTTGATTGTGGCTCAAATACAATGTCAAATATTTTCATATGGATTTGTACGTATGATGGATCAATCCCCTTGGTTGTTTAGGGGTCATCCTTCATGAGTAATTTTGTTTGTATTTGATTGACATCGTAGCGGGTGTTGATATCAACCCCCTTTTGGTGGAGTTCTTTTTAGGATATTAATTTTTTTTTTGTATTTTTAATCTTTGTATCTTATTTTCTTATTGGGGTCACATTTGTGGTCTCTATAATTAATATGGAAATATTTTAACTTCTTCAAAAAAAATGTTAAGTTTTTAAAGTCGTGTATAAAATATTAATGGATATCTAGCACAAAAGTTAAATAATACACGGTACAATTTGAAGTTTATATAATTGTCACAAGAAATGGATGATTTGAATTGTTACAATTTAAAATTTGCATTTTATTGCTATTTCTTAAAATAAAACTTGAGAATGTTATATCAATATGATGAACCTACTCGTGTTTTGAGAAGGTTCAAGAACATAATTATATTTGAAGTTGATAATGTGATTCAATGAAATAATAAAATATAAAGTTAAGCAAGTCACACAAAAGAAATATCTTGTTTCACCTAACGTGATTAATCCAATGCTCACAATTTGGGAGATTTCAACTAGTAAGTTGAGCAACCTCTCAACTTAATCTTCTTCATTTAGTCACACTTGACTATACACTTGTATTTTCTAAGCCTCAATGGACTTACATGAGTCACTCAAATTTTCTCTCAACTAGACAAACTTAATGATGTTTACAATAAAATAAAAATGATGATTTGTTTTGGATCTGATCACAATGCTATTATTGAAATAGGTTGGACTAAGAACACACTCAAAAATTTGATCCTAGAATCTATGACAAAGAGTAATATTGTGTTTCTTGATAATTAAAAAGAACTTTGATAACTCTGCACTTAAGAAAGTGAAATATGTTTAATTGTAGTCTATTAGAGATTGTAGCTTGAAACACCTTATGTATATAGACTTGGGAGGGTTCCTTATTGGTGTAAATGACTCATATATTTGTTAGGCATGTCTCAAGGTGTTAGAGTATGTTGCTTAAACGTGTTATGCAATCTAGGTAAACACCATCTTCTTTATGAGTAATCATCCTCTTTTTTAAGGATGTTTATGATCATTATCTATTTTGCATGAAGGCATCTTCATCAATATGAATACATCTTCTTCTATTATGAACATGATAGATGAGCTTGATTTTCCTTTTGACAACTTAAGACCGTCTGTCATGGGCTGTAAAGTAGGATGTGTGAGCTGGTAATGAGTTGTCCTTTGTACTTGTAGTGGAAAATATTCTCTTGTCAACGTCCTCAATATTTCTTTTGCCATTTATGTCTTGATTGTCATCAATGAACATCCCCAGTTCTTCAATTAATGAAACTAATGATGAATATTTTCAATTTTGAGGATGATGAACGTGCTCACATATGCGTATTTTTCCAAAACTTATTTAATATATTTTTGTTAGATTTAAATACTCTAGTTTAATATTTTCATGGTTTAACATTAAAGAACTTTGAATATTTTCTTACTTGTGTTAAAATTCTATGATCTTTTGTGATGTAACAATTTATATTAGTTCAAATAACATGTGAGGATATAGGTACAAGTACGTGGATAAAGATAGATGCCAACACAAGTACATGTATAAATATTTTTTCAAATCATATAGATGAGAACTATAGTATTATACCTAGACCTACCCATTGTCATTCCTACTCACCTCAGCTACCAACTCATTTGTATCCTACATTCTTTATAATAATTATTTCAATAGAATGTTGGAGTTTAAGAAAGAAAAAATAGACTACGAAACTTAGCTAAATTTATAGGCAGGTAACTTTAGGATTATGATCATAGGGACAATCTAAAGTTTGTTAGGAGGTGTCTCTAAAATATAAAGCTTTGTAGAATTTAAAGTAAAACTGAATTTTGGTAATCAAGCGAGCACATATGTTATCTTAATGTTAAGTGCAGTGAATTTATACTTTGACAATTCAAAAATGAAATTAGGAGCACCATCTTTAATAAAGTGATTATATTTACCATACAAATAAGGATCTTTGAGTCATTATGAACGATAAGATGGTATACATCTTTCTCTAAGTCATATTGATGCCAATGTACATGCACTACATTTTTGCATGGAACACATCACATGCTTCAATCTTTCGGATATAATCTTTTGAATAAAATATCCAGTCTCAATAACATAATTTTGAATGGTATATATAAGAATAATTGATTATTGAAAAACCATCCTCAAAATTATTTTAGTTTCGCCAATTAGACAAATGTAACATGCTTCAATAAATGTGGTTCACAACCTCACATTTCTAGCTCCAAACAAAATAGTAACAACAGTCGATAATACTCTTTTGAAGAATAAACCAACACTTTTCTTTATCTTTTATGTTTGTGAAAATGACTTATCATGTTGGTTTGATGAGTTTGACTATAAAAGTCATATTTATTTTTACATCAATCAACTCATTTATTTGTTTCTTTTTTAAATAGTGGTTTTGGTTTTTTTTTTAAAGTGTATGAGATAAAATGTTCGCGAGATTCTAATTCAAGCCCAACCTACCAGTTCCTTTTGAAGAGCGCCATAACCATTCACAAAAATAAAACCATTTTGATTCTCTTAACTAAAACACATAAACCAACCAACCAAGAAGATTTTCTTCTTCGCATACAGAAGACACCATTTGTTCACAATGTTAGAAATCAAAACCGCCAAGACACGTAAGGGCAAACGCGAACTCGAAAAGCGTGCACCCAAACTCGTAAACATCACTTCCTCTTTTCTCACCCTTTGTTTTTTTCCATTGAAAAATTCAATCATGATTTGTGTTTGTTGTGTTTTCAGGTTGAATCAGGGAAGAAAACGCTGATTCTTCATGGGACAAAAACTAGCGCAGTTTTAAACGCTGTTTTGTCTCAGATTTATCATCTAAAAAAGGAAACTGCAGTGAAGTATAGTCGTAAAAATGAAAACATTAAACCCTTTGAAGCTGGTGGTGAGACCTCTTTGGAGTTTTTCTCTCTCAAAACAGATTGCAGTCTTTTTGTGGTAATTACTCAGTTATTGTTCTTATTGACTCAAATTATTATATTCATTTTTGTTTTTGGCTTTGTGTGGATTTAAGTGTTTGTTTGGTAGTAGAAAAGATGGTAGAAACTCGCCTTAGGTGGTTTGGTAATGTTAAGAAGAGACATGTAGATTTTGTAGTGTGAAAAGTAGATCAAATGGGGGGTAGTTAAATTGCTAAAGACAGGGGGAAGACTTAGGAAAATGGTACATGTTGGATATTCTAGAGATTAATGAGCTGGAAAGAGATATTCTATTTGATAGAATATTATGACGTCGTTTGATCATGTAGCCAATCCTACTTAGTCGGATAAGGTTTGGTTGTTGTTGTTGTTTGGTTCTATGGCGACAACAAGTGATTTTGTAAAATTGATTTTAATTAAAAGTGAGTTTAAGATAAAATGATTTATGTTTGAATACTTCAATATGAAAGTGAGAGTTTAAAATTCATGTTTAGGGTCAAAAGCTGCAAGCTATAAGTTAGAATCAGCTCTAGATGCAAAATCTATTTTAGGTATTCAAAATCACTTTTTTTTCTCCCAAAATCTATTTTAAGTCTTTGTTAGTCATACAATTTGCTGTTAGCATTGATCTAATGTTAAATCATCCTCTCCCTTCTGTAAGAGAATTATTTAGGTTTTTACCCGCTTTCACTATTTCAACCACCTGTGTTAAAAAGTTAAAAATTTGTACTTGGTATGTTAAGTTATTTATACTTAGTGTATGTTTGGTTTCTTGTTTGGATTGACAAAATTACAGTGACCCAGTGTGATTTTGCAGAAGCTGAAGTATATAGCTTTTGCAAAATCAGTGACTCATTGTGATTTTGCCAATCCCACCGTCAAATCTAACATACACTTTGTGAAGTTTGCCATGAAACAGATTTAGTTATGATGGTAGATTAGGGTCAACTTTGTTTGTGTTCAGATAGTAGTAGTATTACCCAAAACTTGTGATGCAACGCCTTTTTTGGAGTTATAACAAAAGTGTGTGATAACAATTGACATCTTAATACAGACTTCCTCTAAATTAATTGAGTTCATTATTTAACATATAGTAGGAGTGCTACATATTGCATGGAAAGCGATTTGGTAATGATCAAAGTTGCTTGTATTTTGCAGTATGGATCTCACTCAAAGAAGAGACCTGATAACCTTGTTATTGGAAGAACATATGATCACCATGTTTATGATCTGGTAGAAGTCGGGGTTGAAAATCTTAGAACCACGGAGTCATTTACATACGATAAAAAATTATCTCCAAAGGAAGGGTCAAAGCCTTTTATTGCTTTCATTTGAGAAGGATTTGAGACTGTGGAAGAGCTAAAACACTTGAAGGAGGTTTTACTCGACCTTTTTCGCGGAGAGGTGAATAATTGCTCTTCTTTGTCTTTCACATTCTTTTGTTTTTAGCTGAAATATATTAACAGAAGTGAAGCACATGATTCATGTAGGTTGCGGAGAATTTAAATCTTGCTGGAGTGGATCGTGCATATGTATGTACTGCCCTGTCTGCAACTAAGGTGTTTTTTACGCACTGTGCATTGCGGTTGAAAAAATCGGGCACGGTTGTCCCAAGAATGGAATTGGTAGAAGTTGGCCCTTCGATGGATCTTGTTGTTCGTCGGCATCGTCTTCCTAATGAAAGTTTGAGGAAGGAAGCCATGAGAACCTCAAGGAATAAGCCAAAGAAAAAGGTTGACAAAATCTCTAAATTTTTTCTAGATTATTTGTTAAATGTAAAACGAAGTTGCATGTCTAAATTGTGTACTTGCTTTGTTGCTCATAGGAGAAGAATGTTAAAAAGGATGTCATAGAAGGAAAGATTGGAAATGTTTATATTCCAGATCAGAAGGTAAGAGTGACTATTTTTTTTATTCTCGCATCAACTATTTGAGCTAAGTTCATTCGACAAAGTACATTGATTGTGCCTATGATATCAATTTATAATTGTTTAGATTGGAGAAATGGCTTTGCCCAATAAAGCGAAAGGAGTGAAGAGGGAACGCCGAGAAGCCAAGCGGAAACATGGGAATGATGAGCATGCATCGAAAAAGAAGAAGAAAGATTCTTAAAATATTATAAATTATTACACATGTTGTCTTTCCCTTTCATTTGATTATGAAGTGATCAATTGTAGGTCAAATTATACTAGGTTGCGTGATGTTTACATGACATGAATATTCCTGATTTCACCTATTAGGTGAGGGAATTTTGTCGCATTTAATTGTAAGCATATGTTTGTCCTATTCATTGTATTTTTATTCCTTTAAGTTGCAAGCTTTCTGCAAAGATTTTCTCTAACATTATAGGGTCAAAGTGAAATACCAAATGCTATTCTTGATTGCAACTTGCAAGCTTTCTATGAAGGTAACTAAATTTGAAATGATTTTTTTATGGTATCAGATTGAAATCAGTCTAACATACTCATGTACCTACTATAATGAAAAGAATTCAGATTGGTCATAGTGATAGAAGATCCTCCTGTTCATGTATCAACACAGAAAATTGCTTCTGTGTAAGTCCCTAATTGGGTTACTGAATATGACATAATTAAATATGTAGAACCAATTAATGGATCAAAGGGAAAGGTAAAACTTGCAATTTATTTTCCTTCAACAAATAAACATGACAAAGACAAAAAAAAGTGTTATTGATTTTGGTTGAACTTATTAGAACACTCATGACTTTGATTTTTTAATTTTTTTTTTAATTTTAAAAAAGTAGATATATAATTATGAGTAGTGGCTAAGAGGACCTAACCAAATCATAAGATACGTCTCATCTATGCCTCATTTGAGGATCTACTAAAAAATTAAGTGGATAATTTCAATTTATGTTATTTAACTTGCCCTTGAATCTTCATCTCTTAGTCTTTTTTTAACGTGTTTAGTCTTTTTTAATGTGTTTTCTCGTCTTGGTTTTATTTACTTTGGTTCATGAGAATGTTGCGATGGTATCTTAAAAACTATGTATCTAGCTCTGGCATTTTTCAAACAATTATGGTGTCGGTCTTCAAGTTAACAAAGTGTATTGTTTACATGTTATAGTTTCTTTATATCTAGAGAACCATTAACAGCTTTTGATGGTGTCCTAGTGTACTGTTTTTATATTTGTATATTTATCTAATTTGAAATCTTATATACAGTTATTTGTATTTGAAATTTCCATGCTTTTTCATATTATTTTGAAAATTTGTGTACACGTGATTATGTTTGGAAAAAATGTGTCTTGATGCAGGTTGGATTGTGTGTTGGACTGTTGTACACTTAATTTATATACTTATTAATGCATGTTTCCTTTAGAACCATGTGTTGGACTACATGTTTTCCTACCATGGTTTGCATTTTTGCTTTTATTAGTGTCCTTTTTAATTTCAATATCTCCATAAGTATGTCACTGATTTCAAGTTTTAATTGATTTTGCAGGTACTTCAACAAACTATAGGTATTATCTTTCATCATCATTTTATATGGTTTTTCTATTTTTTTAGTTTTGGTAGCATGGTCATAGTCCTGATTATAGCTTCATTTAGTTGTTCTATTATGTGTGTACAACAACAAACAATGAATGATTCTCCTAGTAATTATCTTTGCGATGTTTTTGGGAATGAATCACTTTTTTAGCCTAAATTCAAGTTTATGCCACCATAGGTGCCCATTGAGATAATTTCTCATTATACACGCATTTTTCCTTTCATAAGTCATAACCATAGCTACATGTTTTTATTTTTATTTTTTTGGGTCTTAGGCTACATGTTTTTTTAACCATATGATTTTTTACTTTCTTAGTTTGTATGGTAGCCAATGTTCTTAATGATTATCTTAGGGGATTGAATGAAGACTTGATAAAAGGAAACTTTGATATTGTGTACGAGGCAATTCACTACAATGAAAAAACTAAGGATAGTTAGTTATATACTTTCTACAAGTAAAAATCAATCATTGATCTCATAAAATAAAATAAAATAAAAATGATCAATCATTGATACCAATACAGATTTCATATTTTTCAGTTATGACAGCATAATATGATTAGGGATGGAAACCATGCACCCAAAAAAAAAGGTTATCAGTTAGATAAACATATTGCTTGAATGTTATCAAAACTCAAGTAACAATTTTATTTACGGAAGTTAATGAGCTTGAGGACCTATTTGAAAATTAATTAATTAAAAAAGGTATCATTCACATAAAAATATTAACTAATTAATTAAAAAAGCCGAACATTGAACAAAGAAATTTAAAAGGGTAGATGCCATCTGGGATCTTCTTTATACAATCAACCTACATTATTAAAAAAAATATTAGCGTAATAAAAGAGCTACAAGTGTAAGTGTGTGAAGTTTTAAGTTGATATAGATTTTTCGTAAAGTTCATAGAACAGGAATTCTATTCTAAAAAAAATAGAAAGGTAAGTAATTATTTTTGTACCCTTAATTATCATTTTATGGGTATTTTGAGTGCAATAAGGATGATTTCAAAAGAAGAATATGATGATCTAGGGGACAATTTCTTTATCTTAAACTACTGTAACAATATTAATTAGAGCAGAGTTTTTTATTGTTCATACTAGACTTCGTTCTAATTCATAACCATGTAGAAAGTTAGAAAATAGCTTTAATTGATCATGATCCATTTGGTGCTATAAAGGTTGTTTTTAATAGTAATGCCGTAATATAAAGTTACTAGAAACTTATAACTTAAAAAATATCCTTCATTTGATTTTATAATCAAATTTAGTCACACCGGTCAAATCTATTTTTAACTTCTATTTCTTAATTTTATAGTTGATTATTTTGACACCTCACTTTATTATTAAAAAAAATAAAAAATAAACCTCCCAATTTTATTCTAGAACCACTTTCTACTCTCCAAATTTCTCAACTTTTTCTTGTTGAAAGTAAAAACAGAAGTAGCAACCTATCAATCTATACCAAATATGATGGCAACCCAAGTGTTAACTAACGTCTAACTATAGTTTGCTCGTACCATTTTGTTGTACAAATAGGTCATTTTATAATATAATAAAATTACATTTTTGTTCGTTATCTAATATTGAATAAGTGTTGTATGTTTTACATTAAATAAATGATTACTACGAATAAGTAACCTCTTTACTTACAAACTAAAAGACTACCTGTACTATAGTCAAGTCGTAACTTTCGTGTATGTTCACTCCTGTCTTTTTTTTTTTTTTAAGTTATTGAGATCATCAATAGCTTTTTAATAGGGAAGAATAGTACGGGAATGACGCTTCTAAGTAGGAGTGTTAAAAAAATCAATAACTGAAACAAATTGTCGAACCGAATCGAATTGGTTTTGAACTAAACTGATTTAAGAATCGAACTGTTTTAGAATTGATTTTTTTAAACAAGAACTGAACTGAACCAGTTTTCAGTTCGAAAAAACTGAACTGAACCGGTTTTTGTTAAAAAACCGAACCGAATCGAATCGATTTTTATTTCAAAAAAATTAAACCGAATTTGTTTTTTTAGAAGCAATTAGGGGTAATTATATAAATTTTGGTCTATATGACCAAAATAATTAAGTTAAACCAGTTTGGTTCGGTTCAAAATAATAAACCGATTCACCACTTTTATAAATCGATTCGGTTCGATTTTTTGAACTAGCAATCAGTTCGGTTCGGTTTTTCTAAACTAAAAACCAATTCGATTCCATTTTCAAACGGTTTTAGTTCAGAACTGAACTTTGCCCACCCCTAATTCTAAGACAAACAAGAGAATAATTCCGCCTTCCTTAATTACAAACTAATTTTATATGATAACAATAAATAAAATCATTCCTAATGTTATAATTTATCTTCAACTACATGTTTTTAGTATAATTATATAATTAATTAATTATACGTTATAGTTTAGAGTAATATTTATTATTTTAAATTTAGTTATTGTAATTTCACATTTAATATAAACACATACATAAGCATATATTTATGATCAACTTATATCGTGTATTCCACCAATTTTATTACTACTAATTAGTAGTAGTGTTAAAACATATATAATATATAAATAGATTATAAATGATAAATTTGTAACCAATATTCTATAAGATAAAATTAATAAAATTATAACAATTAAAAAAAGCAAACAAACATATAGTTTAAATTTTTTTTTATTTGATCGTAGTTTTGATATCTATTTTCACTCATTTAAGAAATTGATTATCTATTTTAAAATTCAACGGTTTTAGTTACTTTCAGATTTTTAAACTAAACAATTAGTGTTAATCATTTTACATTATCATATTATATGTAACGTCATTTAAAATATGTCACAAGTTAAAAAATGGGATCAAAATTGTCTAATTTTAAAATAAAAAATTAATTTCATGAACAAATAAAAATATGAGACTAAAATTACGATTTAATATAAATTTTATTTACATATATAATTTGTTATTATAGCTATTTTTGTTGGAGGTAACAATGAAGTAATGCATATCAATTAGATTTCCAAATTGTTCATGTGATTTTCTTATAGAGTAGTTCATGTGTGATTTTAGGAGGAATAAAGCTTTGTATCCTTAATTGATTCGAAATAAATTTAATTAGGATATGTTCAAACTTGTTAAACTATATACAGTTAAATTTATCATTCTATACTTATATAATATTGTTTGACAAATTAAAAATACTAACATATAATATGTGTATAAATTTATATGAAAAATAGAACTGTTTAGCAGTTGTCTTATCTTATAATGTTTTTTTATATGGTACTTTAAATAGAGTTATAGCGTTGTATTTTTTTTTTTTAGATTTTTATCTCATTAAGTATTAATTTTTTTTACAATAAAAAATATTAAATATGAATTAAAAATATTTTTTTTATTATTTATATCTATTAATTTGTTCAACAGTTAATTCTACAAAATATTTTCAAATTCAATCAATCAATTTATTCTCTATCTGCTAGAGTATCCTCGATTAACTAGTTTATCCATTATCAACTATTCAATAACAATCTATTTTAATTACATTCTAATGACAAAAAAAAAAATATTTAGAGGTTGAATATTCAAATCAATCACAAATTAACGAAAATAGAGATGAATATATTGTTTAAATTAATATGATTAAAATGAAAATCAATCATGTTATTAATAAACGAATTCCTTTACGTACGTTGCATTAATATAAATACTAATTTAACAACAAATTAGGGTTGAGCATTACTTTAGTAAAGAGGTTTCTATCAATAAAATATTTAATGTGAAATCTTTCTATGTTGATTTAGATAGAAAATCTTGTAATAACATACTATTGTTGGAAGAGTTAAGTTTGGATATGAATACATGGTAAAATATTAAAATAATCCAATCTCTCATTTTCATGTTTTGATCATAATTTAGTGGGAAAAAAATTTGATGACAATTAAATCATCGTCTTATAATTTTGTTTCAACTATTTCTGTTAGACCAATCTTATTATCGTGTAAAACATCAAATTTTTTTGGTCATAAACAAATTACAATCTAAAAATTGTTCAAATAAAATTTAAAATTTGATTACAGACAAGTATAATCCAAATTCACCTCTAATTAAGAGTAGGTTGATGGGAATGATTTGTGAATTTACAAAGACTTGGTAAGGTTTTTGTGAATATCATAACATGTGTCAATGGACAAGCTAACATAACTATACTTTTTCATCTTTCCAAGATATGAGCAAATAATACCTTCCTCTATTTTAGAGTTTAATCTGGTTTTTACCTTTTAACGAGTGCTATTCAAGTTCTTACTATTTATCAGATGATATAATGATGTTTGGAATGTCTCAATATTATATAGAATAAATAATAAATACAAGTAAAATGAAAACCAGAGAGAACCATAGACCAATAATATTTTATAGATATATCCAAAGCAAAGAAATCTTACATAGAACATGCAAGTCCACAATAGGGAGGATAAGTGTTATTTATAACAGCACCCCTTACTACTTTGGGATTATTTGCCACAAGTAGGGTTAATGCAGAAAAATACAAGTCCAAAATAGAGGCTAAATCTCTACAAACACAAAAAGTAACTACTAATTTTGAACAAAGTTTCTTGTAAATTTGTTTTTAACAATTTTATTCTTTATACAATGTTTGTACATAAATCATCATCCTCCATCAGGTGACTTGAATGGGAGTTGTCAATAATTAACGAATTACAATTTACAATGAAAAACATGTAAAAAGAATAAAAATTGGCAAGTAAATAATACTTCTTATAAATCAAAGTATTCAATAATAATATGACTCCCTAATGACTATAAGTGCTCTAAGGCAACAAATGCATCTATGAACTATAAAATATGAATACTAACATGGACACCTGATACTACACTGACATGTCGATACCAGTAATAATTTGAGAAAATGAATTAATTAAATGTAATCAATTTGACGATGTCGTGCCAGTGTCAGACAATGGGACATGTCTTCGATCAAGAGTGTCGGTGCTATAGAGAATATGAATCTCTAACATTTTCTTAGCATGGGCTATCATCTTTTGGCTTACCAGCTTGACTATCAATCTCAAGAGTAGATTCATCAACTGGCCAGTTATCAATACCCAAACTTCCAAAACCAATATCCCAAATATCTGATTCTGACATTTCACTTGTAACTGCAAAGTCAAGTACTCCATAATTCATAGGATTTTCCCAAAGCTCATTGCCACTGCTTGGAGCAGCAACACCAACATTGAGGTTTGTGTCCCATATATCTTCTTGCTTGAAACATTGAAACTCTTGGAATCCTTTCTCCTCAGGAAAGTTAACAAAATTCTTAGGAACAGTTTCTTCATTTGGACTAGTAACATTTTTTCCTTTGGAAAGGGGTTCTTCCAGTCCAAAACTAAATGACCCTTCTCCAATAATACTATGCATTGCAGCCAATTCATCTGATGAAATATTCTCAATTTGAGAAGCAAAATCTTCAACCCCTTCACTCATTTCTCTTGCCAAATCATGTGAAACATAGTGAGGAGAGTTTTCAATGCAAACTTGATGTTGATACCTCACTATCTTCTTCTCATCTTTGAGATTTTCTTCTGATGTTGTTTCTGTTTCATTTCGGTGTTGCTTAACAAACTTCCTTTTCACTCTCGGAGATTCTATATCTCTTTGTTGTTCCTTCTTCCGATTAAGGCGAGCTAAAAAGTCCGGATTTTGAAACAACTTGGCTAAGAAAGATACCATTTGTTTCTGTCTTTGTTCAGCTGATTGAAGCCTTTGATTCACATTACCTGCATGACGAGCTGTCACTCGTTGTTGTTGCTGCAATTCAATCACTTCTTGCATTAGCACACTTCTTTCCTTTTTCAATTTCTCTACCTCAATTTCGACTCCAGATTTCCCTGCAGCATCGGAAGAAGAAGTTCCAACATAGTTACCAACTTGTTGCGATTGAGACGTCCTTCGCCTTTGAATGTTCTTCAGTAAATGCTTCTTCCCTTTCTGGAATCCTTCATTGAAAAACTCCCATTTGTCCGTATCGATCTTCCGGAATCCCTGAAGACACAAACACCAATTTATCTGAGAATCAATGAAGTAAAATTAGAAGTAACAATAATAACAAGGCCAAAATCCAAAAGTTAAACCAAAATCAACAGATACAATACAATTCTAGCTGAATTGGAGAATGATATCTGTGAATCCAAAACCAAAATAAAGAAAAATAAGCTTATGATAAAATGAAGCAATTAACACAATACAATACAAAACAAAAACACACAATCGAAACACAGAATACTACCTTTGGAAGATGAAAAATCCCTTGAAAGGGAGAGCAAAATTTTGTCTCCTATGTTGTCAGTTTCCAGCAGTAGGAGTCTTTCAATGCTATAACAACAATGTAATCTATCAGGTAACAAACATTTGAACCGTGTGTGCCCACGCGCTAATTACACAATATTGAGAAAAACTCAAATCCCACATTAAAAATAGATAGAGCTCAAAAAAGAGTTTATAACGAGTGATACTCTCATTTTGTGAGAATGAGTTAAACTCAATATAAAACATAAGACACAATTTCATTAGTTACAAATTACATTTACAAAGAGCACAAATATCCAACATATTACAAAATATGCAAACTTTACATACAATCAACAACAAAAAATGAGTACAGAATTATTTACATTACCAATTGATACATCAAATTGTTCAATCAAAATATACAAAAAGAATCAAACAAACACAAAGGGAGAGAGATAATGACTCTATTTTGAATGAAATATAAACAAAAATGGATATCTGAAAAATTGTTGTATTACAAATTACAAAGAATTACAAACTAAGAAAAATATTTAGTTACATTACATAAAAATATAATAAGGAGCCGTTAAAGGCATTTTGTGAAGAAAAAAAAGGAAAATTAAGTACAAATAATACCCACATAAGTATTAAGCTGACGAACAAAACTTGAGAAATTGTTGTGCTTGAAATGACGAGGTAATACAATTCTTGCAAATTCCAAAGGGTCCCAAACAATGAAACTAACACCATTAGAACTCCAAGATATAATTGGATTCAAAGAAGGGTCATCGACTAAATCGAAAGTTTTTGAAAGAAATGGAGGAACAGGGCTCATTTGTAAACACTCCATAGGAACGGGCACTGATGGTTCAAAATCCATAGAAGGTGAAGAAGAATCAAAAGCAGATGAAAATTTTGGAGAGTTTATTTCATTTTTTGGGTTCATCTTAATTTGGGGTAACAGAAAAAACGGTTTTTTGGGTGAGGGATATGATAATAAAGTGAAGTAAGTGGTGATGATGAATATTAAAAGGGTATTAGGGCGGTGGAAGGTGGTGACTGTGGAAGTAGTAGTTTGATGGCGGTGGAAGAGAATTGGGGCCATTTGAATGGTGGGTTTGCAACTTGCAAAAAAAGAGTGACGAAAATGAAAAGCGCCGACATTGTGTTGTTTCGTTGCAGTTACGTTGTCACGTGTGATGATGGTGGACTTAGATATTTTGTTGCTACAGATACTATTTCTTGTTTTCTGGTTGGTTAGATTTTTGATATTGTTGGATTTCTTGGATTGAGAGTGACGTCTCTGTGATGTTTCTGTGTCGCATGGTTTATTTGACTAATCAAAAATACTTATAGGTTAAGCAAAAGGAGGTAGCCAATGGTAAACCACAAATTGTTTTTGTTAGGCATGGGTTGTATTATCTGAGGATTTTCGTCGGTCCAAACTTAATTTAAATTTTCTTTTTGTTATCTAATAAGAAATGGTTATCAATAAGTTAAAGTAACGAAAAATAAGGAAGTCTAAAATTGATTTTTTTTTTTTTTTTAATCATCATTTATGTGTTTCTTTAAAAGATTTACTTTATATTAAATACCACCACTTTATATAAAAATAATAATTTGAGTGATGAAGGAATGATTTATTTTGCTAATTATTTCTTTGTGTGTGATTTATGAATCTCGCGAGTTTTTAGCCTTTACATGAATGAATTGAAGAAAATAATTATATTTATGTGAAATAATAATATGTAGGAGATCAAATAACAATATTTAAGACATGTACCACAAAAACTGAAAATGCAAACACACCATGGAAAAGAATTCAAGTCTGGGGCATCAGTATATTGTGTATAAGCATCGGCGGATCTTGAGCAGAAACATGATCGAATTTTTAAAACTTTAATATATAAATTAAAAGTAGAATATTATATTGTAAGAATTTTAAGTTATAAATATATAAAAATATAGTATAGACATAGATCAAATTTTAGTTTATATTTTTAATAATTAAAAATGGAATTTAGATTGAAAATTTTATTTTATTTTATAATTATAATAGTTGCTTTTGTAATTTTTTTATAAATTATTTCTTTCGGTTTTTTTTTATAATTTACTGAATTATAATTTGGTCTCCAAAAAATATTTGGTTCATCTTAAAGATTTTGAAGACTTTAATATAATCTTAAAAATTGAGTCTAATAAAAAAGTACAATTTTAATAATTAAAAAAATAATAAAATAAATTTTAATCAACATGCACATATTAATTTATATTATGGTGAGGATATACACATATCAATCTATTTGATACAATCTACATCATACATGTTATTTGATTATGTTAATTCGTGTATTAAGAAAATATGCACAGACAACATGTCATATTTATATGTTAGATTCAAATATACATTTCGACAATGATAGCTCAATAACTACAATTAACTCGTAAAAATAATTTTACTCGTGAAATATATTGATTTTAGATCCCAAAATTACAACAACATACACAATAATATTTATATTAATTAACATATTTATTAACATATATCATATCTAGTCGAAATTCATCATCGATTAGCATATATTAAACCACAATTATTATAGAATAATATAATTTGATTTTCCCAAATTTATCGTAATTAATAATTATTCATTTTTCAACTTTTTTAATATATATATTATATAAAATTTAATTACTTTCATATGTTGTTGAATCAAATTCATATGTAAAAATTTCTTTTAAATTATATAAATTTTAGATTACCAACATTTTTTTTATTATTTATTACGGTAGTTTATTTATAATTTTTGTAATTGGAATAATTTTATAACTACGAAAAAAATCGATTTATATTTTTTCAAAAAGTCATCCAAGATTATTCTTGTTCCTCTATAACTTTTATGTATGAGAATATGAATCTATCTTCCTTTTTCTTCGTAATAAATCCTCTCATCTACGATTAGAATCTTTTAGCATTTTTTTTAGCAAAATTTATTTTATGCAAAAAGAGAACATCTTGTTGAAGTTTTTGCTAAGGATTTTCCATATACTTTAACATTCTTCAAGGATTCTCTCATTCGCTATGTTAGATATCAAGGAAAATCCATTATGACTTCACATAATGCGTCTCTTTTGATGAATAAATGTTTTGAACTATACCGGTTTTCAAGACCGAAGCTATCAACCACTCAGCCATCTCTCCAAAAATTAATTTTTATTTTATCTTTATTCCACTCAATAGAACATGATCATACAAATTAATAGTCTTTTTCTCTATCGATAGATAAATGGCAAAATACCTGGTGTGAATATGTTGGTCTAGTCTCTATCCTATATATATATATATATATATATATATGCATGATCCAGCATGCCCTTGATTTCTGAAGTAAAAAAAAATAATCCTCGATCCGTGCCTCAAAAAGGGGTGTCATATAAAATTAATGAATTCATGATAAAACCCTCTCTAATGCATTTTTTATTACATTATTAGAAATTTTTTAAGGGGGCAAAGGGTTGGGGGATCAAATGGTATAGTTCTTTTGTTGGTAAAATTGAAGGATTAGAAACATGACTATTGCTTTTCAATTAGTTGTTTTTGCTTTAATTGCTACTTCATCCATTTTATTGATTAGTGTATCTATTGTATTTGCTTCTCCTGATGGTTGGTCAAGTAACAAAAATGTTGTATTTTCATGTACATCATCGTAGTTTTAATTAGATATATAAACAAATTCAAAGTTTATGAAAATTATAAATTTGATATATGACGAAGATATATACTACAACAGGTTAAATCTTGTATCTAGTTCAAGCAAGGAAACATCATTCACTAAAGATCTGAATGAAATCTATCACCAAGCATCAATTGCAAGTCATACTATTATCGAGTTTCATTCACATTTAACTGGGAGAATCAAGGTACAATATCTTGTTGATGTTAGACATATCTTCATGTGTTATCAACTAATATAAACTTTTTTCATGGATTCAATCATAAAAGATTAAATAGTATAACCATATAACATAATCTCATCAACTTTGATTGCCTCTAATATTAGCAAAACTAATATACACACGACTTGTGATTGTAACATCATTAAATTGTAAAATTTAAGCTTAAAGTTTTTGTAATAAAAAAATGAATAATAAAAAGAGGCAAAATATTTGGACAGTTAATTATAAAATAAAACATGAACTGAAATTGGAAAAAGCGATAATAAGAGTGCATTATCAATGGACAAAAGAGAAAGCTAAACAAGTTAATTGCACAATATAAATGAGTCTCCATCGTAGAAGTCAAGCATTAGACGTTAACTATCATAAAACTACCATCACTAACTTATTCACAAGACATGAGATAAACTCAGATATTAAAACAATTTCATAAAATCAATTTAACAACCAATGATTATCATGAGAAGGTACCGAAGAATGTTTAAGATATATAATTAAATAGAGTAAATAGTTATTTTAATTAAGATCATCAAAAATGTGTTTATTTTGTTTATATTTAAGACTTCAAATTACATATTAATGCAAAGTTAATGTAATAGTAGATCTTCTTCCAACTAACGTGACACATCTGGCTGGCTTGGGTAATAGTTGTTCTTTCTATATATTAAAACTCAAAATCAAATGATATATAGCCTAAAACAATACTCTATTTGTTTATGTTGCTTCATGTTGTAGGTTTGTTCCTAAAGGCACTATATATCTCAAAGATCACGTGAAAAACATTTTTTTTGTTGGTCTCTCAACCTCAACCATCTTAAATATCACTATACTTCGGCCACATTACGCTCGTTTTGTGCAACGACTGTCGATGTCTTGTTCAAGTGCTCAAGCATGGATATTAGTGTTCAAAATTTGTTTTGAAACTCAATCAGTTGTGATGTTATTACCTTTGGATTCCATTCCACGAGGTATACAACTCCATTGCCATATATAATAGGTATAGATAGAAGTATTAACCTTATAAATTTAAATAATACAACATATAATCTTTTTACATCTGCTACAGATGAGATTGATTTGAATAAGTATAAATCAAAATATAAGCATGAGTGGTTTTGCCCGTGGAATGGTTTAATTGTGGTTGATGAAATCGTTCCATCATTCGTAGCATTGCTTGAAGAAACCTTTTTTGCAACATTTCCTAATTAGCAATGATTGAATATTGACGGACGTTTTAAAATATTGTTGAGGTAGACTAATTCTATTATTCATAATTAATTTAAATCATTTTCTCATGATTGAATTGATTAATAATTTTGCGTCCTAGATGTAACATTCAATTCACATGGTAAAAGGAATTAATTTTGTATTCAATAATTTAATTATTATTTCTCCTCGTACAACTATTATACCTTGGCAGGAACATTGAAGATTCTTGGTTTGGCTCATGGAAATGCATCCTTTTTGGAGAAATATTGAATTGCAAAAACTTTGAGTTGACACTTTATAAAGTTGTAGATTTTGTAAAAAGGAAATGCAAACTAAAAATAAATGATGACATTTTAAAAAAAATTATTGGTTCTAGCACGTATGATTGTAGAGGAAAAACATTGGATTTACAACTTTGCTCATAGAAACATTGATATATGCAGGAGTGGGCTACATTAGTAAAGTCTAGGGATCTCTTTGTTGCCACCAATGTGGGTGCATATCGAGATGCTTTAAATATTTAAAAAAAAAACACTCTACGAGTTGGACAAAATAAAAATACTCAACGAGTTGGACATGAATGATAACGGTAATAGAAAGCCTATAATTCATGTATTGGATTATGAAGTGCAGGTAAATGAATTATTTTTATGGTAATATAATCATATTTTTTTGTAGTTCAACAATAAGTTCTAAATATTGTGACAGATGCTTCCATGGGAAAGTCTTCCCATACTTAAGCAAGAGAAAATTTATAGCATGTCTTCTGTTAGTAGCATTTTGTGCTAATGTAGAGAAAATAAGTTTTTGTTCTATAAATTCTTTAGATTCATTTTATATAATAAGTTTAGGGGATGAAGTAGACAATCTTGATTCTACAGCAAAATTTCTCAAAAGGAAAAAATTGAGGTATTTTATATGTTTTTAATTTACAAGAATACAAAAAAAGGAAACAAATATTAAAAAATATTATATATCGAATATTTATATAGAAAGTTTACTATAAGTAATGAAATGATAATAATGAAGCATCACATATGTGAACAAAGAGATGGATAGTAAGTTGCAAGTTCTTGACAGTTTCTCTGCACATAGAGAAAAGCTTTGTGGTTGAGGTTTTTTATTTCCATAGAATGTTGAAGGGTGGTAAACAAACATTCTCACAACCTAAAAATATGTCCTACGATACAATTTATTTTTGAATGAAATATAATACAGTTTATCAATGTGAAAGAGTTGAATGACTTAAAAAGAAAAATAAGTTAATTGAACCGTGATATTTAATGATGGATAACAAGTTATCATAAAATCAACATCCTAAATTATATACTTGGTGATAGATAAAAAAATATATAATTTTTATCTTAGTGTACTAACTTGTACAAAAATTTATTCTTTGAAGGAAAAATAGAAAAAAGAATATGTTGATATCAAAATCCACAATACATACTTAAACTTCCACTTCCTTAGATTTAAGTCTTCTTACTTTGATAATTGTGCAAGGCTTTCCATCCATTTTCAAACTAACCTATGTTATTCACACACAACAACAATAATATGACTTTAAAAAATAAGCACTGACCCTGTTGATTTATATAGAGAAGAGAACTTGCATTTAAATTAATTAAAGTCACTTGAGTTAGTAGAAAGAAATCTTCTTTATGAGTTCAATATTGTCAATCAAATATGTTCTTTTAAAAGTGTATTTTTTATATAGTATATGGTTTTTGTTTATTCATATCCTACAATGAAATGGAAGTCATAGGAACAATCATTTTAGCCCTATTGATTTGTAAAAAGAAAAAATAATGCTGAAATTTATTATAAAGAACATAACATATTCTTGGACCAAAAGCATTGCAATTTTTATAACCGTAACACATTTGCCTATAATTATTTTCGAAACATACACCATTACTATTCTAGATACGTTTAATTAAATTAACAAAACAAATACCAAATCTTTTTGGTTTTTAAAAAAAAAAGCCAAATAATCTAGACTTACTTGCAAGCTTCGAGTAAGAGGATTTTTGATAGTTTAAGATTTTTAGCCTTTAGGCCTTTACTTCATCCTAGAAATTAAAAAATAAATGTAGAGTTATTTCACTCATGTCTTACTTGTATGATATGAAAAAGTTTAGCTTAGGGTTATTACAAAGTAAGACTCTCAATAAGTTAGAAGGAATTATAAGTAATTGAAAGTAGTACTATAGTGTAACTACTTTTCATTCATAATTACTTTTCCTTGTGAATTTCAAAGTTTGATGACTTCTTTTGTTACGTCAATTGTTCAAAAATCACGCATCACTGTCTCGCGTTAGATGTTTAATCCATTTATATTTTAGTAAATTCAAATATTTTGTGGAAAGATAGTCAAAGATAGAGAACAAATAGGGCATAAGCTATTTAAGTTGCATTGAATTTGTTAACATAACACCATATTTTTAAATGTTTAATAAATTTCAGTTGTACATAAACAAAATTAGTAAACAAATAAAAGACCAAAAAATAATGATTCAAGTACATGATAGAATTGAAGAAACAACATACTAGAATTAAAAAAAAAAAAAAAAACATAAAGAGTTCAATGGGAGCTTTAACTATAAATGGGATTCATCATTTAATATCCAAATATGCATGTCGTTCACAAGAAATGTTATGATACAGATAGAATATAGTTGTAGTCATACTGGACTTCTTAAAAAGATTTGATGCTTTATTTTATCAGCGCACAACACCATCCAAAGTGCAAATCACATAAAAATCAATTAATCAAAAGGTATGTATTTCATTCAAGCTTAGTCCTATCAATTCGAGTCAAAATATTCTTCGAAAACATGGTCACCACTGAAATCTCCTAAAAAATAGAAGACTAATATTAAAATTAACACAAACAGGTAGAGAGCAATAATTGTCATCTTCATCCAATATACAATTTTAAAATAAACTTTAATACACTAAAACAAAAAACAACAAAATTCCAACAATTCAAATAAAGAAATTATGCAACAATTATAATCAACAATCAATAAATAGAATTACCTCCCATGAAAAGAATATATGGGATACAAAGAATTGTTACTACTTACGTTATGTGCATATATATGATTGAATAATTGTGCTTGAGATGTCTTCTAAGGTACTTGATATAGCTTGTTGAATTTATAACTTTAAAACTTTTTTTTAATCACTATTTTCTTTTCATATTTTTCGATGTCATCTAAAGAGGATTACATTTGTGCAACCCAAAAAAGACTTGAATTTGCAATTAAGGCTCATCAGTATTTGCTTGATTATTAGTGGTTTTTGATTGTCTTCAAGATTGAGTTACCTTTCATTGCTTCAAATTAAGATAGCAACTTGATGATTCTCCTATCTCTGCATTTCAATTTTAGCTCAATGTAAAAAATGTCCATATTACACTCTTGCAAAGACAATCACATCTATTTGTTGTCTTCTGTAAATATTATTGGACTTTGGTTTCTAAAATATTGTGACATCAAATATTAGTTTTCATGACGTTGGTGTACCAAATCACTATGCTTTCATGGTCAAGTCTAGTTTACGATTATCATCTACTTTGTATTTTGTCTTTTACTTCTAGGTTTTTATTTTGGCTAGTACTATTGCTCGTTTGGAGATGTTTCTCCGTATAAGAATTATGATTTGCAATAACTAAAATATTTTATTTATGAATATGTTATGAGCATGTTGAATTTAGTATATTGTTGAACTATTTTTTTTTTCATGTAAGGATGAACGACTTCAACTCATTCTATTCTATATACAATTGTACTTATAAATGTATGTATAACTTTATTTAAAATTTAAATTATGATTTTGTTTTAAGTTATTTTATTTTCCTTTTTTATTCTTAACATTGTGTAATATTTTTTCGAGGTTGTGTTTGAAGTGTTGAATTATCTTTATAGATTGCCTAATATCATATTAAAGGTGTCCTCAAGTAGTTCTCCAGCTATAGATGGCAAGGACTAATAGTGGCTTTAAATGCTATAAACAAGTAATCAAGTGCATCAAGATGTTCGGAACAAGGAAGGAGATGCAGTGGTGAACTGAATTGTCTGACACTTTATGTAGTAATCATATTTTATTTTCAATCAAATAAAAAGTTATAACTATATATATATTTCATGTAATTGATCTCAAATTTCTCTATAATGATATTACATAATTTTTATCAAATAAATTAGCTATTGAAGTTATATTTAAAATCTCTTTTTTCCTTAACTCACACTCTATGTCATTTTTTTATAAAATATCTCTATTATTATTAATTTAAAAGAACTTTCAAAAATAATTTAACTAATTCAAATTATATTTATGTTGTATATTGTGTTTTAGCATTAGTTGAGAATTAAGCCGAGAATCAAATTTTATCAATTTTTTTACAATTTTCATGTTGAATTAACTTTTATTATTTTAAGGTTAATGGTAAACTAATTAAAAAACTTATTCCCAATAATTTACTTCTTAGTCATAGTCATGTTATGACGTATTTGAAAGCTATTTTGTAGCTAATTTATTGTTATATTTATTTGCTAGAGATTAACTACAAATTAGCTACTATTTAATGACAATATGCAAGTTTTAAATAATATTGTCTAGAGTAACTTTAAAAATGTATAAAATATATCAATAACAACAGTTTTATGTCTTTGTGATTTATAATTTGCAATTGTTGTCTTAGAGCATCTCCAACAGATGGGGTTCACTGTGGCACATCATCTTGAAGGAACTCGTTTCTTTTTAAATTTAAATAGGTTCTACTATGCCAGATCACCCTGAATCAATTCATTCCTTATGTACGGTTTAATTTTTAAAAAACTATATTGTATCTCATAACTTTAATTTATACATTAATATTTTATTTATATTTAATTTTATTATAACTTAAAATATTAATTTAAATATTCTAATTAATATTATTATACATTATTTTAATTTAAAATTAAAATAAAATTTAATTTAAAAATAAATAAAAAAATACCGTTAATAAAAATTTTAATAAAATTCTCTAACAAAAATTGTGAAGAAAAAGTATGAGTAACAAATTGTTCCTATTAATGAACTAACAATCGTAATTAAAGGAAAAAAAAGACTAACGGTGATATATTAACTAAAAAAAGGTAATGGTTACAAAATTATTATTATTTAATAAATTAAAAAGAAATTAACGGTTATAAATTAATAAAAAATAATAAATTTATTATTATTAATAAATTAATAAAAGTTAACTGTTATGAAGCACCATTCCTTCTTGACAGTACCGTGATGACACCTTGACACAACTCCAACGGTGAACCCAAAAAAAACTAAAAGTTAAGTAATTTCATCTATATATTATAACATCATATATTGTAACATCATACAACAATATGCATAAACTACTCTCAAGTCACATCAAACCTTGGAAATAAATTTTTTCACTAAAAAGTATTGCAAAGTTATCTCGAGGGAACACTTCATTTAGTTATTATATGAACTTCTTGGAAATAAAAATGAGACAAGTAAAGATGAGATAAATTATTATGTAGAAAAAATTATCATATCTTCAAAAGTAGAAAGAATTATCATATTCACTTCATTTTCCTTGTCTTGCATTTTTTTTATACAGTATATACGATGGTAGCTTTACACTCTAACTGTTAAGGTTTACTCTTTTGTTGTTTTACAATTTTATGTTATTTATTAAGAAAATACAAACTTTTCGCAAGGAAGAGAGATAAAAGATTGATACAAAATGTACATATAACATGTCATTTTCATATA
The DNA here is from genome assembly GCA_037974835.1 of Cicer judaicum. Lineage (NCBI taxonomy): Eukaryota > Viridiplantae > Streptophyta > Magnoliopsida > Fabales > Fabaceae > Cicer > Cicer judaicum. The sequence goes on from JBBPBS010000968.1 coordinate 10,686,719, forward strand.
TTAACTATAAAATATATCTCGACAAACATAATTCAAGAATTACAATTCAACTCATAAAAACAATTATACTCATAAAATATATACTAATTATATATTCTAAAATTACAAAAACATACATTACATGTTTTTCACATTTTGTCACAATAATTATTATTTCTTTTATATAAATTGAACTACTTCCATGTATTCAATTAAACTAATTTATACAAATTTCTTCTATAAAGCACAATTCTACGCTTTACTTTCATAACACATTTATACTTCCAATATCTCTTTTAAATATAAAATAAATAGATGTGAGTGATAATATTTAAAAAAAAAAATTATTCTAATAAATAGAATGTCTTGTAAAGTAAAAAATAATTAAAAAAATTGTGGTTTGAAGATGGGCCGTGTCTATTGATTTCTTGTTTTGACTATGTATAACTTTGAAGGATCATTTTCTCCATATATTAGATGGTTGTTTGAGTATTTGATGTTGGCGATGGTTCATTATAGTCTATAACTCAATATTTGAAACTAACTTTAACTTTTATTTTAATATAAAGTTATATATAGCAAAAACTAAAACAATATTGTTACTGTAATTGTGTTGATGTTGTTGGTGAGGGAGATGTGTTTTTAAAGTGACAAACAAGTCACATATATTGCTAGTGATCTTCTTTCTCGTTCAGTTCAAATGTAAAATATGGTTGTTAGTTATTAATAATTTATTTCACATATGATTTTATTTGGTTAGACTCGGAGGTTAAGTATGCATTCTTATGTATTATCATGTGTTAATGTATGTTGTTTATATTTTTAAGTATGCATTCTTGTGTATTATCACGTGTTCATGTATGTTGGTTGTTTATATTTTAGCGTACACGTGTACAGTAGGTTCGCCTTAAACTTATATGAATTTTGAAGCATATAGGATGTTCCAAATATTTCAAAAGAATTTGAAACAAAATTTGATAGGAATCCTAACTATTTGTGATATATCACTAAAATTTATTGAACTTTTTTATATTTTTTTCAAGTTCATAATTCATGAATTTATCAAAAAAAAATTATTAGTTAACAACAAAAGCCATTAATTCTATTTTTTTCAAATTCATATAAAAAAAATTGTGCTCTTTTAAAATAATATATGTACAAGAAAAAAAAAATCTGAATTTTTTACTGTGAACACAGAAGATCACGCTAATATAATTGTATTCATGTATTTATTTTATTTATATTTAAGACCATTCAGCAGTTTTAATGTACTCTTTTAATATAGAAGATAGGGTAATAGTCTTTCTTTCTTTAAAACACAAAAATCAGATAATATATATCTAAAGACTAGAACAATATAATATTCCTCTCCATGTTTAGTTGTTTTTTAGGTAATTTGATACCTATTTATACAAACAGACTTAAATCATTTAAAAATAAAGTATTATTAAAAAATTTAAGTATTTGTTAACTATTTATACAAGTAGACTAAATCATTTAAAAGTAAAGTATTATTAAAAAAATTTAAGGAGAGTTATACCGTCTACAATAACATAAGTATAAGTTAGAGTGAGATTTTTTGTCTCCATCAAATTATTGTTATTTAGCGGTGATAGAGGTTTGACTTGATAAGATGATATTTAAAATTTATTCAAAAATTGGTGTAGTTAGCTCCTACTCTCATGTTACTAAATTTAGTGTTATTATACATGATTGAATGACTCTTATTTTCTTACATATTAAAATTTTAAATCAATTGAATTTGTTAAAAAAGAAACAAACATTCACTATGCTTACATTTTAATAAGATAGTCACATCCTAAATTAATCCTGATGACATGACCATTATACAATAAAAATGTATAATATTATCAAAAAGAAGATAACAAACAAGCTAGAAGTGACCATAATACTTTGAAATGACATAGTCTAATAGTAAAATGTACCCCGTGGAGTCTTATTAGTATTTCTTTATGAATTGTTTTAGTTTTTATTATAGATGCACTCTTTGACTTTAGTCTTGTATTGTTTCTATATATATATATATATATTATTTTTTTTATTTGTTAGGCTATTTTACATGCACATAAAAATGATGATTTATTTGAAAGAGTTTTAGAGGAGAATTGATTAAATCAAAGAATAATGGAAGTGAAGACAAAAGTTGTAAAGAAAATTTTCTCCAGTGCATTCAAATCAAGGGCATCCAAATATTGGTATATTAGCCCGTGGAAATTTATGGAGGGTTATTTGGTTGAGTAGTATTAAAGTCTCAATTCAGTTTGGTCCAAATATATATTAAATAGATCAAATTTTTATTGACAAAAGTTATAAATTAAATTCTTTCGTAGATAAAACAAGAGTAATAGTATTTTTTTTAAGAAGATTATTGTGACAAATAAAATGTATGATATAAATAAAGTAAAAATAGTAGTATCTTTTTAAAAATTATTATTGGTTTGTCGTAACCTCGCTAACTGTTAAAGAAGCTCTGCCAGTGTGTCTAAGGTGCGTAAAATATATGATTAATTAAATAAATTGAGTTGCATTTTATTAAAATAATTAAATGATATTAATTAAATTACATATATAAAATAAATCAGTTAATCAATAACCATCGAATTTTTTTTTCTTTTTTGAAAAAAAATATAAAATGTTAAAAAAAAATTTAAATAATTTTTTTCATGAAATTTTTTTGAGAAAGAAATAGAAGACATTTTATTACGGAAATTTTTTCGAAAAATAATTGAAACTTTATTCTCGAAATCTTTTACATCTACTTTTCTCCAAAAAATATTGAAAAATTATCAAAATAATTGCGAAATTCTTTTTCGAAAAATAATCGAAAATTTTTATTGGAATTTTTTAACATATATTTTTCTCAAAATAAAATTAAAAAATTTTTAAAAAATGAAATTGAAATTAAAAACTAACTCAAAATTGACTTTAACTAAAAACTTGTTCAAACTATTAAACTGATGTATATTTATAAACAAGTTTCAAATCGATTCAAAACTGAACTTCATTTAAAAGTGGTTTTCAAAAACTAAACCAATCATTAATGTGATTCAATACAATTTAATTTTTGTACCTTTAACACCCAAGTCTTATCATTCTCATTTTCAGCTATTACAGACCTCGGAACAAATATTGTAATTTTTTTTTTATCTTTATCAGTATATTTTTTTCCTTGATTGTGTCTACTAGCAACTTTTATACCTTTTACCTATACATAAGCACTTGTTTTTAAAACCAAAACTCAACTAAAATTATTTAATTGTACACAGGACAACAAAAAAAAACTAAAAACCTATCTGAATTAAACACAACTTAAAAGGCTGCAAATGGTATGTTGTTTTCCTTTAAAAGCTGAAAACAACTCAGAAGTAACAACAATGGAGTCACTGCTCAGATAAAATATTTCTTAGTAATACGATACGTTTTTCGTAGTCTCCACATTCAAGTGTTTTTGTTGGTCTGTCCTCTTTTCTGTGTAAGCATATTGTATGTGTTTTTATTCAAGTGCTAAACACTTTAGCAACTTGACTTCTGTTGCTATTCTGTACAAGATTGTGTAAACCATATGCCAAGTTCCAATTCTATTTAAATTAATTCAATTGTGAAAAGATTGTGTATGTATCATACCATATTTTTCCATCTCTTCACCTTCATAACCCTCCTTCACAACATTATCTTCTTCAACATTACAACTCAACTCCTCTTTACCCTGGTCATTCCACCTCACAACCCTAGCGTTTACAGCTTCCTTGAGCTTATAAACCATATAATAATGCATACCATAAAGTTTTATGAATCATGATCTAGAGTGTTTGGAACATGTGTAAAAAAGTGTTCGGAACAACTCTTATAAAAAATCTCCATTGCATCATCATCCAAGAAAACTGAATTTCATTCATTTGAAATCGCTCAAACTCTAACTTCCACCCTGAATAGCACAAACCTGAGCAAAGTACAAAGCTTAAAACTTGAACGCTTCAAATGTGATTGTTGGTGGTGTCATTATAAGAATTGGAATCAAGAGCCAACCACATGACTCCTTCCAAAGCTGTTACATTCATCTGATGGACCGGAAAAGTGAAAGGCAGGGTGCCTTCCCCACCCAGACGGTAGACATAAGCGCAATTTTGTTCCAAACTCTAACAGAAAAAGGAACTAATAATAGACATAAGCGCAATTTTGTTTTCTATAATCAAACAATGATAATCTGTACAAAGGACAGGATCACAGCTAACCTTTTTGGATCCAATTAAATTATATGAATACAGGCAAAAGAAAAGCAGATATAGCTACTCATCATTAACTCAATGTAATTACAATGGGAATATTTTTTACATCAAAATTCTGAAAGAAAACAAAAATTAAGCTTTTCTTGGTGAAATTACAAGATACTACTAATCAAACAATTCTGTTGGAACAAAGATTGAGTATCTTGCTTTGCTTGAAAATCAGTATTCTCAAACCTGAATTAGAAAAGAAATATACAACTCGACTCTGCAACCAAAAAAACATGTAACAAAGCATTAGTTTGACCATAAGAGGTAGGACATGCAATAAGCCGCCAACACAACCTCATAATTTTTTAACAGCTTCAGCATGATTACAATCAGAAGATCATATATATCCACCAGCAAATCAATAACCATTCCCCTTACCCCCATACCACAAGAACAGAGAAATACTACGTCAAAGCTAGAATAAATTTAGTATTGACAAGACCATTACGAAATTTGGCACGTACCTATGGCTACTAAAACGGTGTAATCCTGTTAGACATCAAAACCAATAAAATCCTGTATATGTGCATGAAGTACAACTTGGAGTTCCAACCATTCAGGTGAGACATGGCATGTTTGGAAGACCAGGTTGAGGTGTAGGGGGTTTGAGTAATGACCTCAAAGAATCCATAATGCTGGCAAAAGAAGGCCGTTTCCAGGGCTCACTGCAGTACATCAAGTATATATCAATAAAATCTATCGCAGAATATTTAAGTACACAATACAAAATGGCAGATGTATCCACACTCACTTGGCCCAGCAAGCCTCGATTATTGCAGCTATTTGGGGATTCAACTCGTGTGGGATCTCAAGCCTTTTTCCCTTGAAGCCAACAGCAGCGACAACCTACAGGACAGTACATATTTGTGAATATTGAAGTAATAAAAAAACCCGACTCCAACATATTCTTTAATTGATCAAAGGAAATATATTACTTAGAAATAAGATGGTGTGTAGCAAGCTCCTTACAACTTGTATCCCTCTTGTTTATAGAAAAGAACTATTGCAGAAGAAAGTAAATGGATGTAGAAGATAATATCATATTATAGATTTGATGTAACAAACCTGTCTTATTATTAGGATATTTGCAATTATTGTTAAGATCAGTATTATGTTTTTCAAAAAAAGATTAAGATCCGTATCATTTTATTTCACTCTTTTTTTTTTGATCCTATCATTCCTTAATCTAAGGAGAAGATGTCATGTTTAATTATCCTATTTAAGGAGCGTTAAATCTGCTGAAATAAAAAATTTGCTTTGGCCATATTAATTTCAACAATAGCTCATGGATGTTGCAGGTATGCAGAAGCTGCAAGCCCGTCTCCCTTCACCCAAATCCCTCCTTGCATCTTCTCTCTTTTAGTCAATTTATTTTTCTCTTCCTAGGTTTCTGGTGTAACACCAAAGTTGTCTTCTCCTCCACTAGCATACAACTCAGTCTTCTCTGCTCTAACTGATTACGCCCACTATTCCTCATTTCAGGCTTTCAAACACTCGCAGGTCACAGCCCATTAAGCCACTTCTCTTTCTTTTAGAACAAAGGCCAATTAATAAGCATGCAAGTTTCAACCAAAGTAAGCATGACCACATTAAACACCTTCGACCACTTTAGCAGTATACCTGTCATTGTTGGCCCAAATGATGCATGCTTCAACCAATAAACGTTTCTTGCAATCATTTCAGTTTCAATTACCATTGACATACTATTTCATACTATATTGTATATTCTTACTTTCATAAGTTTCAGATCTTGTGAGTCTTCCATTAAAGATGAAGCAATATAATTATAAATGTACAATAGCAACTATTAAGCATAAGCATACTGCAGTTTTAGGTACCACAGGTAGATCACAAACCTGTGCTGGATTCAAATTACCCCACGGCTGTTGCAACGTTGCAATCTCCCACAGGATTACCCCAAAGCTGTAAACATCAGACTTCTCATTTGATGGCTCGTCACGAAGAACTTCTGGAGCCATCCACTCAGGCTAAGAGAGGAAAAGGAGTACAATTTAATGGTTATTTATAACAAACCTCTGAAACATTAGAAGCAGAAAACAGAAATATCTATTATCAATTTAAACTTACAGTCCCAGCAGCAGACTTGGAAGAGAGAAATGTATTGGCCTTTAAGCGGGAAAGCCCAAAATCACAAACCTAGAGAAATGGCATTACCATTATAAGGACAAAAAAGCCATTAATATCCAAGAAAATTGATTACTGATCACCAACCCAACCCAACCCACCCACCCCCCCTCCTAAAAAAGAAGGGAGATCCCCACAAGTTTTCTTGTTAACTGGCTTTTCAAAAGCATTCCAAAGTTTAGCAGAATGCTGAAACTTCTTTTCAACTATGTCAAGGTAGAGAAAGTTCTGCAACAAACTCAACCATATTGCACCAACAACGGTGTCCTGGCTATCAAAGTAAAGGCTTGATAGTTAGCCAAACAGTATTATTAATCATATACCGCCCGACTACTTTCATGCCATGCTAGGCCAAAAAGGGTTAACTTTGGTGACTACTTACAGGCTTGCATTGCTAAGGAAATGGAATACTACTTGCAAGGACAACTGTGATTTCCATTAAATTTTTAAGAGTTAAGACAATTTGATATACAGTATAGAATCTTTGTAATTCTTACCTTCACTGTGTATTTCTTGTCAACAAGAAGATTTGGAGATTTCAGATCTCTATGAACAATGGGAGGATTACGCTTGTGAAGATAATTCATCCCTTTTGCCTATAAATGAAAACAAAAATGACAAATGATTAAGAGTGAACATAACCATTATCACATAACAAATTAAAAAATTGATAAAAACCATAAACTGTTATATCTATTGATTAAATGCATACCACATCGTAAGCCATACTAAGCCTACGCCTCTCATCCAACACTTCTTTGGCACCAGGTCTATGCAACAGCCTATATAAGCTACCCCTGCACTTAGTTCAAAATTTGTTAGGATTTCAAGGTTAAAGCATCCTATCTAGCCTTGATAAATATTAGGCACAGTTAGAGACATAGAGTAAACCTTGATAAATATTCAGTGACAATTGATAAGTTAGGAGGTTGAGTGACTGCCCCCATTAATAAAACAATATTGGGATGCCGCAAGTATTTCATTATCGCAACCTGACAAGAGAAGTTAGAATACAGCTCAAATCAACAGTAAGCAAATATTCAATGAGCAAATATGTTTTCTCTACGTAAACCATAATTAGAACTTTCATGCATACCTCCCTCATGAATTCCTTGAAGCGTTCAGCATGAAAATCTTGCTCCATCAAAATTTTCACAGCAACATCCTGCAATTAATAATGTCTTAAAGGATGAAAAAAAATATAAAACAAAAAAAGTAATGAGATGAAGCAATCATAAAAGGATTAAAATAGAAACACTATGTCTGCTTTGGACTTAAATGAAGAAATCCCAAAAAAGAGTGCCACAATCTTCTTGAGATATATATGATCCTCCAACATATATGCATTCTAAAACATTCATGACACTAGCTTAAAATTTTTGCAAAAACAGAATCAGAGAAGTAAAAAGTCATAGGCTATTTTGTACCATTAAGGCTTCATTTGTTTACGGAAAATAAAACGTTAGATATAATATGTTTCATGAGCAAAACATCTCTTCTAAGATGATTTTTTTTCAAATGAACTTCTGCTCTTTTGATGTGTAACTCAATTATAAAACTATGGCAATGAAGTTCAAATTGTACTGTAGTCATCAAGCTAAAGAAAATATGAAGTCAATAGGCTGCCAACAACCTACAGACTGGTCTCTGCTTGTATCAGGCGACACGAAAACAGCAAGATATGATAGAAATTGGGCAGAAGCCATAATTTTAAAGTACACCAGTAGGTTGTAATGAAATCAATCTTGATTTGAAAAATATTCCATACTCAAGCAATTTCTATCCATCAAACAATTATTTTCAACCGACTGGACATGAGCACAAAAGAACTTCAAAAAAAATGTTGGAACCTACCATTTCTGGAACCAATGGAACGTAACTATGATAAGATGCTTGGTCCAGGTACACTTAAATTCTACATATGTAACATTTCATGAAAAGACATTTACAGGGTGAAATGTTTGTTGACTTTATAATGTTTGGTCCAGGTAGGCCTAGAAAGCATGCCGCTTATTTGAAGGTGTTTACAGGCACTCGAGTCTTTGACTAATACATAAGCCCTAATGTTTATTCAAAAACACAAGCCCTAATGCTTATGAAACAAACTCTCAAAAATATAGAAACCACTTAACCTTTAGGAGTAGTGCTACTGCTGTACATACACTGACATTATTCGTGCACTGATATACTAAGCACATACAATTAGCATTATTTACCAATGCAAAGACTTAGATTCTACAAAAATCAACCAAATGAATGTAACAAGGGCTAGGCTTGTGATAGATGCACATGGGTCGGGCTTATCATCATCATTTAATTGGACATGAATTGTCCACTTGCTTTTGTTGTACTATACTTGGACTTGATATAAATTATTTGCATTTTGTACAAATAGCGGAACAAGATTGGTTTTCATATCATAATATATAAAACTCTCTTCTATTTCCCATTCCTTCCTTACAACTATGTTGTCAATCCCGGAAAGCAGAGCAGTCCAAAACTGGGATAGCGGATGGTGGTAAGGGCGCTATTTGAATAATTTTATTTTTTGAAGATAAAATTATTTAATATTTATATATATAATAATTATATTATATATATATATATATATATATAATTTTATTTTTATACTAAATATTTAGGTAAATATTTTTTCCTAACATAATATATTATTTTTACTTGTATTTGATAATATTATTTTTTTTATTTTGTAGATGAAATGATAAGGAAACTCACACACATCTGCGAGGTCCTAAGTTCAAACCTGGGACATAATATTCAGCCTAACAATATCGACATTTTCCAGTTGAGTTAGACCTTACAAATTGTTTTTTTTTTTATTACATTATTTGTTATTTATATATATCTTAAAAATGAAAACTTGGCAGTCTCACATTTTAAAAGAAAAGCCTAATGTTTTTTAGTTGTTATTTTAGCTGTTCAGTTAAAACATAAGCCCATATTGGTCCAATCATATACACAAGCCTGTTAGGTTATTTATAATCCTAAAATTTATGTAACAACTCTGTTCTTTCTTCACTTCTTCACAGTGCCATCTTTTCCCCCCTCTTCGAACGTAAGATCTTACCAGAGAGAGCAATAAAATCGTCGCGCAAGACGACCAGAAGCCTACGACGGCAACTGAAGGAAGTACAGTTTTTGGTTTTCACCAAAAAAGCCCCCATAATGGCTCCGTTTTAGCACCGCAAAACACACAAACTGTTCCACAACATACCAACGCGAACGCAGTCGAGATCGCTACTTGCTTCTGGGACGCGATCGCGTGTGGGGGCGACCACCCAACACGAGGCTCCGCCGTGATAGCAGCACTATTTCCCACTATTGACAACATAGCCTTACAATTTCAATAAAGCAACTCAAACAATCATAAATTTATTCATGTATAAAGCATCAATTATATTTCGAAAAAAAAGTGGCTTACCGAGCCATTCCACTCAGCACGATGTACAGTTCCAAAAGAACCTGAAATATAATAGGTCATTTTCAAGTAATGATTACTGATACTAATTGCACAAAACATGCCACTAGAAGAAGCAAATTATGTCATAAATACATAAAATACTGCGTATATTAAGTAAAGATCAGATCTAATTAATTTAAGAGGGTTTACTATGAGCAAGTCAACATTTTAAGGCAGTATGGTATCTTTATAAAAACTGTGTTCGATTGGAGAGAACATTTCATAATGGTTTCTATTTTGAGCTCTAACTTTGACGTTTAAATGAAACCTCCCTGAAAGATATGCTTATGAATTGGGGGGTTCTGTTGCAATAATGAGCTGGCTTCATTTTCTTGTTTTCTTCTTTCCTATTATCATTGCCTAAGGACAACACGCTTTTCACTTTTTTATTAAGTCTATTATTTCCTCAAAAGTATGTCTCTTTTATCTCCTCAAAAAAGGGGAAGACCTTACTGAAAATTATTTGCAATTTATAAAGGAGGAGATATACCTGATCCTATTTTTTCTTTTAAAATAAGATCACTCCATGGTATGGCCAAATCCTCCATGTCAAAGGCAACCTCTCGAGTAGGTCTGCTGGGAATCAGTTGACTTCCTTCAACAAACCTCCTAGCCTCAATGACATCATCATTGGCATTTGTTAGTGCCACCTGGGTTTGTACAGGGCGCTTATTCTTTATAGGCGGTGGATACTTGCCCACAATTGTTGAGTCTATAATGTTCTGGGGATGGTTAGATGACACATATGTTTCAGAACCTTGATCATGTGTGCTTGGAAGAGAAGATTGCAGAAACAAAGGAAATTGAGAAGGTCTGTTGCTGTCACTTGAAATTGGCCTAAGGTTATTCCTTTCGTTGCATTTCCCATCGAACTGTTCTGAAATGGAGAACCAATAATCTCCTTTAGCAACAGTTCATGTGATTTAAAATTCAGGGTATCTTATACTTGCACCCAATTCAAACATTTAATTACAAATTTACAATCATATATACATAATTGCATGTCAGATTACAGGATCATGTACAAAATTGCAATTAATTGACTTGCAAAATGAACATCTACACGAAGGGCAATGTTAACCAACTCCAAAATAAACATCTACAAAATGAACATCTACATCATCGCGCTTTTCAGAACTACTCCAAATGTTAACCAACTCACAACTGTATGAATTATTAGATCAACAGCTCAAAAATATATACAACAACAACCAAGTCTTATCCCACTAGCTGAGGTTAGCTACATGTATCAAACGGCACAACAATATTCTATCATAAATCATATCTCTAGCCAAACCACCAACTTAAGAGCTCAAAAATATATATTCATTCCAATTTCATTCTGCAAGGGTACTAAGAGCCAATTTGGATAAACTTCTCCAAAAGAACTCATGGAAAAAGGAACTAGCTTCTGCTATTAAATATTTTCATAAATTCTCATTTAACATCTTCGCAAATATCTGTAAGCTTATAAGGATTTTTCAACAAGTGAAACCACAATCTTATTTTAATTGAGAAACTTCCATGAGCTAGAAGCCAATCAAAACTACGCTTAAATGAATGTAAATCTTGTTCAACACAATCAATATAAAATTTGATAATGGTATTCAATAAACTTGATTGTGTGACAAACATCCACAATAATCACAATTTAGAACATCATATCGTAAACTACAGTAAAGAGTCGTGCTTTTTTAATAGGCAACCAAATTCCTGTAATGTCAAAGTTTAAATATGCTATCAAATATAATCTCCTTCTAGTGCAAATAAACTGCTAAACAGCAAATGGATAGAGTTCAATTCAAATAAGAACACCACATCACTGTCATTTATTAAGGTCCATAACAAATTTGGTAAACAAAATATTATTTATCTTAAAGAAATTTTGTTATCACTTGTTAAAAAGATAGAGAAAAAAAGGATTTAGGAGGCATAGATCTTAAATTCTTGATAAATGCAAGAATATGTGCCATGTATATATATCCTTCAAGCCATATGAAAACAGCATCAGAAGACCAGATTTAGATAAGCAGAAATTTAACAAAAACTCTGAATATTACCTGCAGAACTGTCGTTGAAGACAAGCTCAAGAGACAGACAGTCTGAGAAATACTGTTTAGCCAGTGACCTGAAATCAATTGTAGTTTCAGCTGGTTTAAGTCTTGGAAAGCGCAAGGGTGAACAAAATGAGATGGAAGATGGACCATTGAGCAAGGAATCAGGCTCGCATAAGTTTCCTGGCTTCCCAATTAAATCAACAAGATATTCCCTGTCATTAGATTATGAAAGATGTGAGGTGACAGGAATATTACTAATAATATTTAAAATGTCAACACCAATATACATAATGCTCACAGAATGTTAACGATTGATCTCAGGTTCTTTTAAAAATTTCCATTTCAATGGCCGTTATTTATAGCTAATGAAATTGCAATTCTACTTATAAATGGAAAGGCATATGTGCTTGGAAAAATAAAGCATATACCTTTCAAGCCCAAATCGAACAAGACAAGAAGAAGCATCGTCTCTTTTGCAATATCTACAGCCCTTTGCAATTCGACAAGGTAAATCAATAGCATCAGCTAGTACCTAAAATAACAAGTTTATAGCAAGTTATTCAAATCAGATTAAATACAGTCCACCTCCACTAAACCAGTGAACAAAAACTCATCAGCGTGTGCAAACACAATCTTAAACCCTGACAAAGAAGTAGAGCCTTACTTTGAATAATATGGCACGATGCCTGCAGAGGCCGACAGATAGACTACCTATTGGAAAAACAACAGATCCTAAGCAATCTTTCAGATTATTACTGCGATCCCTCCAGAAAGAAAGAAACTCATCCTCCCCAGCAGAAGCTGAACCCCTTGTTATAGCAATAAAACAGAGTTAGTCGGACATGACCAGATAAAAAGCTAAATAGGTCAGTCCAAGAACGCCAAGGAGGCTCACCCCATACAGTTGCAAACCAGCTTGGAAAGCTGATCCACAACCTCTGTTGTTGTTATGCTGCTACAAGAAATGTTATGAACTATGTTTTGCAATTCTCTTAAGGTGGGGTCACCGCGTCTATCCACCAGTACTACTTCAAGTGAAGAATCAATGCCGGGATGTACAGACTTTAGGGTATCAACTGATGGGATCCGGCTGTTTTCCTGCAGATCAGTGCACACTGTCCAGACATAGGAATCCATCCCATGAATTAGGTAAAAGCCATCGGGAATTTTGTCAGAGTATGATAGGCAGCCATTCACCTGGTGTACATTATAAACAAGATAAAAAATTAACTTTCATGTATCTACCAATAAGTTCAACAAGTCTATCAAGATGAAACAAGTTAAAGGCTCCACATTCGAATTTCAGTGCTCTGAGTACAATAAAGAGGGGAGGGGTATTTTTTCGTGTTGAACTTAAATTAGTTCATGTAATAACTCAAGAATCTGCTATCGAATTCATCACTCAAGAAATGATAATTATACACAAAGCACATGCTTCTCAATAGCAACAATGCTAAAATATTAATTAGTAAATTCAAGATTTGTCTGACTCCACAAACATCATATTTTCCGATGTTGATTTTTTATGCAGTGCAACAATAAGACAAGCATTTCTTCAGAGAGTAAAAATTAGTCAACCCAAGAATGAGCAATATGATCATAGCATATAAGTTACACAGTAATAGGATACTCTGCCCACACTTCCCCGAATTCACAGCAAAGTTAATCCCAATTAAAAGTAAAAACTGTGACTGCATGAGATAGTTTTCCTCAGCCAGTGCCATGCACAATGGCAAATAGCATTCCCAATGAACTAGCACCAAAATATATTGAAAAATAAAAGAGCCCTAAAAATGAATTGATTGAACAGAATCAAGGAGTCAGTATGATGTCCTTGAGTCAGTATGTCCAACAAGGACATACATTCGGATTCGTCTTGATCAAGTGTTAGTGCTGCAGAAGTCAAAGCCATGACCAAAATCCGAAACAACAAGTCAAAATAGCACAATCAGGGGACAACAATCAACATACCCAAAATCTATGCGACACAGCCTCAGGGGACGCCGACAACCTCGAAGCAGCTTCATCCGGCACCGGATCCAAAAAATTCGGATCATCAGCACAAGTAGCATCCGACGACAACCGCAGTGCCAAAGCAAGCTGCAACTGATAACTCTCCTCCGTTTGCTGCGCCCAGCTCTTCCCTGAAGACCCGCCAGTCCACGCCGGACCTTCCAACAACTTATTCCTCACATCACCAACCTTATATCCATCATCGTGCAAATATCCCAACGCATCCACCTCACTAGCCGCCGCCGTCGACAACGTCTGAGCATAATAATCACCGCCACCGGAAAGCGAGCTTTCACCGTAACTACTACCGCTCGACTGTCTCTGTAACCCGATCGAAGTGTACAAATTCCCGATCCGATTGTTCCCTTGCTGAACCGACCTATGATCGCCGACTAACTCCCAATCGAAACCTCTATCTAACTTACCGCCTCTACTAGCTTTTCCGTCGCTGGATGACGACGGAGCACTAGCTCCGGCGGCGTAGGAAAATTGATCGTCGGGAACTTGACTTAGAAGCGAGTAATTAGATCTTCTTGCAGGCATTTCCATCGAAAACTCTATCAACTTCTCTGTTCAGTCACAAAACCCTAAAACTCTCCATTGTTCGTTACGGTCTCTGTTATGTTATTCTTCTTTTTATTTTTCTTTTGAATTTTATTTTTCCTTTGTGTTTCTGTTTCTATTACTGTAACTGAAAGTGTGAATGGTGGAATAGAATGAAAATAATTTCTCTCTCTCTAGGATTGGAGAACCGGAGAGAGAGAAAAGAAAGTGGAAGTTCTTTTTTTATTTTGTTTGTTTAATTCGGTGGCGCAATCGTAAATACAATATTTTTAAAAACGTTTTGGTTTTTTTATTTTTCAAGTGGGCAAGACAAACCGGTATTTGGTTCACACGATGGTTCAATTCAATTCACCTGGTTGCATGTGTCGGATTTTTTTATCTCAAATATGTGACTTTTTGTTTGAATAATAATGATGACAAAAAATTACGTGTATTTAATATGTAATCTCCTTTTTGTATCATGAATATGTAATCCTCTTTTTAATTGACTATTCAAAATAGAAGTTAATTAATCAATTAAAAATACCAATTGGTAATTGGATTTTCTCTTTATCGTTAATGTACGTCTCAACTTGGAGTGAGTAACTCAGCTTTCGCATGTAATCTACCTACTTGTGCCGGCCGGTGAAGCTGTAATGATACAACTTCGGTTTGATTTTCTTGCAATTTTATCGTAAAAACAATTTTTTTTTGTTGAATTTCATTTATATCAATTTTTATTTAAAATTTTTTTATTATATTTTATATATTAAATTTTAGATTTTTATAAGTCAGCAAAAAGGAAATGCAGTTACTTGAAGATTTTTTTTTCTCATTCTCAGATGCAATAATATGAAGAATATTTTTTTCTTTATCTCAGATATGCGACCGTTTATTATTAATTTAAAAAATAATATATAATAAAAATTATTTTAAAAAATTAAATTATATTAATAAAATTAAACAAAATATATTTTATATAAAAAAACTACATCAAAATTAATGCACTTGAATCGATGTGTCAATAATAAATAATGTGTTATAATATTTTAATAATTTTTTCTTAATTCCGTTTTTATTTATTTTGGTAGATCTACTCAACGGGATTAACTTTGATATAATTTTTTTTTAT
>JBBPBS010000968.1:10702600-10722882 GCA_037974835.1 Cicer judaicum
ATTAAATTAATACTTAATTATAAATAAAATAAAATAAAATAAAGTATTTTAATATATAAATTTCAATGTATAATATAATTGAAAGTTTTGATATAAAAATAAAATATCTCTCCTTTGTTTAGAAACCTCTAAAGTATATTCAGCTATAAAATAAAGAGTTTGTCATAAATCGGAAAAAAATATATAAATTAGAGATTATTATTATTTATTGTGATAAAAATTAAATTAATTTTTATGAGAAACTATTTAAAATTATAAGACTATTTCTAACATTATTTATAATAATGTCTTGATTTAGGATCCTTCGAATATAGAAGTCAGACTTGTTTCCTATTTTAAAAATATTTTTGATTCTATCAATACTTCTGTGGATAATGATTTGATTGAAGACACAATCCTTTATTAGTGAATAATTATATTATAATTATATGAATATTATGTTTACTAATCTACCTGACTTTGAAGAAGTTAAAAATGTTTTTGGCATGAGGCTTCATCCTAATAAAATCCAATATTGCATTTTTCCTAATTATAATTCTAATGTTGTTGTTTTTATTCCAAAGATTTTTTATCCTAGTAAAACAAAGCTTTTATAGGCATATTGCATTTGCCAACTTCAAATTCAAAATTATTACTAAAGTTATTGCGGACAAGTTGGTCACTATTATGACTAATATCATATGTCTCCATTATGACTAATATCATATGTCTCCATCAAAGGGGCTTCATTCAAGGTAGGTATGTTGGTGATTGCATATGTCTCTCTTCAGAAGCTATTAATATGTTTTAGACTATAATCATTGTTAGAAATCTTGCCCTCAAAATTGATATAGAAAAGACATTTGAAGCTATAGATTGAGCATTTCTTATCAAAGTTCTTGAGACTTTTGGTTTCAACAACAAGTTTTGTCATCTTAATAGCACTATTATCAAGTTTGTTGAGCTTTCCATTGTTGGTAATGGTAACCCTATTAGTTTCTTTTCTTGTCAAATAGGAGTCAAGCAAGGGGACCATTTATCTCTTCTACTATTTTTCATTGCTTAAGCTGTTTTTAACAAGGCTATATCCAAGTTGGTTGATGAAGGCTTTTTTTTTTTTTTTTGATGAATGGCCCTAAAGGTCTTTATTTTCCTTCGCATGTTATGTATGTTGATGATTTTTTACAAGCTTTCTCTTTCTAATGTTAATAATCTAAAAGTCACTTTTATCGATGTGCCAATATCTCTAGTCAACAAATTAATCCTAATAAATCTACAATTTACACTGGTTATGTTTCTATTAGAAGGCATAATATGTTTGTCAGTTTGCTTGGATTTTCTATTGTTACCTCCCTATCATATATCTTGGAATACATATCTTCAAGGGAATGCCTAAAATTGCTTATTTACAATCAATTGCTTATAGAGTTAAGGTTAAACTTGCAACTTGGAAAACTTTTCTCCTCTTTATGGCAAGTAAAATGCAATTGAGGAAAATTGACATTCATAGCTTTTTGATTTATAGCTTTCACATATATTCTTGACCCATTTTCCTTCTTAAGGATGTAGATAAATGAATTATGAATTTCATCTGATCTGACGATATTATGCATAAAAGATTGATTATTGTTGCTTGGCATAAAATTTGTTCTTCTCGTAATGAATGTGATCTTAGAATTAAGTATTTCACATACATTAATAATGTTGTCATTATTAAGCCTTCTTGGGACTTAGTTACGTCTAGTCAGCATTGGACTATTGTTCTTCGAGGTTGGGTATTTCAAAGGCATGGGCATATTAGAAACTATATTGACTCGTCCAATTGTGTGAATAGGGTAAATGATTACTCGTATGTTATGATTAGATATATATATATATATATATATATATATATATATATATATATATGGTTAATTATAGTTAGATGAACTCTCCGTCTATATACGGTGGGAGTGAGGGTAGGTGGAGTACCACTTACAAATTTAATTATGTCTAATCTTACCAAAAGAGTTTAAGTCATTAGATTACCCATGTTCAATGACTTAAATTATTTGAAAGATTTGAGGCTAGAGGTAGAAAATGTATTTTAATATAGCTTATGAAGAAATAATATTTTATTCGATTGAGGTATAGTTTGTCGATATGATTTTCCATGTTTAGCACACCACATGGCAGAGAAAAATCTATAATTGTTTTTATTAAATCTATGTTACTGAGTTTTATGTTCAGTGTGTTGATGGATATATTTTCCAAATAAAAGATGAATGTTGAAAGTTTGAGGAGTATATGGATTGCTCACCAGTTCTTTAATATCATCAGTCGGAGTTGGATCACATCTTGAGTCTAGATTAGACTTATAGTTTAATTAAATCTCACTTGATAGTTGTTTTAAAGTTTGCAAATATTTTAGTATTCTAAGTTATTTCAAGAATTTGCAAAAGAATCTCTATTTGGTATTCTAAGTTATTTCAAGAATTTACAAAAGAATCTCTATTTATTTGCAAGCACTTAAATTTCAATTGAAAAGTTTAATTTCGTTTGCATTGTTTACCATTTTTTTTAGATTCATAATTAAACTTTAGATGTTACATTTAAGGCAACAAATTCCTTGTGCCAAAGCTATTCCTTTCTCTCAAATTTTGGAGATTGTTCTATAACAAAATATTTATTGGTGATAATTTAATATCTCGAGGTTGTCAAATTGTTTCTAGATGGGAGTTATGTTAATGTGCAATAGAGAATAGCACGGTGATAATTTAATATCTCGAGGTTGTCAGATTATTTCTATATAGGAGTTATGTCAATGTGCAATGGAGACTAGCACACATCTTTTTTTATTATGCTATTATACTCTGGTTTTAATTAAGTTATATTTTTCAATCTCAAATTTATATTAGTCCGATTCAAAATATTCTTATCATATGTGACAAAAGATTGATCTCATTAATGCAAGGATGTTATTTTGATCAACATCTATTTACTATTGATACTATTTGGTATTGCATAAATCAAGCTCGTTTTGAAGACAATAATCTTGTGTTCACACTATCATCAAAAAAATTATTGCCAACATTTCTTTATCTAACAGTGACACTTCTAACATAGTCTCCAACTCTATGCAAGAATGTAAAATTTTCAAGTATTTCCGAGTTAGAGTTCATCCTCCTATAACGTATATGATCAAGGAAGTGATATGACGTCTCCTAGAAAATATTGTATTAAATATAATATTGACGGAATTGCATCTGGATGTCTTGGTCATACTAATTGTCGTGATATATTTAGGGACAACTTTGTTGCTTCTTTAGGTTGTTTTATTGTGAATTTGGGGATTTCAAATGCACTACATGTTAAACCTACATAATTGATATTGAAACAGCCAACAAGAATGAGTGGTGATTTCTATGGATTGAATCTGATTCATAATTGAAATCTGGTTATTATGAATACTAGTATTATTCTTTGATCTATTAAAAATAGATGGAAAAATTGTCTTGAAATAATTAAAAATCGAGTTTTAGTATGTCATATTTTTAGATAAAGGAATCAATGTGCGGACAAAATTATTAATTTGAGATTTCACATTAACAGTTGTTGGTGAGATACTTATCCATTCAAATATTTTCAGTAGAAATAAGATTTGTCTTCTTGAATATAGAAGTAGGTATTTATTGCTCTCTTTTTTTCCTTCACCATGATTATATCCCTATGGATTTTCATGGTTAGAATTTTAATAAGATGGTGGTCTGTATCTCGAACAGTTATTTTTTTTGGGTATAATCTCTCTATATCTTATAGTTTATTTTTTATGTATACTGAGGTGTGATAAAATCCATCCTAATTAATCACACAACTGCGAGAACTAGAGACAAAACGTAGAACATAACAATGTTGAGTTAGGACTTAATTACTTTTATATTTACTTTTAATGATATTTTAAAGTGATAAATATGTCATAGATTTAACTCCCCTCTATAATTTTTTTTAACTATCCCAAATGAATTCTCTAATTAATTTTGTGATAAATAAATAAATATTTTATTTCTTATGAGACAAAAGATAATATGATAATTTTTCATATTGTCCCTCGGTTTAATAATACTGAACCGTCGTATATAATAATATATGCATATATTATATATATTATAAAAGACATAATAGAAACTCAAGATCTCTTAATATTAATGACAGAAATTTCAGAGATTGTTATAATTTTGTATTTTGAATTGTATAAAATAATTTAGGACGTAGAATCATACAATTAATCTGCTACCTATACCAGTATAATCCTTACTCTAAACTAGTTAGTTACACATTCTATTATAAAAGTGTTGATTGGGCACTTTGTACTTAGAAACTCTTAGGCAAATTTTTACTAGCTTAGACTAAGATAACTTAGAATTTAGAAACTATAAAACTTGTTTGTTTGGTAATAATAATTTATGAGTTTGTGATTTATAATATTTTTTTATAAGTTATTTTAAGTATTTTTTGAACTTATTATGGTTTATATTTTTTTCTATCAATTTTATTTTTATTATAATAACTAAAATCCTTTTAAATTCTTTATAATTGATTTATTATAAAATAATAATTTTAAAATATTATAAATAAATAGTTGATTTATAAATAATTTATATAATTTTATTCATATTTACTATTAATGAATTTTATTTTAGATTGTCACTCAAACACAAATTATATCATTAAAGATATTTAATTTTTATTAAAATTATCTCTAAAGTCATGTCCGCAATTGATTGTGATGTGTTGATAGTATAAATAGTTTTCTACTAAAACACAATCAAACTCAATTTAAAATTTTAAATAATTTTAATAAATAGTATTTTAAAGCAAATAATTTAAAAGAAATCAACTAGTTAAACAAATAAAAAATATCAATTTAATAAATAATTTATTTAATATAATTTTAAATTATTTATAAATAATTTTAAATTTTAAATAATTAATATTTAAAAGTATATAATTTAAAATAATTTATATACTACAATTTAAAATAAATAAACTAGTTGAATAAATAAAAATATATTAGATTAATAAAAAAATTAAATTACTAATTTAAAAATAATTTAAGCATAAATTAATATAAATTTTATTTTTAATTAAGAATTTAAATTTTCAAACTAATTGAACTACTAACTTTACCTATCACTTCAATCAACGTAACAACTATATTATAAACTACCACTTAATTTTTTGAAACAAAGCTTAACTCTTTATTAGCTCCCCTTAAAATTGAAAGGGATTTGCTAGGATATTGGAACCTGTCAAGAACTTTGAGTTTGTCTTCTAAAGTAAGAAAACAAAGTGCAGACAATGGTTTGTTGAGAATGCTTAGAGATAACAAGGGTCAAAATTGTGCGTATAGTGACTGGTTTGACCACGAGGAAAATGCCCCTGTGAAGTCAAAACTATGTTGTTGATGGTACCCTTTGACCACCAACACATGCCTTGTACTTGTTAGTAGACCCATCAAGGTTTTGCTCAATCCAAAACACCTACTTACAACCAATCGCACTATGATGAGTGAGAAGAGAGGTGAGAGTCCAAGTATCGTTCCTTAAGAGAGCTTGCTATTCATTTTGTATGGTTGTTAGCCACTTGGGATCCTTTAGGTTGTTTTGTGATGTGTAACCTCAAGTTATATGAGTAAAAGGGTAGGATGAAGCCTTGGTTGGACAATGTCATTTATAGTCGGTGTAGTCATGAAATGAATGTTATCAAGATGAATAAATGGCAGTTAGGAGCAAGTCTGCACGGTTAAGTCAACTGGGTGAAGTTGAGAGCAAGCTAGGAGATAGGTTGTGAACGACATAGCTTAAATTCGAGACAACAATGAGATAATTTGGAAAAAAAATGTAACACACAAGAAGGTGACACTATTGAGTGAGATAGGAAAAGTGGGGCTATTGTAGAAAGGTTGCATAAGTTGTACTTGATTGTAAATGGATGAGACAATAAAGTGTCTGGTTGTGTTAAAAGTGATGCAAAAGAAAATACGGTCAAATAGGGAAACTTTCACTCACTAAAAATAACATTCCTATAGATGTAATTTGAATAGTCTTAAGCTTTGTAAATCTTGAACATTAAAATAAAGATACATTGTAATACAAAATAACCTTCTAGATACAAATCTCAAATTAACAATTTCAACAAATTTTAATACATCATAAAATTAAAAACCCTAAATTTTTTCAAACATTGAACGTGAAAAGCAAGAAATTCACAAATTTAATAACCTTTTAAATATAAACCCCAAATTCAAAAAATCTACTAAACCCTAAAATCAAAACTCTCAATTTTTTCAAACCTTGATGATGAAAAGGAAGATAACTACTAATGAAATACTATTCTAGTTAAAAAAATATATAAGTTTTCCATACTCCAAAGTTCTTTAAATCACTAATCGAATATATAAAACTATGATGGGAAAATAAAGATGCACACAAATGAAAAACGATTTTTTTAAAACTTTTCTATGATGCGGCAGCCACATGGATATATATATATATATATATATATATATCATATTCACAAAATCTGATTCTCCTATAACTAAAGTTATGTAGTTAAAGTTAATAAAAATTTGATTGAAGAGATTAACTTAACTAAAGAAAGTAAAAATTAGGAGCTAAAATAAAATTAAAAAGTTATATGACTAAAGTGAAATCAAAAAAACAAATTAAGAGATCAAAAATACAATTTAACAAAAAAAAAAAATTTAAATATAGACTATCTACAAAGTCTTGTCAAATAATATAATTCTTCAAATAATAATTATAATGTTTAGTATAATTCTTCAAATAATAATTATAATGTTTGGTCAAATAATAAAAAGATTATGCTTTATGTACATTAAAAAAGTACATATAAATGTTAAAAGAACCATAAAATATTCTCTACGTTAGATTGAAAAACCGCCACCTTTCATATCCTTAAATTTTGTTTATAGAAAAATAAATTGAAGATGAAGGGACTAATAGTAGGGTATGAAAAATCTTCAAAAACAAGGGGGAAAAAAATGAAAATGGCGCTAAGGCGTGAGGAGCCGCAATTTGTACATCTTCTCATCATGATACCACCAAAACCCGCACTTCCCTTCTCTCACCGCCACTTCTCTTTTATAGCATCGCGCATTTCAATCTATGCAGTGATTCAGTTTTTTCTTCATTCGCTCTGTTTCTTTTCCACGCGCCAAAATTTGAAAGGTATGCTTTCTGATCCAAATCTCCACTCTTTTTCTCTTTCGTTTTTTTCATTGAAATCGAAATCTCAACTCCATATTTCAATTCATATAATTGTTTTTTAATACACTAATTATTTAATTATTATTTATTTTGTGTTCATGTTTTGGTATAACTAAGCGTGTATTTCTAACATAGCTGCTGCATCCGTGTGATTTTGATAGTTTTTATTGCTTTTCTTTAGCTGCAGAAAGGTCGTAGTGTTAGAAGTTAGAACATTTTATATATATATATGCATTTAGATTGATTGGAGACAATTTTTGGAATTTGAATTCTCGTGATCTAAAATTCCCTCAATTTCTCTCAATTCATTCTATCTAAACTTTTCTCAATCCATTCTATTTCTCTTATTTTCATTAATATAAAATTTTATACAAATTTAAAATAATTTAATATATTATTAAAATATATCAAAATTATCAACGTTTTATGATCTTTTTATTGAAAATTATCAACGTTTTATGTTCTTTTTATTGAAACCATTAATCTTTGTAAGTCTCAATACTTTTTTAAACTGTGTATAATTTTACAAGTATAATCTAAATGATATAAACTTCTAATCTATCGGAAAAGATTGAAAAAAATAAAGATTGAGAGAGATGGAAGGGGATTTGAATTGAGAAAATACAAACTCCAATTTTTGTTGCTATTTTAGTAAAGTTAAAATTTTGAAAGAGTTAAGATCTATTTTTGTTGCTATTAGAATAAAAAATTGGACTGGTGAGTTAATCAAAGAGAGGACATTTTCTGTTTGCTGTATTTTGTTAGTTTAATGAAACATGTTATTAATGGAATGCCAATGAATGAAAATTCTAATTAAATTTGCAAGAGGCGCTTATGAAGTTATTATTATGTCATAAAATCAAGAGAATATTCTAGGGCATATCCTCGCAAGAGTTAGGCCCCAACTCGTGCTAGTAGCCCTGTTCTTTTGATATGGCATTACATTGGAAACAAGAATCTAGATCCTATGTTGCTACCGATGATACATTATAACAACCTACCTAATAATGTTGAAGAAACTGCTTGGTCTAGAGCATGATAAGAGGAGCTAAAAGTTAGAATAAATAATGACTTTGTCATTATCATTTACATACACGCTACACAGTGCAGGATGAGTAATACAGGCAAGTCTTCAGGCTGTTCGTTTCTTTTGAAGGGTGGGACTGTTTGAAATCAGTTCTGGCTGTTCAGGATTTGGTTTCGGTTCTTGTGGTTTCTTCGCTGGACTTGGCTCCTTTTTCGTCTTCTCTTTGGTTGTTTTGGCCAATTTGCTAGCTGGGAAGTGTAGCCTAGCCATTAGAGGACGCGGTGCTCGCGTTTTCCTTTCGAACCCTCGCACACAAAGATACCCTACAAAGCATTTTCAACATCTGTTAAGTCATTTGAACACCTTTCTATTATGTTGGTTCCTCCTGTCAAGGAAGAACAATTCTTGATCGTTTGGCATTTATGCCTTAATTAATGTTTAACTTCCGAAGCACTTACACCTAGTTTGATTGTATTTCACAGAAGTGGCTCATTGATAGAAAAAAGTTCATAATGGTAATCTAAGCAAGAACTGCATGTTAAGGTCAGAAAAGCATCGAATTGAGATTAACATACACATAGTGTCTTAATGCAAAATGTTGAGTTTGTTAAAAATCTATGCAAAAGTCAGACATGCTTGCTGAAAACATTTTAATGTATGTATGCATGTGCATTTGTGTTCGTTTTCAAGCCTTCCGTTATGAAACTAGAAGATGAATTATGGAAACTATTAAATGAGTGGAATAAAAAAGGAGAAATCAAGGTTGCTTGAGTTATCAGACAGTAGTTTTAGAATGGACTGCAATGGCAAAGTGGAAGTTGCTATTGAGGTTTTCAGTTATCAGTTCATGAGTTTTGATGCTAGAAGTGCACTATGGTTAGCTTCTGTGGTAAATTCTAAACAGTGCAAGTTGTCAGATTGACCTGACTAGGTAATAAAATGCTTTTGGATGAGATGAAGACAAGAAACAAGTTGATAGCTCTTTGTTACACAAATAATTTACCCTAGTAATTAGGCTGTATTTAATATATTTCCTATTGCTTGTGAAGGCAGTTATGGTTTTGTTTGATTTGCTAGATGATGCCTTAATCTTATATGCATACTTTTGTTAACTTATGCCAAAGAAGCAAGCTTTAGTAGAAGCACTAAAAAAATGGCTTGTATTATAAATTCCTTCTATGGTGTGCACCCACTTGTTCTAGAACAGATGATTAAATGTTTGCAAAATGAACCTAGGGGATAGATGGGAGGTTGCACATTATAGTGCATCGTGTTTCTATCAAATAAAGTTGTAGAAATGTGTTTATTTAGTCTTTGACCCCATAGCATGTCAAAAGAAATGCAAACTGGCGACGTTAATTGCACCAACAAATACAAGCTAAAGAGGGATAATTCAATTAACAAAGCAGGATTACAATATTACATTCTTTGAATTAAATCTTACCTTTCCAAAAGGCTAATTGAATTTCAGGAGTTGATAAGCCTGTTTGTCCAAAAAAAAAATCAGCTTCGTTGTTTAACATACAGTAAAAATGTATTCCATAATATATTACCATTGCATGCTTTCTGTACCTTTGAATATTGATGTTATGGAGGTTCCGAAATATACTGTTCGCCTATTGAGGTGCCAAATCCAACTTCGGGGAACACTAACAGGATTGAGGCTCGACTCATGGTCAGCAAATACCTGCTTCGATTGATACATGTTAGTGATGCTTAAATTGCAAACATAATATATAAAAGGGGTAGAAACTTAGCAATCTGTGATTTCACATTATTATACCTCATTGACTTGGAAATAAGTGCCGTTTAGAGGAAAGCTCCCACGCATAGCTGTTCGGCATGGTATCTGTTGATATTTATTATTAGTTCAAGTTAGTATAAGATAATGCTTGAATTCATATGCAAATATGCCCCCACCCTCATAATGAATTAGAGTTAGTAAGCATGCAGTTAAAATCATTAATTTGATATGCTTTCATACCAGAAGTGTCCCTCTGACTATCTGTGAATTTGCTTCACGGAAACTGTTGCATGAAAAACATTCCTTCTCGTCGCAGAGTTGCCCACGTTCTTCGCGTGAGCTGCATTTGCATTCGGGTGGCTGTATTGAATTTGCCGTCTCACCTAGTTTTATAATTTATGTGGCAAAATGAGTTAGAAAAAACCAGAAAACCGAAACAACGATATATTTTTAAGTTTCCCAACTTAATTTGGTGCATAATGAAAACAAAGACTTCACATCCCATCTAAATTCATCTGGAAGGAGGCAAGGTAATGAGATCATTATTTTTGTCTACCTGGAGTCCATATAGCAAGAAGATATTTGCCAGGATCATCAGGTTCTCGCGTGTCCCACTGTAATGTACAAGTTGTTAATCAAAGTTGGGCTTATAGGATGAAATAGATTTACAAATGCAGTAATAACTAACCCCTTCCAGAAGAGGATGAGTATCAGGGAGTTCGTATCTGTATTGAAGGAACACAATATCAGCATAAATTGTTAGAATTTATTTCACTACAGCAGTATATTTACCAATTCCTTGTTTTGATTTTGTGGTATTCATTACTTTCTTTCTCTGACATTACATTAGTGCATTTCCAGGGTATTTAGTAGGAGATGAGTTATGTTACTTACACAAAATGCTCTGTTCGTAATCGGCTAACATTCTTTAGCTTGGGCACTGGAATGGAGGCAGCTTGTGGATTCAAAGCAACCAGGGCCTTTGACATTTCACCTTCTTGAAGTTCCATGTTTTTTTGCATATAGTTTTGTAAATTCAGAGTGAACTCCTCTATGTTAAGTTTAATGGTAGGAATTTCACACGGATCATCATAGAAGGCATCCTCCATATCAATTTCTGATACCTGCGAACATTCTGGCTCTGGAGTTGTTGGCTCTTCAATGATAGGTTGACAAATATTTACTTCAGATCTTGGTTCCAGTTGTCTGTTCGCTTCTGTTTGCAGAATTTCTTCCACTTGGTTTGTGTTCTCAGGAAGAGGCAAGTGCAACTGAGTTGTGAATACAGGTGGGTTCTCATTAGTCGCACTATTGCCAGTTACAGTTACTATACTCTTCTGCTCTGGTCCAGGCAGGGAAAGCCTTGCACTGCAAGCAATAAATCTTCTGTAATTGATCTTATCATAATTTACAGTACATGCATATTGTTGGATTTTTAGTGTGGCAATGAGAAAATTTGTCAGCTGTTACCTAAGTAGCCATTTCTTGAATTTACTATTATGGATATATGAACTTTCTAGTATTACTGTCTCTAATGTTCCCTAACTTTATTTCTAAGAATAATTCTTGCAGTGCCTTCTATAGTTCTAATGCATGAAAAAAAGAGTTCTACATGTCACATGATGCTGCATAGTTTTTCCTCTCAGAATTTTAATATATTATATTATTATTTGCATACCTTGCAAATGCACTAGCAAAGTGCCGACATTCTGCTCTCATTGGGCATGCATTACAATTTGGTTTGCTTTTTGTACAGAAGACCTGCATTCATTGTAGTTCATATTCAAATCATGATGGGTATCGGTTAATTAGGATCAGTCTCTCATAAGAAAATGCAGTTTACCTTTCCAAAGGTAATCATCTGGTAGTGTAGCTCATATCTGTAATAAATTACAATTGCAATAAAACATAAAAAATAATAATCAAGAGGTAAATTACCCTTGCTAAACTTACAAAAACAAATAAAATATTAGTGTGTGTTTTTGTTCTTTTGCTACATAAACTCAAAAGAAATATTTACAGTGTTTTTTGATCTAGCTTGCACAGTCGAGGCCAGAGATACTTTTGTATGGACTCCAACACCGGGTACCTACAATGGAAAATGATATTAGCTTTTCTCATCTAAGTAAATAACACCTTATATAATTTATTTATGTAGTACTCACATTTCTAGGAGATGCAACTGTAGTGACTCGGGCAGTGGTTGGAGTGGTACCCATCCCAATCGTACTGCTATACGTCCAACATTTGTGTCTACCTGTTATATGGCAATAACTTGTTAGATTTATTCGATATTCCTGCCAATTGAATAACATTGTTTTCAACTTACTGGGAAGGCAAGATGGTGTAGTGTTAAAAGCCGCACACACTCCACACTCTTCAATCCCAGCCCTCTTACGCTCAGCAAATATTCTCTGTATGTATGAATTGAATTTTATTATGCACATTTATATGTATATTTTGCTTGCATGAAATAGGTCTACTTGATTGTGTTACCAGTGGATTGAGAGTTCAGGATGTTGGTTTCACCAACCACACAGTCAAGACGTGCTAAAATTGCATTATGAGAAATAGTACTTCAATTAAATAACTCAATTAACCATTTGACTTACTTTGCTTGGTCAGGTGGAACGTCTCTCAACCACTCGAGGTCAATACTTCCATGATCTTCAACCAGTCTATTCAGGAATTTCTGCATAATATATCATGTAAAACCGGCTGCGTCGCTAGGTTCTATCTGTCCAGAAAGTGATCAATAATATTTCATTGAAGTTTGATTGTACCTGAATACGCTCGGCAAGCCTGTTGTTCATGCCCCGTTCTTTGATGGTATTAGCAATCTCACCGACATCTGCACATCTCACAGCATCCCAGTCTAAAGAATCCATGGTGCTTTCTGTTTTTTCTCTTTTCCCAGCCTTCGCTTGTGCATTTATTCGCAAACTATCCCAGTCAAACTGTTCCTTTTCTTCCTTCACTTGACTTTTGCTCTTCAATTCTATTGGGATGGAACTTATCTCATTGGTTTCACTCCTCACAGCATCTTTGTGATCGCCAAGATTTAAATCCCTTTCTTTCTGAATCAGATCATGAGTTTGCCCAGAAATGTTGAAAAAGCTTTGCTGCATGTCACTACTCTGTTCCTGAGGATGGACTTGAGATAAAATAGTTTGAGAATGAGTAACTGCAACATGGCCTTCAGACTTGGCTGTTTGAAAACTAGGCATATTCATCTCATTTTCATCTTTATTCTTTAAGAAACGACTTGAAGAGACTTCTGTTTTGGAAGGGTCAGAGCAGTTAACTTCAAGAGCTCCTGAGTTATGGGTAAGTTTCAAATTGTATTCATGGGATGGGATGATGGATTCTTCTAGAGGGCTTTGAGTGATATTTGATTTTTTCCAGCTTTCTTTTGCATTGTCATCTCTCATGATCTCAATTGATTTGCTTCTTTGACTGTTAACTTCATGAAACTTGGTTGAACTTACCATTTCAAGAAGCTTACAGAAGGAACCACAACTGTTGTACTTTGCTGTGCTTGACAGATCTTCAACTTCTGAGTTGCTATCTGAGCATGATCCTATCTTCTCAGGATTTTGATCATTTGAAAAATCTCCAGATATTTGAGATGAAATGACAGAGCATTGGGATGAAACTATGTCATTTAACTCTTGGCTAGCACCATGATAACATGATTTTTCTTCCCCTTCCTCAGTCATAACCATTGGACTGTGGCATTCTGTAGTATTTGTTTGAGGTGATTCTGTTTGTTTGCAGTTTGATTCATCTGTTAATCCAATTAGGCTGCTGGCAGTTCTGCAAGAACCATTGCTGTTGACAGCTTTTTCTCCAGAATGCTCAACTATATCTACCGTCACAGAACTCTGGTTGCAAACAGATTGATTCAATAAGTTTACACCACATTCTGTGTTCTCTTCTGGCTCCACTATATTCACTTCTTGTTTGTTGACTACCAGGCTTGTACCTTCTCCGTCATACGCTTTGTACATGCTGCCACACTTTTTGGGAAATCGAGCAGCAAGGGACATGAATGCCGAGCTGTCAACAGAGAAATTTTTGTTGCTGTGGCATATTGAATTCAAAGTTAGCAAAAAAACAAAAACAAAAACTGAGTGTATACCTGGAAAGATGGTCTGAGACATTTTGAGTTAGGAAAACTCCTACCACTGAATCCACAACTGATCCTTTCCATCGAGAAAATCGTCTGTCTCCTGTTGATTATGTTTTATATTACTATATAGGAAATACGTGACCAAAGCCAACTAATGCAATCGAATATATAAACTTGGATAGAAGGGCTTGCACTATACCTTGCACAAGATGCATCCGTGCAATAAATGAGTCCGCTCGTCCATGGAACACATTACGTTCTTCTTCCCACCATTTGGCCTTGTCTTCATCTGTTCCATCAACCCCATCATGGTTTATATCTAACAGCAAAAGCTTCCACACTCTATCAGTCTCCTCATCAAGGTCAACTTTAGGTCGTGGACGTCGTTTTTTGATGGGATCAAATGAGCCTTGAAATGGAACAAGTGTATTCTGCTCATATAAGACAAGTTCTCTCTCTACTGTGTTTATGTTTAGCCGTCTAAATTGCTCTACTAATGCTTCAACATTACGGACAACTTTCCGTATTCTACGAGCAATATCTGCAATGCAAAATTACATTGTATTATTTGTCCTTTGACATCTATATAAGTTATCGACACACAAATCATGTGTATAGTGGAAATACCTGATGACTTCTCCAGTGCCAGGTGGTGATTTCCCAGCTCAAATTTATCGCACTGTCGCATATCATCTGTGTTAGGACGTGCTGAACTGGAAAGAACACTTTTCTTTCTATTTCGCCTATTTTTTGCACATGATACAGGCATATTTTCAACGAAACTATCAACGCATGTTTGTGGTATTTCTGCATCTCTAATCGTTTGTTGGTCTGAAAAGTCCAGTAGATTTGCAGTATAATTTGGTTCAATACAGTTTCTAACTCTCGTTAGAGAATTATAATCGCATGTTTGAGCCGGGAATTGAGATCTTTCTGTCACCCTTCTCAAAGATAATTTGAACTCATCAAATGTTTGAGTACTATGAATATAATTTTCTGTAGATTCATTTATGATTGGGAATACAGCTGCATTATATCCATACATCCTGGAGCTGTAGTTTGATGCATAAGGATGCACTTGAACATAAGGATGCACTAGAGCATACGGATGTACATGAGCAACTTTTGGAGTGAATACTAGTGGTACCCCATTTTTGGTAGTCACAGAAGATGTAATATGAGTGTTAGAAGTTTTCCCCTTTTCAGTTCTCCTTTTCTTCTGGATATTTGGAAATTGAATCGAGAACTTTGACTTGTATGAGGACAATCCATTATAGTGTGCCCCAATCAGATTCATGCTTCTGTTATGTGCACATTCGATGGCTCCGGAATGATTTCTCTCGCAACCAACCATTTGTGGGCTTATTGTTGAAACTTGACTGTTACTGACGTCCCCATCCTGAGAAGTTGCAACACTCTTTCTTTTGTTTTGGTTCCGGTCATTCAGATTTTCCCCTGGAAGATTGCTTTTGGGAAGACATGAACTTGGAGTTTGTGTGTTTTCAGATAATGAGATGTCATTATGTAAGATCTCATTCACCATGATGTTTTGATCAGTGGCGAGGCTTTCATTGCATGTATTACATTCATCTCTTCCTTCTTTATCAAAGTTTAAGGACATTCTACATGATAGTATGGTAGATTCAGACCTAATTGGTTCAGTCAATTCACCTGTCATTTCTGTCGGAGTAGTCCTTTTCGATCTCTTCTTTCTCACAGGATGATTACCTTTTGAAGGATATGTACTTGGGGCTTGTGCACCTTCAGATAATGAGATGTAACTATTTAATGCCTGCATCATCCAAGTGTCTTGATTATAGGCAAGGCCTATATGTGTTTCCTCTACCACACTGCCAATTTGCACATTAAAAATTTCTCTGTTTGCAGAATTTTCATCTTTTGTTCCCATGTCAAAATCTGAGAACCTTCTTTGCATTTCTGTAGATTCTGGGATCACTGCTCCAGTCAGTTCTGTTTGACAAGTAGGAGGGTTGTTCAGTCGTTTTCTTCTCTGATACTTCTTCTCTCCAGTCAGGTTTTCTTTTGGCTTTGCCCCATGGAGATTGGTTTTTGAAGGGGACAGACTTGGGGTTTGTTCATTATCACAAAATGTCATGTAACTATTTTCTGCTGCCCGCTTCATGAATGTCCCGATATCATAGGTAATGCCTACATCTATTTCCTGCATTACTGTACCAGCTTCTTTGCACGGATGCATAGTTGTATCATTATCTCTGTCAGCAGAACTTTCATCTCTTGCTCCTCCGTCAAAATTTAAGATCTGTCTACAAGAAGTTTTGGCAGATTCTGCAATCATTTTTCCAGGCAAGTCTCCTGATACTTCTGTAGGAGTGGAAGACTTGTTCAATCCTGACTTTTTCACATACTTCCTTTTGGCACTTGTGTTTTCTTTTGGCTTTGTCCCACGGGACTTTCTTTTTGAAGATGTATTTGTGGCTTGTGTATCTTCTGTTAATGACATGCAACTGTTTGATGCCTCCTTCATGGAAATTTTTACATTGTAAGCAAGGTCTGGAATTGTTCCCTTCGTGACTAAATTTTCTTTGCTCAGATGCACAGTTGCATTATCTTTGACCGTAGAACTCTCTTCCATTCCTCCGTCAAGATTTACGGAACTTTTACAGGGTGGTTTGGTCAATTCGGCCATCTTTTCTGTAGTCAATTCACCTGTCACTTCTTTTGGAGCAGAAGTCTTGTTCAATGCTTTCCTTCTCGCATATTTCTTCTTGCCAGTTGGGTTTTCTTTTGGCTTTGCCCCAGGGCAGGTGCTCTGTGAAGATGTATCCGGCGCATGTTTATCTTCTGGTACTGACATGGAACTGCCTGACGCATGCTTAACTGAAGTATTTAAATCACATGCAAGGCCGAAATTTGTTTCTTGTACGATTGCACCATTTTCTTTGCCTAGAAGGGCAGTTGTATTTTCTCTGCCTGCAGAACTCTGGTCTTCTGTTCCTGTGCCAAAACTTAAGGTCCTCCTACATGGCGTTTTGGCTGCTTCAGGTACTTCAGGGAATTCTTCTGTCACTTGTGTTGCAGGAGTAGGAGTTTTGTCCAATCCTTTTCTTCTTACATACTTCCTCTTGCCAGTTGCATTTTCTTTTGGTTGAGCAGCCTTTGGGGTAGCTGGCTTTGGAGTTTTTTTGGGTTTTCCTTCTTTAATGACCTTAGGCCGGTGCCTTTTTCTCCTTGGCTTTGGTTGCGGTGGTTTATTCGGACCCGTACAAAGGCTGCTTCCCTCATCTGGGTTGTGATTCTCCTTGAGTGGTGAAGTAACAGCAGAAAATTCCATGACATGGTGATCACAGAGTTCTTTGTTGGGTGGGATTCCATCCTTGTCAAGCTTTTCGGCAGGGTCATCCTCAGAAGTTCTCTTGCTACAGCAAGCATTCTCAGATGTTTCTGTATTAAAAGTTCAAATAAAATTGAGACTAACAACAATACGGGGACCCAGATTCATATACACTACTAAAAGGGAGTTAAAGCCAAAAATTATTGACAAGGAATTTGTGAAGGTTTTATAATTGCAAAACACCATCATGGTCTCAACTCAAGATTTACAATTTTCAGGGGAAAATGTACCTTAATATGCAAATATATTTGTTTTAAGTGGAAAACTAGTTCTTTCAATGAAATCTTAGAAATTCAAAATTGAATACACTTGTTCTCATTTCTATACAAAACGGATGATAATGGGCAAAAGTACGCCTAAGACATGCTATGCAACATGATATCTAGTTGATAGCTATCGATTATATCCTTAAGGCTAAATATAAATTATATTGCCCGTGCTCATTGTTTTCCTGTGAATTTTCCAGGGGAGAAATAAAATTAAACACCAGATTTTTTTTTTACTCCAGATTAAATTAAAATTAGTAACGAGAGTTAAAAATAGCTGCATCGCTGTACTTACCGTGAGCAACCCTTGAATTGTCATAGATAACTGAAGGAACAAATAGATCATTGAATCCATTATTATTTCCTAGTTGTGTCGCATAAGAAGAACTCGCCAAAGTTACCTCTGTCTGGAACATAGATTCGGCCAAACCTTGGTAACTCCAACACGAAACATTCTCAGAAACTGTCTTGTCACAGATTTTACCATTATCACCAGCAATGTCCGTTACTCTAGCCACAGGTACTGACCCATCATGAACCTTGTTGTTTTTCTCTGACCCATTTGAGAATTCAGAACATGCAACTGCACCATTAGCATGATGATGGGTTTGGTGGTTTTTTTCCGCCGCCGGCGTGCAGATCTGAGATGATTTTTGTAAAACGGGCTTAGCCGGGGTTGTAGGGATCCAAGGAATATCTTCTTGCGGCTCTTTTCTGTCAATTTCCCCAACCTCCATTTTTTACCTCAATTAAATTTTTTGATTTTTTAAATAAAAAAACAAAAAAAATGAAATTGACTTGTTGGGCTATCTCAGAACACTTGCCGGAGTTGAATTTTCCGATAAAGGTATCAACTTTGTTGAATCGGGATTTTTTCACTTATTGAAAGGTGCATTATCAAGGATGAAATGAAACACCTAACAGAGGAAAAAAAGAAAAAGAAAAAAAAAGTAAAAAAAATTAGGAAATAAATATGAATTTGTTAATAAATGAGAAATTAAAGAAGAGAATCAAAGATGCAGTTCTTAGTTGAGGCAATAAAATGACATTCAGTTATAAGGGTATGTAATTTAGTAATTACCTTTGCAACGTAACTGGCGACAAACAAAGCTTGTAACAACTACTCTCAGTAATTCGTTATAGGATTTTGAAGAATTTATGCAAATTAAATAAAAATCTGAAATAGGTGTAAAGTAATAACAAAGTAGAACCAAAATATTGGGTGATTCAGATTTTTCCCTTTGGAACCTCCGCAAAATAGGAGAAATTCAAGGGAAGGGTAGTTACAGAGTCAATGGTAGAGATCTGGGGTAACAGTGAACTCATCCACCGAGTGAGAGACTAGGAAATAGAAACAACACAAAATTCTATACTTTCAGAACTAGGTTAATTCATTTATAAAATTCTAGTATTATAGTTGAAGCAATCAAACTGAATATATCTTTATTATCTTTCACATTTATGGTCGACGAAAGTAAGTTATTTACACATCTTAGTTTCATTTTGTAAAGCGGCGTATCTACGTGCATGCATGCATGAATTTAATTTATATGCACTGTCAGCGAAATTATTATCGTCAGACCTTCAAAAATTTTAGTTTGCACTTTTATCTAATGCCTTCAATATTTTAATGAAAGAATATTGCTTTCATTATTTTATAAATTTTGTTTATGTTTCATTTTATATAGTTGAAAAGTTACGAAAAGTCAACTAAGATATTTTTATTAATGAAGTTTTAGAAGTCGAATTTCAAACTATTACGATGATTTATATTTTTTTTAAAATAAATTATAAATAAAGAATTCAATTTTGTTGAATTGAAATTTTTTCACTTATTGAAAGTGTATTATCAAGGGCGAAATGAAACATCTAACTGAGAAGAAAAAAAATTACAAAATAAATATGAATTTGTTAATAAATGAGAAATTGAAGAAGAGAATCAAAGATGCAATTCTTAGTTGATGCAATAAAATGGCATTGAGTTATGAGGGTGTGTAATTTTAGTACTTACCTTTGCAATGTAACTGGCGACAAACAAAGCTTGTAACAACTACTCTCAGTAATTGGTTTTATGATTTTGAAGAATAAATTCAAATTATAATAAATGCTAAATTATATACGTGATCCTTTAACTTAATTTTAGATAATGTTTTAGTTTTTTTTTAGTTAGTCATTTATTTTAATTTTAAGTGACAATTTGATATTTTATGTTTTAAAATTTCAACAATATTATCTTTTTTTATACAAAAATTTAAAAAATTTATCAAAATTTTTAAACAAAACCCATAAAATTAATAATCATCTTCAATATAATACAAATTTTATCATATATATATATAACTCAAATATTCAAATACACTCATATTTTCATTTCCAACAACATCAAATAAAAAATGAAAATATGAGTTTATTTTAAGATTTTAGTTATGAATTTGATTAAATTTATATTTTATTGAAGATGATAATGAATTTTATGGGTTTTGTTTGAAAATT
>JBBPBS010000968.1:10734650-10751682 GCA_037974835.1 Cicer judaicum
ATCCCAAAAATGATCACTTTGAATCAACTTGCTATTTTAAAAAGAGTTCAAGTTTTAAAAAATCTTCTAAAAGAAGATATACTAACCATCAAGGAC
This sequence comes from Cicer judaicum, assembly GCA_037974835.1. Taxonomy (NCBI): domain Eukaryota; kingdom Viridiplantae; phylum Streptophyta; class Magnoliopsida; order Fabales; family Fabaceae; genus Cicer; species Cicer judaicum. The sequence continues at coordinate 10,734,747 of JBBPBS010000968.1, forward strand.
CCAAACAAATATGGGTACCAAAATCATTACTAACTTATGATGTAGGAACACCATCCAACAATCAAGAAAGATCATTGATACATGGACAAGGTATGCTCCATACACATGAATGGAAAAGTATTGTGCCTCCTATCATTAGAAAAATTTGGAGTATCGATAACCTTTGGAAACATTAAAGCTAAGGAGATGAAGAAGAAGAACATTATGGACAGCAACAACAAAATGCTTTCCAGGAAATCGAGATTAATAAGCAGTCTCTGTTTCATTATCCTTTTGAAAGCTGGAGAATGATAAAGACAAAATCCAAGAGAATGATCAATTTAAGCAAAAAGGTTCATTCTGGAAGCAGTACCAGAACATTCTGCAGAAGACATAAAAATTCTCCACAAAAGCAGAACATTGTGCAGAAGAGCAGAAAATTGTGCAGAAGATCAGAACATTGTGCAGAAGAACATAACATTATACAGAGAAGCAGAACATTCTGCAGAAGAGAGAAACATTCTCCAGCAAAGCAGAATATTCAGCCAATGACAGAAACATTCTCTAGAAAAACAGAAAATTCTGCAGAAGAGCAGAACATTCTGCAGAAGAGCAAAATATTCTGCAGAAAAGCTGAACATTCTTCATAATGTTCTTAACAGCTTATATGCAACATTCAATCAAATCTAATGTTTTCTATTAAGATGATATGGTTGAAAAAACATCAACAACTTCTAAATGAGTTTGAACCATTTAGTTTTGGCACTCCTACACACATCTCACTATTGACCTTTCCTCCAAAAACATCTCATGATCAAATTATTGGAAGAACTAAATTGGAAGGATATGGTGTCAAAGCTGCTGCTACTTGAGTCTTGATGCAATTCAGCCATCAGATCAAAGAAATAGTAACAAGTATGAATGGTTGTCCTTTAGAAGAAGCACATATTCACATTATCCTCTTCTTTGGATCTTATCAAGGTATATTCTGATCATGATTTAATTCATTCATGGAACTCAAAATTCTCATTTTTATGTGAACAAATCTCTTTGATTGTTTTTTATAAATACAAACTTTTTTTTAGCATAAAAATGTTTTATAGAGAGAGAAATTATACTTGCCATGATATCACATTCATTTTGCTTCCCTTGCGCTCATTATCATGTTCAAATTAAAATATTGTATGTTGTGAAAGAAGGAAAAAGAGCAACGAGACATCTTGCTTGGGTTTTGGAATTTTGAAATTTTAAAGGATATCAATTTCAAAATATTAAGGGGGAGTTTTTTTAGAAAATGTTACTTTTCTTAAAACTGGAATCTACTCATTTTTTACTATGTGTAGTATACATTTCCTTTGTATTCCCCAATCTTTTTGTGTTGACAAAGGGGGAGAATTATTTTAGATTTTATGTTGGTTCAAAAACATGAAGCATATTCTGAGGGAGAGTGTTTAAGCTCTCTTTGATTAAAATTAGAATCAAAATTAAAATCTAAATTAACATGTTTGTCATCATCAAAAAGGGGGAGATTGTTGAGACAAAATCTCAATTTAATGTTTTGATGAAAACAAACAAAAAGTTAATTAAGAATGTTAATTATGATTCTAAATGTTATGTTAATTTAACTTGTGCTTTTGAGTGAATTTAATCAAACAAAGCAAAGAAAACAACAACAAGAACACTAAAACAGAGAAAGAGCTCCAGCCTCAAAAAAGTTCATCACAGCATGTTGTTCAAACTTTTTCTACATCTTTATCAAAGAGTTTGCCCTGGAAGTTTGTTCATATCTAATCAGTACATGGCAAGGAACAAGTAGGTTTCATCAAAGCTCAAAAAGGCTATTTGATCTCAAAGTTAAAAGGACTCAAAGTTGGACAAAAGTCATGATAGCTTGAAGAACTCCAAAAATTCAAATGTCAAGAAAACTCAATCAATCTTGACATATGACAAGTAAATTACAAAGGAAAACCAGAATGATCAAAACCGGAGCTCCAGAATGATTATTTAGTTAAGCTCAAGAACGTTCACTCAAAAACCAAGAACGTTCTCCGTTTTTCTGCACATCAACAACAGCCTTGCATTCTCTCTGTTTCAGCCTGCAATTCGTTTCTAATCTTCTCCAGCTGCACTCAAGACTCAAGATGGAGAATGTATCATCCAAGATCAATGAAGAAACATCAAGGACACTGTCAGAAAAGTACAGGACTGCTTTAAATGCTAAATCCAAAAGTGAAAAAAGGCTATGTCATAGCATGATTAGTTTATTCAAAAGTATTGCCTTAAATCAGAAAAGCATGGCCTCTCCAACAGCTCTTTTGTACTTATCCAGTACATCTCCAGCCTATAAATAGAAGGCTATTATCCAGTATGAAGGCAAGAAATTCAAGTGAAGAGAAATCCATAATACAATCACACTTAAGCTTGAAATTCTGCAAAACAGAGGCAATATCATTTTCTGCAATTCGTGAAACTGCTGTTGCTGCATACTCATATATCAGTTTGCAAAATTTTCATTAGATCCTTTGTAAAGAATCTATTCTCAAACAAGAGTTGAGCAAGATCAGATTCTGTCAAAATCAATCCATTTGTAAAAACTCAAACTATAAGAATTTCTTTATAGTTTGTTTAAGATTGCTTCCTATCAAGGTTAGATAGGTGTTGTTATTGCTTTCTGGGTGGAAAGTAATAGAGATTAAATTAGATCAAGGTTGATCTAGAATAGGTGTTGTAAGATCAAGAAGGTTCCTTGCTTTTAAAAACTTAGTGGAAAATCTCACAGTGTGAGGACTGGACGTAACCCACGTTGGGTGAACCAGGATAAATCTTTGTGTGGTATTCTCTTTCCTATCTTTTTCTTTATTATACTGCATTGATCAATTAAGATAAAATAGAAACTGATTTTCTGCTAATCTAAGAACGTTCTCTGTTTTATAACACAAACCAAGAACGTTCTCCGTTTTCTGTTTTCATAACCAAGATCATTCTTGAGTTATTTTCTTAAGTTTTAACATGAATTTTTAAAAGGTACATTTACAATTCAAACCTCCCTTTCTTGTAAATCGACATTGTTACTTCAAAAACTTGTCATTATTTTTCAATTTAAAGATAGTTATGATATTGTCATGTGTTTTCGTGTTAATATTCTAAAGAGATAAAATTAATTTATGTCACATATTGTCACATTTTTCTATGTTGGCGTTCCCAAATAGATTAAGACATTTGATTTCTTATACATGCTCGTTTTGCGTGTTTTTTTGTGTTGGCTTCCCAAAAAGATAAAGATAATTGATTTTTTATATTGTCGCACCTTTTCGTTTTTCATTTTCAAATAGATAAAAATCGAATTATGTAATTATTATATAACATACGTGTTAGTGTAATTCAATTTTGCGTTCCTAAATAGATAAGATCGAAAAATATATAATGATTATATTGCACACATGCGTTAATGTAAGAGTATGCGTTACTGTAATGACTATACAATATATGCGTCAAATATACTTTGTAATCACTATATAGCACACACGTTGCACCACTTGAAAACATCTTATAGTAACTCAATATTTTCTGACCAATTAAAAATAATTTCAAAAAATAAGTTATAATATATTTTATAAACCTTTTGCACTTATTATTATTGTTATTTTATAAATCAACTTTTCATATTCACAGTTTGTAAGCAAACAACTTTCCTTTTTTATGATGCAAACAAGAGACCCCTCCCCATTTTAGTTTCTTGTTTTAATCTTATTAAGGTTATCATATTTGAAAAAATAGCCACCTTTTATCTTAGTTATATGAGGTTATTTGAATTTTAGTGTAAAATAATAAATAAATTAGAACTAAAATTTATCTCATGGATACAAAGAAAAAAAAAAACTTGATTGAAAAAAAAAAAAAGGGAAAGAGAAAAGGAATTTTTTATGGATAAACAAAAAACTTAAAAAACAAAACAAAAACGAGGAAATTCTTATAAAAAAAAATGAAGAAAACTAGAACATAAAAGATCATTTTTTAATCATCACTTCAGCTATCCACTGAACTAGCCACCATTGCCGAAAACCGTTAGTCGTTCGTCACCGCCTTCTTCTTCTTAACAGTCAATCACAGATACATGTCACTCACACGTTTGTTCTCTTTCTCTCTCTATCATAGATACAGGCAACTCACACCTTACTAAAATTCTTTTAAAAAATAAAATCAAACAGAACTTGCTTCAAGTCATTATGAGATAAATTGTGATAACCTTATTAAAATGAAATAAAAAAGTTCATTATTTTCTATTAAAACATTTGAGATCCTCCATAATTAGAGTTTGTGCTAATGAATCATGAAAGTGAATATGAGTTAATTGAATTAAATTAGTATGGTTGCACATAAGTGTCGACTCTCCCTTTGTGATAATGATAATGCGCATGTCAAGTTTTGACTGAGAGTGAATATGAGTTAATTGAATTAAATATGTAAAATATTTATAAACAAGAAACAAAGTAAGATTGGTTGTGAAAAGTTTTAATCAAAGAAAAGGTATTGACTTTGATGAAATTTTTTCACCTGTGGTAAAAATATCCTCTATTCGAGTTGTGCTTGGGTTAGTAGCTAGTTTGAACCTAGAAGTTGAACAACTTGATGTGAAAACTGCATTCCTTCATGGTGATTTGGAGGAAGAGATCTATATGGAGCAACTAGAGGATTTCGAAGTCAAAGGTAAATAGCAACTTGTGTGTAAATTGAAGAAAAACTTGCATGGGCTCAAGCAAGCACCTCAACAATGGTACAAGAAATTTGATTCTTTCATGGAGAAACATGGGTATGGAAAAACTACTTCTGACCATTGTGTGTTTATCAAGAAATTCTTTGATGGTGATTATATTATTCTCTTGTTATATGTGGATGACATGTTGATTATTGGCCATGATACTAAGAAGATTCAATCTTTAAAGAAAGATTTGAACAAGTCTTTTGCAATGAAAGACTTGGGTCCTACAAAGAAAATTCTGGGCATGAGAATTACTCGTGATAGGAAGAATAATAAATTATGGTTGTCTCAACATAATTATATTGAGAAGGTGTTAGAGAGGTTTAACATGAGCAATTGCAAACCTGTTAGTACTCCACTTGCTACTCATTTTAAATTGAATTCTAATAAATGTCCTACAAGTGAGAAAGACAAAGAAGATATGAAGAAGGTTCCTTATGCATCCACAATTGGTAGTTTGATGTATGCTATGGTATGCACAAGGCCAGATATTGCTCATGCAGTTGGAGTTGTTAGTCGGTTTCTCTCTAATCTTGGTAAAGATCATTGACAAGCATTGAAGTGGATTCTCAGATACCTTAGGGGCACATCCAAAGTGTGTTTATGCTATGGAGGTGGTGAACCTGTGTTGGATGACTACACATATGCAGATATGCCAGGTGATCTTGATTCTAGAAAATCTACTTCTGGTTATATGATGACATTTGCAGGGGGAGCTGTGTCTTGGCAATCAAGACTACAAAATTGTGTTGCTTTATCTACTACTGAAGCTGAGTACATTGCAGCAACTGAAGCTTCCAAAGAACTCTTGTGGATGAAGAAATTCCTACATGAGTTAGGCCTCAAGCAAGACAAGTTTGTGTTATTCTGTGACAGTCAGAGTGCGATCCATCTCAACAAGAATCCGACTTTTCATGCAAAGTCGAAGCATATTGAAGTGCGATATCATTGGATACGAGATGCACTGGAAATGAAGTCATTTTTAATTGAGAAGATTCATACTGATGAGAATGGTTCAGATATGATGACGAAGACCTTGCCTGTGTCGAAGATGATATGTTGCAGAAAGAAAGCTGGCATGGTTGAGCAGTACCTTCCCACTTGAGTCGTGATGGGGAGATTTGTTGGGTGGGCTCACTCCCCAAGTGGAACCCACCAAATTTTATGAATAGTATTATTATTATTATTGAAATAAAAAGAAAAAGAAAAAAAAGTTTTAGTGGGCTTGGTCCACTTGAAGATAATAAAAGGGATTTAGAAATCCCTAAGAACAGACACACAGAAAGACAACGGAAGAAGAACGATTGCCAGAGAAGAAAAATAAGGGTTTGGTTCCAGTGGTGGTAACATGTGTGTAGCAAACTTGTTCCGTTTGATCTACAAATTTAGTATGTTATTCCTACTAATGAGTTTGTTACTTTAATATATAATTTGAGTAGTTTTATCTTCTCTAAGAGTTACTTTGGCATACCCATTTTAGTGGAAGGTTGTTATAAGGTTGTTATAGGGTTGTTGTTGTTGATTGATATTCCCTATTGTTATTAGGAAGACTCTTGGTGTACCCATTAATTATTATAGTGGAAGTTTTTACTGGACTAGGTCCCGTGGTTTTTATTCTCTCACTTTGAGGGAAGTTTTCCACGTTAAAATTGTGTTTGTCTCAAATTTAATTTTCTGCCAATTATTATTGCTCTTGGAATTGTATTTTTTGTTTGACCATTTATCTACACAGGTGGGAGAAAAAATATTCTGCATTATTGAGATAGTTATCGCTAATTATCTCTGGTTTTTTCCAACACTTTATCATGTGATTATTAAATTTTCTCTGATCTTCATTTAAATGTCTCAAATATGAATGACCATATAAAATATTTGCTAAATTGTGATTGTATGTTCAATGTTGAATACTAATTTTTCATCATTCGCCGATACTCAATATTATACATCTGAGTTTGAATGAACATTTTTCTTTGTGAGAATAAATTACTGTTGATTTTGATTTATATCTTTCACCTCTTTTGTATACTAAAATTAATTTGTCTTTCCTTCTTCTCATTCTGGTAGTTGTATCACATCAACTGGTAACAATTATTATTCCATTTTGTCTTCAAATAGTTTTTGCTTATTTGAATACAACTTCTCGAGAGAAAAATATCTACAAAATATATTTCAAATAAAACATCAATATATATGTATACATTAAAAAACAAAACTTAAAATATCAATTATCATTAGGATTACCCGATCAGTCGTGAATTTATCTGTAGAATCTACGGTCGGTGTAGTAGGAACTTCACCCTTAACTCTACTCATACCCGGTTTTAAAACCTATCCTAAATTTACTCATATTTTTATTTGAAATACAATTTTTAAAATACACAATTTAATTATTTTGAAATAAAATTATATTACATTTTGAAACTTTCAGCAAAATTGAATTTTTTTAAAATGTATAATTACATTTCAGAACTTCGATTTTAAAACTTTCGAAAATTTCCTTATTTCGAAAATTCTAAAAATATCCATTTTAAAACTTTTGTTAAAGGAGAAAGGTTCGAAAAAATTTTACATTTCAAAAAATTTCAAATTAAATATTTTATTTGAAAACTATGTATTTTGAAAATTTGATAATCAATCAAAGTTTTAAAAATTGTGAAAAAATAGTTGTTAAATTTTTGAATATGTGGGAGTAAAAAGTGATAAGTAAAAATTTTTAAATTTTTTATATATAGTAGAATGGGTAAAATAGTTTTTTCACATGTCTTGGTGGTGATAGGTATAGGTGGCGGTCGCAAATGAAAACCTCATGAAACTATTCTCAAAACTAGTTATGAGATCTTTTTAGTTTCTTAATTTTGAAGACAAGTTTTACAACTTGATAGTCTTAAATTTCACATTTTAGAATAATTATTCAAATAAAATAAACTCATTTTCTTTCGTCAAAATAATTTATTTTAAAAAAGCAACCAGCACATCCGCATTTTCTACCTCAGAAATACGTTGTTTTGATTTCTGATACGCATTGGAGGATAGGTAGTTTTGATCATTTGTGTCAAACACAATAACAAAATTACTTTTTTCCCTCTCTATTTTAAAGACTTTTATTTCAATGTCACATTCATAAAAAAAAAACAATTTATATGTGTATTTATTAATAAGAAAAAAGTAAATATTTTTTTGAGTAATATAAGTTTTGTACAATTAATTATTGATAACTGTTTTTTAACGGATGTTTTAGGATGTTAATATATTTTCTACGCATAATCGAGTCTCGAACTCTAAACTTTTTTTTAGAGATCATTATTTTTTTTGTTTTATAAAAATTTCCTAATATTTTCGCTATTTTAAATAAATTTTAGTGATAGCTTTATTGAATCGAAAAACACTCGAAATTTTAGATCGGGACACACTTCAATTGTCGTTACTTAATTTCCTTACTACATAGCACATGCACTTGCCCAATCCGAAGACACATCAATCGTCATGCGTTAATTTCCTAACTACATTAGTATAGTACTCTTGCGTTGCATGAGTTGCATGTCGGTGGTTATATATATTTTGAAATTTGTAATAATATTTATAAAATATAATCAAATTATTATAATATATTAATTAAATAGTAAAATATTATAATTTATAATGATATTGCCATTAACATAGATTTAAATGCACCTGTACATGTTAGCTGTATAAAGACGAATATAATAACTACGATAAATTGTCACCATTGATAATCACAAAAATAATATATTAAGAGTGCATAAACTAATACTTCATGTAGCAGACTTAAATTACTTGAATAGGAATGAAGATGACAATTTATTCAGTCCAATATCGTTTATGATGAAGTAGCCAAAATCAATGTGAAGAGGCTAAAATCGATTGAATTGTACCATGATCAAGTTGTCCATATAATAGACTTAACATACTACTAAATAAATTGTGACATATTAATACACCAGTTTATTTACAGCTAATATTAGCCAATAGAGTTCTAGAGATCGGGGAAGAATTTGGTAAATGATAGTCTAAGACAATATTCATAGCATTTCTTGTCCTCTTCTGTTGCAATAATTTTTCCTATGCAATCTGGCTTTGATAGCATTTCTTTTGTTCAAAATATCTATCAAATTTGGTGCAACATGATAAATAATAACACTATATTATGAAACTAAAACTCTCAAACAGTCGATAAAATAATAACTATGTTACTAACTCACCTATTATCTATTACTCATAAGTATTAAAGTTTGACATATTGTACACAAAAATCATGTTCACGGATAAGTATGAGCAAAATTGCATTTAATAATTTTAAATTCTTATTGATTATGATACGAATAACATGCATATTGATTTGAAACGTAAATGAAATTGAAAAATATAAATAGATTCTTGAGTTGATTTTCCATATTATCACGTCTCTTCGTTTTGTCGTTTTGTCGTTTCCAAAAAATAAAAATAGTTAATTTTCTATATTGTCACCTCTTTTCGTTTTGGAATTTCCAGTAAATAAAGAGTGAAAACACAACCTTACTAACTGTATAGTACACACTTTAGAGTCAGTTTACCTCAATCATTTATACTCTTATTTTTGTATTTTTTCTTTATCTCAACTGGTAATTTGTTATTGTAGTCTAAAACTTGCTGACTTTAAACAAGGTTTAACTTGTGGCTTTTAGTGTATCGAATTTTTTTCTCATTTTCATTCATAATCGTATTAGGAAGAAAAAAAAAAGGATTAAACTGTAGATAATTAGTAAAAAAATAAGTTGCAACTCAAACATTAGTTAAGAGCCGTTGACAAGTACGACTTATATCCTTTATTGTAAGCACTCATGATTGCTTTATATGTTAGTGTTTCTAAAATAATATTTATATTTAAATGTGCTGAAAACTTCTTTTCATATTTCAAGATAAAATAGTAGTATTAATAAATGATATATTTGAAAAAAAATAGATACATATAATAAATTAAAAGAGTGTGTATTCATAGACAATTTTTTTTCTTCCAAAAAATGCTTAATAATAGAAACATTAGCTTATACTTTATAAACTCTATAAATAGAGCATGATGAATTTATTAACATGTTGAATAGAAGGAAAATCCTGGCATCAACCCCATTTTTGTTATTATACCATAGTGAGTCATTTTTCCGATTTCGTCATTCTTTTGAGAGTGTATACATCAACTCAAAATTTGTTCAAAAGTAAACATCTAGACCAAATTTGTGAGGTAAACTTCCATTGACTGTGTGTCTGAATTCATTCAATTATATACTTATAGATATCTATCATTAGAGATATTTGTTTTTTATTATAACTAGGTTATAAAATTATACTAATGAATGATTGGAATATACTCACGATATAAAACTATTAACAATACAAGACTATTAAACTCTCTCTAACGTTCAGCTTTGGTGTGACAGGTTCACAGCAAAACCAAATATGCCAAGGTAATGCACCATATAGGCCAAACCTCTAAATTATTTCTCTCTGCAGTCACAGTATATGCTAAAAAAACCAATTGTTAACTAACTCAATAACTAACCAAGGTTATCTATCAAATAAACAAGCTGGTAAAGGAATATGCTAATGTAACCGAAAAACAAATTCGGTAAGCAAGAAAGTACCTAGTACAAACACTAAAAAATCAAGATAAGAGATTAATGGTGAAGCCTTTTTCTCCCTCTAATAAACATAAGGCAATATTCTCCATGGAACGAGTTTCCTATACTCTATCCATGTCTCTTTGTACTTCTCTGCGCAACGAGCTTCGTCCCTTCTCTCTCTCCAGATTAACAGAATCAGAAGATAAATTGGATAGAAGTACGGAACTGGTGAACTGCAACAATTAGTATGTTAATTATGAATGGTTGAACATTCTTTACTTTTACAAAAAATAATATATTCATAACTTCATATTGACATCATAGAGTTGACGAGGTTACCTTATGCCACAAGGTAAGCTGAAAGAGAGAGCAAGCAGCAAGTCCCCTAGGTAATTACAGTGTCTAGCAACACCCCTTTTAACAAAATAATGATAATAGTAAGTTAACAAATTCAATGATAAACAGAAACAAGAATATGAACATGTTCTAACCATCTTGGCAATTGCAAATGATAATGATAATATTAAATCTTGTTACATAGATATTAATTACAAACAATATGACTAATGTCCTTTCCTTTTCTTTTCCATAAACTATTTTTAACTTATTTCCATAAGCTCACGAGAATAGCATATGAAAACAGCTAATAACTTAAATATAGTTTGACTTTATTTTATCTTTTGTTATAGAAATAACTTATGCTTATACTTATACATAAGCACTTATATGATAAGTGTTCATGCTATAAGTGCTTAATTAAGTTGTTTATTCAAACAAAATCAAAAAATATCAAATGAAATGAAATCTTACCAATAACCAGAAGCAAGTAGCTTGCCTCCAATGACTTTTGGAGGCTTGCCCCATATAGGAGCCTTTGGATTCTTCTTGAAATCATGTTTTTGCTTGTTTGCTCCTCGAAATACCTTGTATCTGCAGTTATATTCAAATTACAGTTTATAAGGTTTATCGACAGAAAATGATTATGTGATAATTACATCAATAACAGTTTCATAAAATTTTCTTTTAGGTGTCAATTTTATGTTGCCCAAGGAGTGTGTGTTGTGCATAATGCATTGTAGAATTTACTTTTACAGATTATGGCTACGTTACCCAATAAAGAAGACAAAGCAATTAGCTACAATAGAAGCCGTTGTTAACTCCACCTTGTTCCTCAAGAGCCACCAGCCCTACCAGAAGTTGCATATTGTCAATACATGCAAGATTTTATGCTGTAAATAAAGTGAAGCTAACAAAACTTGTCAGTTTCATTGTCCCACATAGGTGAATAAGAACGGGTTTCAGGGTTCGTTTGTTACTGATTCTAAAAATTTATTTCAGGATTCGGTAATTTAGGGATGTTTAAGAAAAGCATAAACTGTTGTGTTTGTCCGGCATAGTGAAAATTACCTTTTTAAAAAATTCAGTTATAAAAAATGATTTTGTTGAGAAACTACTAGAAATAGCTTCTCATTAGTTTTTAAATTATTTTCAGATTCTCATTTTTTTTTAAATGTTGTAACAAACAGACAAAAACTTTAAAAAGTGAATATTTAAAAAAAAAAGTGATTCTTTTATTGAAAAAACTATAGCAAACGGGCTCTAAATCATAGATCTAACTAAAGAACATCTCTCATGACTTTGCAAATAAGCTGCATGTTGGAACATCTTTAATTGTCAACCAAACTCGTAATTATGATGAATACCTGAATGCTAAAAGTAAAAGGAATCCACACTAAATCTCCAAAGACCAACATGAATCCTAGTCTCTCTGCAATTATATCCCATCTACAGAAGACAAGAAAAGGTTAGAAAAGAGAATTAAACCATGTGAATTACAAAATGGACATCTAGATGATAATTTAGTGAAAATATGATTGTCTTGTTAATTCTTTGTAGATTTTAATATGAAAAGTTAGGATGCAACATTGTATGTATATATTTTCTATTTTATTTGATCTATATTGTCCAGATATCCAAGATTTTCTTAATTGTTATATCCCCATATTGTGTCGATTTGGATACAATGCTCGTACCTGTATCTATGCAACTTAGTATTAACCACCTTAATCCTTGAAAGTTATTTTAAAAATCAAATGCTCCACCTAATAAATTCTCAATTCAGATTCATTCCAATCTGGACCTTATCCTACACGAAATTGTACAGATTATTCATTTATACACTAATCACCCCAATGCAGCTATGACATCAAAATTCAATCATATCAGTTATTGTAACTGGAATTCTATAATGGTTGGTTCTTCCCCTAACACAGAAAGGTACTCTTGATTTAACCTTAAATTTTATAAGCATGGCATGGACGATATAAAAGCCAAATCTAGAAATAGATTTTTACTAAAACGTGTCATGTAAATTTTTTCCATTGGTGCGAGAATTCTAATTTACAATAATGTGAACAGATGTCATCGTAATAAAGCTTAAAATAAGACATGTTATGCATGATGAAATCTAAAGTGCCCGTCAACATAATAGTTTTCTAGTGGAAAAGGTGTAACTCACTTACGTGGATGTCATGTATTCTTCGTGTACAAAGTAGTCCAGGATGTATAGCTGGAACAAATGCATAGAAATTAAAAAATCAGACCCGTGGAATAAGAGCAATTTTGATCAATGAAAAGGCAGTATGCAAGTTTTTGAGATTACCGCACAGAATAGCTGGAAGAGAATCATTGACTTGCTCAAAGTACTATCTTGAATGCTCTTAGCAAGAACTGAAAGATTGATGAGTAGCCACCCCATCATTCCAGCTCTAACAAAGAAAAATCTGCAATTGATAATTCAGTTAGATGTATATTTTGTCTTAATTATGCTGATGGTGTTTACATATTGTCTTATTTCATGAGTCAGTTAAGATGCATGTGAGCTATATATATATAAAAATTGACAGAGAAAAATTGACTAGTACAATAAGGACAAGAATACTAACCTTAAATTTAGTCAAATGACGCAATACAAGACAAACATTAAATTACAGAAATTTTAGAATGTGGACATGGCATTAGAATGTAGAGGGCATAGATAGTTTTTAGAATAGTTATTCACATGTTTAGATCCATTTGAAACTTCCTTGGAGTATTCAGAATGTTTAATAAGGTATTTGTAGAAGAGATAAACCTTGCATTCCATGGGAGGGGGAAGATATATTGATTGTTAGAAGTTCATAACTCAATTAGTATACAGTGATGATGAATGAGAAGAAATAAACATTTTCATTGGCACTGATGAGGTAAGATAAGATTATTCTCCCGTAGCTGACGATTAATAAAAAGTCATTTAAATAGGAACAAGCAAAGAACCACGATGAATAGGTCACATACTTGAGGTCAATACTCATGAACTGAGGATTTAATTGTATTCCAAACCACCTGTTAAAATAAAATAGAAAACAAAATGCAACAAGATTAACCAAAGAAACATAACTTCTACAGGGGAATAAAGTCAACTTGTTGCTACTAATTGCTTTAAATGAAGTGTTAAGTGGGAACATATTAAAATTGGAAAAGAGAGGATAAGGGTCATGAAATAACTCATTGCACACACATTATTTCTGCTATCTCCATGAAGGTTAAGGAGTTGATAAGAAATAAATAGATACCTACAACTTCTAAACTACGGTCCTTTAAATTTTTCCACTAAAGTAGAAAATAGATAAAGCAATGTTGACATTTATAACATACCAATCGTGTATCAGGTTTCCACTGATATGAGGTTTTAGAGATGAGCCTTTACTCTGTGACTTGCAACCGGAAAAATAGAGTACCAAGGTCACCTGCCATTTATATGCAAGAGATGATCAGATGTGACAGACCAAAGGCTGAAGATCTTATCATGCTATCCAGAATGACAAAAATTAAACAAAAAGGGTAAAGGGCTGGTGGCTATAACACAAACCACAGATAGATGATACCTAAGTCCAAAAATTCGGTGATATAAATTTTTTATCAAGTTCCAAATGGATCACATGAAATAGTTCAATTAAAAGAGGTAAAGGACTGCCAAAGAAAACTTTAGACCAACCACCAAAAAAGATAATAGGTACCGGGTTTAGGCCTTAGCCAACAATGGGTTTGTTTATGAGGCCATTTTGTTACAGGGGAATGGGGATAATACTAAGGAGAGGGATAGCAAGGACGAGTCATTCAGGATATTTTCTGTAGAAACCATTTGGTTTGGCTTAGAGAGCGAGTCATCTCTTCTCAGAGAGGAGCTTAACTCTGGGCAGTAGGAGTACCATTCTACTGTAATTTTCCCTTTTGAGTAAACAATATGAATTGAAATCTCTTTATCATAATTTCTAGGTTCTATCAAAAGACCATATTCTAATTGGTTTAACTAATTATCTGGTATTTGATAGACCTCAATGATGTATCCATGTGACTAATACCACCTAATAAGATAAGACTAAATCCTCTTTGATTGAGTTTTTTTTTTTTTCCTTTTTGAGAATTGTCAATTGAGTTTAAAACTATGATATTCGCTCACATTGGTAGTATAGATTTGAAAATTAATCTATTTACACCAAATTGGTGAGTATAACTATGTTTTTCACAATTAGTCGAGTCTACAAAAAGATAGGTCCACTTAACCTATTGAAAAGCTTTGATATGACAAACTAGCAAATGAAAATTCTATTTAGAGTGATTTGGAAAGTATCTACATAACGTTCAAAATCAGAAGTCACTAGTAAGTCATGAAGAAAGTGCTAATCGAGAGAGAGATATTAAATGATTAAACTATACAGCAATACATATCACTCGTAAGTGTTTATAAAGATAAACACGACCAGTAAAAAAATAAGCAGATGCAATTATTTTGAACTCCAAAAGTTAATTCTAAGCTTACATACAAGAAAACTGAAGATAAAAGTTGTAGACAGCAACTCAAGTCCTCTTTCTGCTATAGCCTGAAAGAATTACCAAAATAGTTAATAAAACATGTAAATTTCTGCACATAGTTCTAAATTGTGGTTTGCAACAGCAATATAAAGGTTTTTGAGGTCTCTGTAATGCATCGCAATCGTAGTCACATTGACCGCATTTGTCTGCATTTTGCATAAAATCAAAGTTCGCAGCATAACTGCAATGCAACTTAGAACAACCCAAATCTTCATAATAGATATCGGTGCTGCATCAAAAGTAACACTATATGCCACTCTACTCCTAACTTGCATTTCATGAACTTAGACAAATGCATTGAATAAAATTAGATAAGCAAAAGATCTAGATGCATAATAACAACTAAATTATTATTCATACACAAATTCTGCAAACACATACAGTTAGAGATACAAATTCCATCTTAGCACTGATCCAAAGAAGTCCAACCAACAGAATAAGCGAAACTAGACCTGAAAAAAAATGAGAATAATGTTAAAACCTCTGGAACACCAACACATCTGATCGAATGCATGCCCAATGTGTGATACATGTCAATGTCAGATACCGACACAACACCGACAATTCGATTACATTCAATTAATTCATTTACTCAAATTATTACCAGTTGGTGTCTGTGTCAGTCTCCGTGTTAAAACTCCATTACATGAAAGAAAAATAAATAAAAAACCAAAATAACAAGCACAGTAAATGACCATTGCATCGATAGTGAAGACGAGTTCCATCAGGAAGAACAACACCAGGAACAAGTTTTCCAGGGAGAATGGATCCAACAATGGCCAAGTAAGTGAAAAATCCAGCGAGTAATGCGACCTGACCAAGATTGGGAAAATGTAACAAAATTTGAAATTGATAATTTGATTGGTATAAATAAGTGAAATAAAGAAGTGGGTTGTGAGTAATAGTGACTAACAGAGCTCGAAGATGGATATAGAGCGTGAATGAGAAAACCCAGATCCATGTGTGACACTATGAATGAGTCTTCAGTGAGTGAAAGATTGTGACTTTGTTTTCAGCGGCTGATGAAAATTGACATGGCGATGCACTCTACCTACTTGATTCAAAGACTAAAATAACTTCATTTCCTTTTCTTTTTAGTCTTCTTTCAATTTAACTGCACTGTGTTTTTTGGTCTACCAAAAAACAACTACACATGTAATTTTGGTCCCTATTTTCATTAGTGTTGTTGATTTTCTCAAATTTTTTAACTATGATTCCACGTATTCTCATGATATAAAAATCCATGAATTATTATTTCATTTGAAATTTTTAAGAATTCATATATTTATCTATATATTATAATAAAGTAAACTTAATTTTATGACAAGAGTGACGTTTGTCATTTAATTGAAGTAGTTATTTATTCTAATCTTTAGTAACATTTTTATTATTTTTCTCTTGATTCTTCTTTAATTTTTTTTTATTTGTTAATTGAATATCTAAATTTTAGTGATTAAGCATTATTATCTCAGTATAATATTGTAAGTTTCTTTTTTGACAAATTTTACATTTTTCACTTAATGAGAGATAGTAATCTTCTTAAAATAAATATTTTTTTTGTCAGTTTTTGATTTATTTTTTATAATTTAATTATGTTTTTTCCTTTTCAATATATTCAATTTTTTATTATTTTAATTTTTAAACATAACTTATTATGTTTACAATTGAT
>JBBPBS010000968.1:10752091-10826760 GCA_037974835.1 Cicer judaicum
TATATATATATATATAATATTAGTCTCTTCAAATGTGGAGTTTATTTTATATTGATTAGTTTATATGAGGGATAATATAATAGATGAAGGTTAAAATTGGTCTGATTTTTATTTGAAATTGAAAGCTTTATGAATATAAAAATAATGATCGTTTATTTTTAAGAATAAGTATATAAATTAGTATTTTTAAGTTGTTTTTTTTTTTCAGTTACCAATGTTTTTTATTGGATAGTTGTAATTCTTCTTTATTTTTTGTAGGTAATATATATATATTTAATTTCTATTTCTTATTATTCTCTTTTTCTTTATGCAGCAAATAGAGATTACATGTTCTTACTTTCACATTCTTCTCAAAGATATATAAGAGGAAAAACAAAATAATTAAGTAAATTATATCAATATATCCATCTTTGCCTTTCAAAAAAAGAAGAGTAAATTACAAACAACACTATTGATGTGTCTTGTACCATGTATTGGAAGTAGGGTTTTCCACATGTATATTCTTTTTTCTTTTTTTTAATACTAAATTGTTACACTTCGAAAAAATAATAGCAGATTGTTCTACTTTTTAGCCCCAGTTGTTGGTCGCAACCTGGAGATGTGACCTCCTACTTGCCATATTTCATTTGTCTCCTATAATATGGCAAGTAGGAGGTCGCATCTCTAGAATGCGACCATCAGTTAAATTTGGTCATTTTCTTCTATAGGAGGTAGCATCCCCAAGTTGCGACCAGCAACTGAGGCTAAAAAGTAGAGCATTATGGTATTATTTTTTCAATGTGTGACAATTTAATATTAAACAAAAGAAAAAGGGATATACGTGTATAAAACCCTTGGAAGTAACGTTATTTGTATTAGTGAAAATATAGTTTCTTAGTACTTACAAAAAAAAAAAAGTGTCTTTTATCATGGAATTCCATTTTTTTTTAGAATAAAAATAATGTACGTAAAATTTATGTCTATATATTATTTATATTCAAAATAATTAAATTTTTAATTTATTATTTATACTTTTTTTTTATTATATTCACTTGAAATTTCCTTCTTAAAATTTCAAAGATTCCATACTATCTTGATTTTAATTTTCTAAGAAGAGTTAGTTTTACTCTAGAGTTTAAAAGCAACTACCACATGGAATTCCGATCTTTAAATTTTTGCATCATGCAATTTTTTTACTATACATATTCAATATTTTGAATTTTCGCATCATTCAATTTTTTGACCATGGACTTATACAATTCTGAATTTTTTTAATAAGAGAAAAAGATATGCTCTTTTAACTCTTGAAGCTAAAGTATTCTAACACTCCAGCTTTTTTTATAGTCTAATGGATCTTTTATTGAAATCCAATTGTTAAAATGGCAAACTTTGTCATACACCAGAGTATAGGGTGACATCCCCAGATCTATACAATAGAAATTATTTAGTAATTATTTTTTTATATTATTTTATTTTTGTTTATTTATTAAATTTATTAGATATATACAATTTTCGGTAAGTAGTTATTAGCTATTATTATTATTATTATTATTATTTGTTTCAACTTGTTTTGGAAAAAATAAAACTATTTTTAGTAGTTATATAAGGTTAAATCATATTTATGTTAAGATTTTTTATTTTTCTATTATGATGTTCAACCTGTTATGTGTGAAAGAAAATAATAAGAGAAATTCAATCACAAAAGATAAAATGTGTTTGTTTTAGAATTTTCTTTTTATTTTGATATTTGTTGTATTTTCTTTAGCAAGATAAATTATTGGTAAATAATTTTTTTTTTCAAATGTTTTAATTTAAAAAATATATATATATCATCATTTAAACACATATTATTTTGTGCACCACACGTGTATGCATATTAGTTTTATTTAAATTTTATGGATATTAATTTTTAACATCATTATATCATATATAATGTCATTTAAAATATGTTATATCACTATTTTTTATTTAAATTTTTTAAAATGATAGATTAAAATTGTTGAATTTTTAAATAGATGATCTATTTTTTGAATTGATTAAAATAAAAAATTAAAACTTCAATTAAAATCTTAATTTTTTTTTATAAAAAATTTTCTTTTAATTCTTTGTGATATTATTCAGCTAGAATTTTTTTTGTTGCATTTTCTATTTGACATCTCATTTTTGTTACATTAAGAAAAAGGTTTTTAATTTCGGTAATAAAAAAAGTTTTTATTTTGTCAAAGTAGCCTATTATATTGTTAGGGCCCATTTTGTTGCAGCTTTATAAACTATGTTTCCATATTGCAGGTCACAGACATGCTGCTGGATGTGGCCAGCGTCAATCCAACCTGTCAGCAATTCTAAGTCTGAACCGTTGCAGAAAATGCGCACACTATAAAATATTCAAGTTATTCGAGAAGGTAAAAATAAGATTTCAGTCTTGATTTTTTTAAAAAATCAAATTATATCTATTTTAAAACTAATATATAAATTTAGATAGATTTGGATTTATAACTAAATTTATTATTTGGTTTAAAATTATTTATAAAATTAATCGTAAAATTAGTTATGGTTATAGTTAAAATTGATTTTTTTTTTTTAAATCGGTTAAAGTTTGATTATTTTTTAAAAGATCATTTATTCATAGTTTAAAAATTGGTTATTTAAAAAAAATCGATTTTTTCGATAAATTTTTTTAAAATTTATCTCATCAAATTTTTTGAGAAAAAATTCAATTTAAAAAAAAAAGTTTTTATTTTATTTTATTTTTTTCCGATATTTTTTCGAAAAAAATAAATTTCAAAATTTTTTAAAGAAATAAAATCTCAAAATTAACAAAATATTGATAGTGGATAAAAACCAAATCCAAATATAAAACATAAGTGGTTATCCAACTGATTTATAACCATATATTTTAAACCGAATTTTTAAAATGGATTTAGATTCGGTTTTGGATTTGAGCCTTATAACTGGATTTTTTGCACAGCCCTACACACATAGCACAAGTGACATGGCAATGAACTCCTCGTTCTTAAAGGCATCTCCTACAAACGCGCCACAACAACTTTTTAACTAATTCACCAAATTAAATTACAATCATATGTTGCTCTATATTCAGAAGTATCAATAAGATCATTGACACATATACGATAAGCTAACTTATTCAAATACATTTCATCCTAACTTTTATTCAAAATATCATATCGACTATCACTTAAGCAAAAAGTAGAGTGTTCAAGGGAGTGGTGAACAAATTGGATATGAGGGAATCAAAACTATCAAGATAATGGGAGAAGTGAACAAATTGGATATGAGGGAAACATTCCAAGACATGTTGTTAGGACATATAATGTCGACTACTCTGAGTTGAGTCTAGAACCATATATAATTTTTATGTAATAATTTAGAAATGTTTTAATTGTAGAAAACATCTAGAAATGAATTGTTAATTAGGAAGTTCTTAGAAATTGGTATTAATTAGGAAACTCCTAGAAATGTGTTTAACGATTTTTATTTGTATCTATAAATATCTCATTTTACTTGACATTAAACATTAAGTAAATCGTGGGTTTTCTATTAGAAATATCTTCCTTATCAGAGCTTGGTTGAGAGTTTAGAAATGACGACTCGTGATTACACTAGTTTCCACTTCCTCTTCTAAAAAAAGAGAATTATGAAAAATGGTGCCTTTGCAAGAAAGCATTGCTTGGCTCTCAAGGTGTATGGGAGGTTGTCGAAAAAGGCTATGCTTGTTGAGAAGGAGGTTTTGCCAAATACAAGGAAGAAGGATCAACAAGCTCTTACTCTCATTCATCAATGTTTGGATGATTCTATATTTGAGAAGGTTGCCGATACTACGAATTCAAAGGAAGCTCGGATGATTTTGGAGAAATCACTCCAAGGCATTGACAAAGTGAAGAATATAAGACTTCAATTTCTAAGGGGAGATTTCGAAGCTTTGAAGATGAAGGATTCCGAATCAGTTTCAAATTATTGCTCAAGGGTGAAGACAATTGTTAATCAAATGAAGAGATATGGAGACAAGATAGAAGATGTTCGTTAGCGGAGAAGATTCTTTATTCCTTGACTCCTAAGTTCGATTAGGTGGTGGGTGTTATTGAGGAATCAAAATATATTGACTCAATGTCCATTGAGGAATTAGAAGGTTCATTGGAAATTCAAGAGGAAAGAATGAAGAAAAGGCAAAAGGAGCCATTAGAGCAAGTTCTCAAGATTAAAGCTTCCTTGAAGGATGGTAGAAGATTTAATAGTTACAACGGACATGGACGTGAATCAAACTACGAAGAAGGAAGTCACTCATCACCAAGAATTCGTGGAAGAGGAAGAGGTTGTCGCAATTATCAAAGGGAAATAAGGTATGATAAATCTAAAGTTGAATGTTATAATTGTCATGAATTTGGCCATTTTTCTTGAGAATGTCGTAATGCTCCCAATCAAGATGAAGAAGAGGCTAATCTTGTTGACAAAGATGAAGAAGAGTCAACTTTGTTGCTAACACTCAAATAATAAGAGATAAAGATGCTAATAGTTTATGGTACTTGGACAATGGTGCAAGCAACCATATGTTTGGATGCAAAGAGAAATTTGTGGTGCTTAACAAAAAGATGAATGAAAATATTTTCTTTGGAGAATCATCAAAAGTGAAAATTGAAGGGAAATGTACGATTCGAATATCTTCTAGAGTAATATTGAGTTTGGACAAACTTCTTGAAAAATAATATGAAATTCCCATGAAAAATAAACATATTTGGCTTAGAGATCAAAATAACAGTTTAATTGTTAAGGTTCTTATGTCAAAAAATAGAATGTTCATATTGAATCTAAGAATTATTGAAGCAAAATGTTTGAAGATGAGTGTCCAAGATGAAGCATGGCATTGACATATGAGGTATGGCCAATTGAACTTTGGTGCACTTAAAATTATGGGAGAAAAGAATATGGTGAAAGAGATGCCATCAATCAATCATCCAAATCAATTGTGTGAAGGTTGTCTTTTTGGCAAGCAAGCTAGAAAAAGTTTCCCTAAAGAAGCCACATTAAAAGCAACTAAGCCACTGCGACTTGTATATACCGACTTGTGTGGACTAATCAATCCATCTTCATTTGGTAAGAGTAAATATTTCATTCTCTTTATTGATGATTATAGTAGAAAAACTTGGATTTATTTCTTAAAGCAAAAATTAGAAGCTTTTGTTGCTTTCAAGAACTTCAAAGCTCTTGTAGAGAAGGAGAACGATCATGAAATCAAAGCTTCGAGATTTGATCGAGGAGGTGAATTCACTTCGAAGGATTTTAATGAATTATGTGCAATTCATGGAATTCACCGTCCGTTGACAGTTCCAAGATATCTGCAACATAATGGAGTAGTCAAGAGAAAGAATAGAACTATTTTGAACATGGCAAAATGCATGCTAAAATCCAAAAGGATGCCAAAGGAGTTTAGGGCTGAAGCAGTTTCTTGTGCATTATGTTTGGAAAATCACTCTCCGACTTCAAATGTCAAAGACCAAACCCCTCTAGAAGCATGAAATGGTAGGACACCTAGTGTTAATCACTTGTGTGTCCCGCATAACATATGCACATGTGTCACAACAAGAAAGATCCAAACTTGATGATTGAAGAATCACACAAGTCTTTGTTGGATATGATCCACATTCTAATAGTTACAAGTTGTACAACCCATGCAACAATAAGGTAGTGGTGAGATTGTGTGAAGAGAGAGTTGAATTTGATAAATGAATGCCAAGATGTACAAACCTCGTTATTTTTGTAAGCAACCATAGAGTAAGATGAATGTGTGTAGTAGCTGAAACTTTGAGAATTGAGTTTGATTTGAATTGAGAAATTGAGTTTAAGGTTATTTTTAACCGCACCAAATTTGAAATTAATTGTTGCTTGGGGACAAGCAATAGATTAAGTTTGGGGTTGTGATGACTCTTCATCATATGCATAATTTTTATTGATTTTAGTCTTATTTATCTTTAATCATTAGTTAATTTAACGAGTTATTTGATATATTTTGTTGATTTTAGTTATTTGATTTAATAAAATATTTATGTTCTTATTTGCTTAATTAAGTAGAGATTTTTTGTAGTTTTGCGTTGTTACTTTGTTTTAGTGCAGTGCTGAATTTTGGTGAGAAATCAACATGACCTATGTGGAGTATTTCAGCCATATCTGGAGTTCTAGATGTCCAATTGAAGTCAATCCAAGTGCTAATGAAAGCTAAGATCCATATCTAAAACTTTTAGGAAGACACCGCAACCAAATTCAGACATGAAAGATGCGAAAAATGCAAAATACGTCAGACATCAGATGTTGTGCGCCTGGAGCGCCTGAGGCGCATTTCCAACCATTCAGTACTGTCAATACGCGCCCGGAGCGCAAAGACCGCGCCTGGGGCGCACGACGCGCATTAGTATTCATAAAAACGCAATTTTTTACTATTTAGGCATCTTTTTGACTCTTGGGAACTTGGGAGACTTGTGTCCTAGCAGAGAAACTCAAAGACGGCCGTTTCTAACGCCATTGAAGCAGTTTTATCAAGAATCATCCATGAATCATTCTTGTAATTCTTCTTTAATCATTATCTTTTGTATCTCTGCCATGAGTAACTAAACCCTATTTGTTAGGGATGAGTGTAACCAGATGAAACCCTTATTTTTCTGATTTGATTTATAGTTATATGAATGAGTTTATTGAATTATTTTTCTCATCTCTGTGCTTAATGTTTTTTATTGCTTGATCAACATTAAAATGTTCTACGATTTGTATTTTGAAACGGAAGTGGACTTTGCGAATGCTTGAGATGAGAAATTCATGAATTTGTAGTCTAGGGATAGATGCAGGTCATGAAACCAATTAAATTAGTTGCAAAGCAACAATTTACAAGAGAATTTCTATACGGTAATGCTTAATTTTCACTAAAATCAACAATAATCTAGTGTTTTATGATTGCAACCATCACATAGTGTTTTCATAGACACAAGGTACCATTTCATTAGAGAATGCATTTCTTAAGAAAGGTTGAGCTTACATATATGAAGACTCAAGATCAAGTTGGAGATATTTTTACAAAGCCATTAAAATTTGAAGACTTTCAAAGGCTAAGAGTAAGACTTGGAATGAAGAAGAAAAATTCAAATTAAGATGGAACAATGTTATTACTAATTTGAAATTAGATAAGTCTGGAACAATGTAAAATTTCTATGTAAGAATCTATAAGTGCTTTAATTGTGGGAAGTATCTAGAAATGGATATTAATTAGGAAGTTCCTAGAAATGAGTATTAATTAGGAAGCTCTTAGAAATATGTCTAGAGTTTTCTATTTGTATATATAAACCTCATTGTACTTAACATTAAGCATCAAACAAATTGTGAGTTTTCTAATAGAATTTTTTTTTTTCTCTAACATAAATGATAAGCTAACTTATCCAAGTACATGTTATCCTAACTGTTATTCAAAATATCGCATCGACTACCACTGAAGCAAAAAGTTGAGTGCTCAAAATTTTCAAGACAATGGGAGGGGTGAACAAATTGGATATGAAAGAAACATTCAAAGACTTGTTGTTATGACTTACAATGTCAGCTACTCTGAGTTGAGTATGAATTTCCATCTGAATTAATAGGTTGAGTGGTTAGAGATCTAACTGCCATTAGTGTTTCCAAGCATGGAATAATTGGTAGTTGTGATGTTCTTGAAACCATCGTCACCTGGTGTATGGTACATGATACATAACCTTCAAAGTATTCAGTACGTGGGATATACATAGTCGATATTATTTCGGTTCGTGGTATGTTTTAATATACAAATCGGTATACTAAAATTCAAAAAATTAATTTAATTAAAAACAACAATATAAATGATAAAAAAAAAGATGATTATCATCAATAATAGTTAACCTTGACGATATTTTTGTATCAAACACTTTCGCAACACGTAATTTGCTAAAATAAAATCTCAATTCTTTTTTTTTTCTTTCATTTTTTGCTAGTAGCTCCTCTGCATAACTCCAATCACCATTTCCTTATCTTGGTATTGAGCTTTTCTAGTTATACCTCCAAGAGCAGGTGTGGAAAGATGACGAGTATCATATAATCTAGGGGTCAATGCAAAGCCCAAATAATGGATAGTATAACTCATTTTGATCCATCTTGCAATAACAATTGTTTCCATTTCAAAATAACAATTTGCATATTTATTTGTTTTCATAATCTCTTGTATTTTCACAAAGATATAATCCATTTTCTCATAAAATTCTGTCTTTTTTGGGCCTTTGCCAATAGCAAACCTAATCAAATGATAAATTAATTTTGTTATCTTAACTACATGTTCAATTTCATCTCTTTGCTTAACCCATTCTTTCGAACTGTTCAACCCAAAATGTAATGCGAGACAAATCTAGTCTTTACGACTTTCAACAATTTAGATGTTGAATTTGCTCTATACATTGCTAGAACTTGACTAAGATTAATAATGTACTTCACTATAGTCTTTCATTGTTTATATGTATTTCTCAACCATTCAAATGCTTCAACAAAGTTTTTAAAAATCAATTTTTAAGTATGGACAACACAAGGAGACCAAAAAATATGTTTTTATACCTTTTGTATTTCTTACCCAACAACTTTTTAATTTGCAACATTATCGGTCATCAGTTATAGAACATTAGATGGACTGATTTCTTCAATGGCTTTAATCAAATATTCAGCAATAGCCACTCCAGAAAAGTCGTCGGCATATAAAAACATATCAACTCTACTATTCACAACAAAAACATTAATTGATGGCATATGTTTTACATTACTCCAGTTGTCTGACACAATAAAGATCCCTTGATGAAACCAGGTATCCTTTATATGAGCTAAATCTTTGTCAGCATGTCTTTTACACCCATCGAACAAAACTATTATTGCCTTTTCAGAAAAGGGAGGTTTGTAGCCTTTAAAACCATTTTTAATAACCAAAACCATTTCACAAATTGTGGATTTTTCAAAACATTAAAAGAAATTCCATTGGCACATAGTCCTTTCATCACCTTCATATCAACATCATCTCTTCCTAAAAGTTGGAAAGCCTCTTCAAGAGACATGGAGAACATTATTTTTTCTTTCTTTATGAAGGTAGAACACTTCAAAGATGGAGTCGCGTCAGATTCCTCTGCTTCTTGAACCTTTTTCTTCTTTCATTTTTCTTATTCTTTCATAAGTTTCTTTGTCATTCAATAATGTTGCACATCTTTGAATGCCACAATTTTTCCCTTGTGGAGCAGCAAAGAAATAATAGTGAATCCAAGAGTGAGTACGTTTGAATGAAATTCTACAATGCTTACATGTTCAATTTTTAGTTCCTCGAATTTTTTCCGGTCACACTAGTGTATATCACTTCTTGGGATAAAAAAGATTTGCTTGTTTGATAGGTTGAATGAGTTTGAGTTAATGAATTTTTCACTTGTGGTTAAGATATACTTTGAAGAATTTATCCATCACTCGCAAAATTTTGATCAATATAAGTATCAGATCAGAGTGTCTCGTGTAATCTATTTTTCCTAAATACCATATTGATAAAATGGGTAAATGAAAAACTATGTGTAATATGGAGAGAACTAAAGGAAAAAGAGTAAAAGATAATTCACAAAATGTGGTGATATGTCAATCGAATAAAAGAGTTGGATTTATATTGTGCTATAAATTTTGTAAATCTTGAAAGATAGCTTGAATAATAAAAATAGTTAAGTGATTTTATTAAACAACTTGGTAAATAAAAAATCAAAAGGCACGTCAAGCTGTTGGTAAAGAAAAGATTGGTTTATTTGAACAAATAATTCCACCTTTTCAATTCTAATAATTCCAATATATATATATATATATATATATATTATAGTAACTCAAACAATAGTGTAATTTTTTTTCTTAATAAAAAAATTTTAATTTCTATTATGTGAAGTAACTTAAACAATAGTTACTACTGAAATCAATGAATCTATATTCTTATATTATATATCTATAAGCTTTAGATTTATGGTTAAGGATTAAGTGGTTTATAAGGTTTAGTGTTTAGGGTTCATAGAGTTTAGAGGGTTTAAAGTAAGGTTTAGGAATACAATAAAGTTTTCTCAAAAGGTAAATGACACTCAACCTCGACTATATTCCTTTACCTATTTAACTTTTTCAATGCCGAGTGACACCATATACTACGTTGGATGTTATTACCCTCCATCGCGTTTGCTCGTATAAGACCAATTAAGATTTTAGAGCGCTTATCATTTTCTCATTAAGTACCTGAAAATCTACTTAGAGGTTACTCCTCTATCTAACTTATTCAGTTGAACTATTTGGTCATTCACTAGTTGAGTGTCACCATATTATCATTTGGTTGTTGTTACCATTCATCGTGTTTGAACATATATGACCAATTTAGGTTTTAGAGCATTTATAATTTTCTCAATAACTATCTAACAATCTATTTAGAGGTTACTTCTCTATCTATCTAACTTATTCAGTTGAACTATTTGGTCGTTCACTAGTCGAGTGTTACCATATTATCCTTTGGTTGTTATGTACAGTCCACCATGTTTGCTTTTATACAATCAATTTAAGTTTTAGAGTACTTATAATTTTTTCAATAAGTATATGACAATCTCCTTAGAGATACTCTTCTATCTATCTAACTTATTTAGTTGAACTATTTGGTTGTTCACTAGTCAAGTGTCATCATATTATCCCTTGATTGTTATTACCATTCCCCATGGTTTTTATTAACGACCAATTTAGATTTTAGAATGCTTATAATTTTCTCATTAAATATCTTACAATCTACTTAGAGGTTACTACTTTATTTGCAACACCTTGGTATTTTAACAATTGAAGTTTATGCAACGTTGGTAGATGTTCCCAAGGATGACACATAAGTAGAGTGATAACATTTTAGCAAGTGTACTAAATCATTGCAAGTAATAATAGAACCGTAGTACCGAGTGTCAAACTCAAGGATTGTGTTATACTATTGAATCATGTTTAATTACAAAAGTTGAAAAAAAAAGTTTTCAAATTGATTGAAATTTTTTTGAAACTAACAAGAGTAATAGTATTGAAATTTTATAATAAGAAAAATGTTAGGGATTAGCTTCACTTTGAATCCAACCTTGCTTTCTAATTTGATCCTAGTTATTGAATTATTACCAAATTATCTTTACTGTTCTTACCCTAATTTTTTAGTAGATTTAAGATTATAATTAAGTTTTACAGTACAAGAATTCTTTTATTAAACAACTACCTATGCAAATAATTTAATTGGTTTCATGACCAACATCTATTCTTATACTACATTATCATGAATTAATACGCTTCCATTTCAAAATATGAATCGTAAAATAGTTTAAATATAATCAAACAATAAACAACATTGAGCACATAGATGAGAAAAATAATTCAATAAAATAATTTACATAACTAGAAATCAAATCAAACAAATAAATGCTTCATCTTCTTTCAATCATCTCTTAAAAAAAGGGGTTTAGTTACTCATGACAAAGAAACAAAAACATCCACACTTTAAAAATAGCCAAAAAGAATCCTAAAAAGTGAGAAAAATGCATTTTCATGCATTCTACAATGTGTCATTTGCTTCAGCGCAAGCCAGGGGCACTCCATCGCTCTTGCACATAAACAAATTGTCAAAATACTGCAAAAATGCATCCTAAACACAAACATTGACACTCTAGAGCACAACATTTGAAGTCTTAATTCTACTGCATGTTTCACCTTTTTTAGTATGAGTTTAACTCTGGTGTCTTCATAAAAGTTGTAGATATGAATTTTAACTTTCATTTGCACTCAGTTTGACTCCATTTGGACATCTACAATTTCATATATGGTTGAAATACTTCACTTGAGTCATGTTGATTTTTCATCAAAATTCAGCACTACACTAAAATAAGAAAACAACAAAGATACGATAAATACCTACTTAATTAAAGAAATAAGAACATAAATACTCCATTAAATATAAGAACTAAAGTTAACAAACTATATCAATTAATTTCTTAACTACTAACTAAGGTGAAATAAGATTATTAAGACCTAAAAAAAAAGGAAATATATGTATATAATGAAAAATTATCATAGAGTCGCCATATTTTAAACCAACACCATCCTCAATTAGGCATGACAAAGGGGTGGAGCGGGGGCACATTTTGTCTCCTCCACCCCCACACCCGACTAATCGGAAAAAATTCACACTCGTCCTCGTTTTATAGCGGGTGTGCAATATAGGTCTCACCCCTACCCACAACAGAATTCAAATTTCCCTGCCCATACCTGCACCCATTAATATATGTAAAATTATAAATTTAAAAATCATATCTATTATAATTAATATAATAAAATAATTATTATTAGACGATAATAAAATTAAAAAAATATTTTCTATAAAGATAAAATTATAATTTTTAATATTTAAAAAAATATTAAGTACATTCAATATGTATATGTATAGAAAATTTAAAAATGACTATAATATTACTTGCGGGGTGGGTTCGAGTTTGAGTGAATATCATCACCCCCAAACCCGTCCCCGTCCCTAATTCCTCACTACATACCCTTTTCACATCTTTTTATTGAAACACAATCCCAACATCACTCTATACCGTATTCATCATAAACCACCTATGGCATTGCTAAAACACACCATTCCTTTTGGAGAACCCATATAATGATGATGTTCCTATGAGTATTGTGGCTTATGTCGATAGTAGAGAAGTTGTTGATTTTAGTGAAAATGAAGATGACATTCTTGCCAAATATATTATTGATCACGATGAAGATCAGGAATTCGTTGTAGTAGGTCTATCTACTACCATTTGTTTCTCTGATCCTCTCTCGCACTTCCGCAATATGATCTCCAAATACATAGATTATGTTGAGGATAAATTAATTCACTCTATATCCAATAACCAATCCTACGTCGTTCCAGATATTGACAACCTCTAAGTAGGAATGACATTCCACACAAAAGATATGGAAAACGGGGCATAAAAGAATATCATTTTAACAAGTTACCAAACTTCGTGGTAGCGTACCCTGATGTCACTAGGTGGATTTTCTATTGTACCAACGAAAATTGTTTATGGAGGTGTAGAATCTTGCTTGGAAAGAAATCACAAGTATAAAAGCTCACAAAATGGAAATAGTTGAATACATATTCATCAACAATGGTTTCACAAGATCACAGAAAACTCTTCTCTAAAGAATGAAAAACACAAGAAAATTGAATTTGAATTATGTTTTTTTAACTAAATACTTGAACAGTAGGATGAAACAAAATAAATCAAAGAGATGGAGAATAGAAACACAAACCCAATTTATCCTAGTTCACAACCAATACAATAACTACATCTAGTCCCTTTACTCTGAAGGATTTAATCCATTAAATCAATTGATTTATCACACGTCCACTGTAACACCTACTAAACCCTAACTTAGTACAATCTAGTTGTTGACGACAACAACCACTACCAAACTTGGTTACAAGAAATTAGTTTTAGGTTTTTTGGATGGCTCTCACAAAAGAATATTACAAAGATAACATTGCAGATTCGACAGAGGCACCTTTATCAGAATCAGAAGAATAGTACAATTATTAGAGTCACATAACATTGCCTTTGATTTGAAGATTCTCTTTCTTTCTTAGATTAAAGATCCAACACGAAGTCTTCCAGAATATATGTATTATAGAGTATGCACACTTAAACAAATTCATTAAAACATAAATTATTTTCACAAAATACTTTTGTTATCATCAAAAGAATTCTGAGTTGTTGTTCTTCAAATCAACTTGGTTCTAAAATCTTCAACTTTTATTTTTGAAAACGTCTTACAAATGGTAAAGCAAGATCCCACAATATCAGTTTCAGCTTTGATTGCATATATACAATCGTGGTACACGTATACCACTACATATAGCAAGACATGGATTGAAAAACAAAAGGCTATCGAGAAAATATATGGGAACTAGGAGGAATCATACATAGAGCTTCCAAGATGACTCCTTTCTTTTAGACATTATCTTCTAAGAAATATTATTGATATTGAAGTGTAGCCCTTTATTGAGAACGGTTAAGTAGTTTCTGGAAATGATGTCATTCATCGCCTCTTATAGAGTTTCTATCCATGCATTAAGGGGTTTGATCACTACAACCCAAT
This sequence comes from Cicer judaicum, assembly GCA_037974835.1. Classification (NCBI taxonomy): domain Eukaryota; kingdom Viridiplantae; phylum Streptophyta; class Magnoliopsida; order Fabales; family Fabaceae; genus Cicer; species Cicer judaicum. The sequence continues at coordinate 10,766,279 of JBBPBS010000968.1, forward strand.
CATTTTAGTTTTTGGAACATAGTCGTATACAAAATATTGTAGGATCTTACTAATAGCAATCACTCAAGATGATAGTAACAATACCATTCTTATGGGATACACCCTTGTGGAGGGTGAAACATCTGATACATGTTTTTTCTTCCTTAGTCGTTGCAAATGTGTATCACACCCCAACTCAACCTCTGCTTGATTTTGGATAGATATGTGTTAATCAAAAGTGTTTTTAGGCGTCAAAATAGTAATTTGCATCATGTCTTCTGCATTTGACGTATATCACAAAACATCACGAGGACTTTCAAGAATGAGAATAAGAGATAAATTGTAACAAGGATGAATTAATATTTTTTTAACCGAGTATTGCATACTACATGAGACAAATAATGATTCGAGTAAAGATGCAGTGAAATAGGTCGATGATATTCCAAAGGAACAATGACCACAAGAACATGATGAGGGGCGATATTGAGGGCACATGACTACTAACCTTGGTGAATGTATGAAAAATGTATTAAATGGGACACTTAATCTTCTAATCAGTTCATTGGTGCAAGCAACCTATTAAAAGATGGCTGAAATTTTCGTAGAAAGAGGGATATATGCCTAAACAATGATGACATATGGTCTGATTTACTCAAATTAAGTCATTAAAAACCTTGACAATGAATGAGTAATATTAAACTCACATGAAGTTCACATTCACACCTGGGTGGTTGCCCTGTAGGGACATTAAAGATCAACCTCGACAAACAATAGTGTGATTGTGGTGAATTTCACGCATTACACTACCTTTGTTCACTAATCATCGCCATTTGTTCATTTATTCACTATGACTATATGATGTATGTGTCTTTCCAGTACACTTTGCAATGTATTTTTTATACTTACAAAGAAGAATTCTAAGCAATTCCTCTTGAATCATATTGCCATAATACAACATAATTGAATTGTGCCACAATACAATCATGCGAAGAGAACCAAAAGGTCATCTACAGTCTACTCACGTTCATACTAAAATGGATCAAAGGGAGATGGGTAGACACCCCAAGAGATGTGGTATGTGTCGAAATGAGGGACATAACAAGAATAAATGGCTTTATCACATTAATACTTCTAAGAGAAATTAATTCATTGTTATTCAATTTGCGTTTTATTTTTATTCATTTTGTATCTGTATTTTTTATTTCTAATTTTTAATCAACTTTAGTTATTTTTATGTTCTATAATTATATTATTAATAATTTTTATGGACTTCATTTGATTTCAAACTTTAAATAATTTAAATTATTGTAAAAAAAGTAATTACTTAATAAAAGTTGATGTAGCTGTATATCACTAGAAGGGGGGGTTGAATAGGGATTTTGCTGTTTAAAAATAATTTCGAAGTGTTTTAAAAACTATCCTCTCGCTGAGGATGGCTAGCTCAAGGATGAGATTTTTCAAATCGTTAGATCTAAGTTGAGCAAAAGAGTAGGAGTAGAATATGAGGGACACACACACAATTTTATACTGGTTCACCCAAAGATGGCTACGTCCAGTCCTCACACCCTTGTGAGATTTCACTAACTTTTAAACAGATCAATCCTCAACCCGAGGATGATTACAAACCGTGTATTATTTAGCTTCACCAAGCTTACAATCAATTTCCAAATATTTCCAAGTGTAACTCACAAGGAAATTACAAAGTGATATGAGAATGATTGATACTTAATACTTTCTCAAAGGATTTACAAAGATATAGTGTAGGATTAAAGAAAGTATGAAGTGAGGGTGTTTTTGCTCTTGATAGCTTTAAGTTGCTTGATCTTTTTATGCAAGTGTGTTGTGTGTATTCCAATGGAGAGCTTGTTTGCATTTTATAGAGATCCAAGCCCTTGATGACCGTTGGAGCTTATTTCAAACATTCCAAGTTTTTCATCATAATTACGGAATTGCCATTATAGCCATCCTCACTTTTCTTGTAACTTGATCTTGACAAGTCCTTGTCAATTCTCTTTTATCAGCAATGCACAACTGTTGTTTGACCATGTGAGCTGCATTTTTTGTAGACTTTAAGGTCTAGGTTGGTTTCACCTTTTGAGGTGATGTTGACAAGAGAGAGAAAGCTTTAGCCTTTAAGTTAGCCTTCACATGTGATCTTCCATTTTTGGCTTGTTTCAAGTTGCCTTTCTTCAACTTGACTTCTTTATGTATATATTCATGCAAACACATTTAATAGTCTGATTTTAGCCTTTGCACATGCTTGAAGAGTTGCTTTCAATTTGCAGGCCTATCCTCTGCCTATTTTGCCATCCTCTAGCTATATTCATCTTTTTCCTTTGACCTTTTGACTCTTGATTTTAAATGCTTTGTTTATTCATGTTTGACATTGTTATGCATTTGAATAAACACATTTATTTTGGTGAGGGATCAGATTGTCCAAATCTGGAGTTTTTTCAAATTGCAGGCCATCCTCGGTTAGCAATTGTCATCCTCACATTTGCAGCAAGTTCCATCCTTGCGTTTGCAGCAATTTCCATCCTCAGATTTCAAACATATTTTACTTCCTTTGCTTTAATGATTAACAACCTATATTCTTGTATGAATACACTCAAGAACACCTATTAGTCATTAATCACAATCATAATCTTTAAGCAATTTTGTTATCATTAAAATCATTTGAGAGATTTTGTCTCAACAAAAGTAAAATTTAATTAGATAATTATTAAAAAAAATTAAAAATTAATTAAATTTATATTTAATTTAAAAAATTATTTAATTAATATAATAGTTAATTAAACTTGCCTTAATTATTTGATTAATTTGGGTTTAATTAAGTAAATAACTAATTAAAATAACATAAAATATTAAATAATCTTATACTTATGATGAATTTAGCTATTCCAACATCTACTGTATCATCTGAGTTGGTGTTTAGCACAGGAGATTGAATCCTCGATTCATTTTGTAGTTAATTAAATGCCACTACCGTTGAAGTTTTCATTTGTATCCAAAATTGGATCAAAACTCTTAAGAAAATTGATTTAGCAGTTGAGTTGGCTGAAGTACAAAAGATTGAGTCGAGTATGAATATTTTATTTAACTTTAAAATTGAATTTTTTTTTATTCTTTTAATTGTTTGGTCTGCTAATGAGATTGTGTATTGTATTTAAAATTTTAGAGTTGTCTGAATTAGTATTAATTGATGTTGGGGTGACTATTCTTAAGCTTAATACAATCACTACTACATCTTAAGGTACTTGTTATTGCTTTGTTTCATGCATATTTTACTTATTTATTATTTTTTCTTATTTATCTCCTCAATTTTATTATTGATATTTGTTTTTGCATATTCTCGATTGTTCCCTTCCATACTTTGAGGAACTTGTTACGTGCTTGGACTTGAAATTGACGTTGCTTAGAATTCATGAATTTTTATATTTTATTGATTTACTGTTGTTGAATTTAGTTATGTATTTGAAGATTGTTCGATTTATTTTTTGTGTGTAAGAGGTTGTTGGCTTTTTTTAAAAATTGAATTATGTGATTGAAATTTTATAGTTTTTGAGACATTTAAATATTAAATATATTTTCATTCAATAAATTTTCCTGTAAAATAAAAAACAAGATATTATATGTGTATAACCCATCAGCCAAACTCAACCTAACCCAACTCATTCTTAATTGGGTCGGTTCAGTTCAGATTAAATGAAAAAAATATTGATTTAGAACTTAACTCAACCCAAAGATAATCGATTGACCATGTATCAGATTTTGTCAAAATCGGCTTAACTCAACCCGCATACACCCCTAATTAAACTTGCCTTAATTATTTGATTAATTTGGATTTAATTAAGTAAATAACTAATTACAATAACATAAAATATTAAATAATTAATTAAATAAAAGAAACAATTTAATTAAAAATAAAAAGAATATGATGAAGAGAAATCAGTTCTCCCCGTATCGATTTCATAACACTTTGTTTTTGAAGAACACAAATAACATGTAAGTTAAACGTTCTCCCAGAAATTGAATACTTGCCTATTTAAATACCCACATGAAACCGGTCAGTAGCGGATCTTGAACAAAATATTTGGGGGAGCCGGGAAGCGATAAGTATTAACTTAAATATTATAATTAAAATATTTTTTAAAAGTTATATAATTTGTTTAGAGTATCACACAATTCATACATAGTAGACAAGTTGAAAAAAATTAGAATTTCAATTTTCACAAGTCACACAATTCAATCAAATAAAATATACCCTATTTTATAATTTTTATCTTTGTCAAAAAAAAATTTCTTTAAAAAATGCATCAATTTTTTATGTTTAAATATCGTGTCACTTCTAAAAAAATATACATATTAATTAAAACAATTCACAATTAAAAAATAGTATCATACTATATCATATATCAATGATTAACATGAAAAACTTGTTAATAGTTAATAGTCGAGTTCCTAATTAGCGTGTTAGAAGTTTGTTAATAGTTAATAGTCGAGTTGCTAATTAGGATGTTAAAGTTTATTAATTCGAGATTAATTAGTTTATCCTTCTCTATCATATAGTTTATGTATATTCAGATGTTTTCTATTAATTTTATTAGTAGAAATTCTAAAAGAGAGAAAACACATATAAAAATAGGTACATAAATGGAGAAGAGAGAGGCGAAAATTACTCAAAAATATTTTAATAATTTATTACTATTATTTTTTATAATATATATATATATAATAAATTAAAAAATATAGGGGTGACATGACACCTGTCCGCTCCTAAGAAAATCCGTCACTGAAATCAGTGGTAAGTGAATACCTAATTAAGGAGGTGATAGTTTGATCTTAATTTTTTTTAGTGGTACACTCATAAAAAAGCTGGCATGTCGGTGTTTTTTTTAGATTTGATATTTACTCATATCCTAATGAGGTTGAGAGTCAACGTCTAAATTTTTTTCTCAAGTCATGATGTTTTATTTTTTTTGAAAATCCAATGAAGCAAAGGGTGGATATGATATTGTCACAATTTGTGATAGAAGATGTATTAATTTGCTGGCTAATTAATTAATTTTAGTAAATTATTATTAATGTGAATATATTAGTGTCACTATCGTACGTTATCTCCGTGCCTCTATTTGTGTTTCATAGCCTTAATACAAAATTGACATCTTAATGTGAATCACATGGCAAATGGGTAGAATTATTGTATTATTTTATATAAGGTTCACGTTCATTCATGTGGCTGCAATTATACTAATGATGTTTTAAGGTAGTGAGAGTGCTTCAAAACCCATTATAAAAGCCAAACACTCCATCAGAGAAAACAGAAAGATGAGCAGAGAAAAAGCAGCCCACCCATAACTGAATTTGTCGTTAGCCGTACCTTTTTTGCGTGACCCTTTATTTTAAATCGAAATTATTCCCTTTTCTTTAACCAAAGTTAGTTACTTATTTCATTTCAACTAAGTGGGTCATTGTCTTTACAAATATTTTGTAAGAAAATAAAATGAAATTTACAAGTAAAGAAATTGTTGTGTTTCTTCAAGAAGCAACTGATGGAGTTGGTTTGCAACTTGAATTTATATGGAAATATATCAGAGAGCCATTGATTGTGCCAATGCTAAGAGTTGCAGTGTTTATATGTTTGACTATGTCGTTGATGATGTTGGTCGAGAAGGTTTACGCTGCCATTGTGATTAGTTGGGTGAAGTTGTTTGGTAGAAAACCAGAGAAGGTTTACAAATGGGAGAGTTTTGAGGATGATGTTGAGATGGGAAGCTCTAATTATCCAATGGTTCTTGTTCAAGTCCCAATGTACAATGAAAAAGAGGTGAACGTTTAATGAATGCTGATTTTTCAATTTAATTGTCAAAGATTTAAATGAAAAAGGGTTTCACTTTATATTTAGGTTTCGATCTGTTGTTTAATTTCACCAAAATTTTGGTTCTTTATTAGAGTTTCTGATTATTTTATATATATATATATATATATATATATATATATATATTAATTTCTAAAATATTCTATTTTAAAAATTGTTTATATGAATGTCCTACTTGTTGTTAGAGTAGGAGGAAAATTTTATTAAAATTTAATGGAATGTCGTTGTCTAAAGAGGCCCGTAACAATCACTTTTTTTAGTAAACTGTCTCCTATTATATTTTGATTTTTTTTTCTTTCAGATAGTTGCTTATTCGGAGAACAATTTTCTATTTATAAAAAATAAAATATTCGCATATATAATTTTTAAAATAATATATTTTAAAAATTAAAAAAAAATATAATAAAAAGAAAGTCTATTTTGATCGGATAACTCTTATTTAATTTAATTAAAAAAAAAAGAAATTGTGAAAATTTTAATAACAACATTTTGTCTTTGAAATTGACGTTTATGGTTGTAAATGCAGGTTTATCAGCTATCAATAGGTGCTGCATGTGGACTCACTTGGCCTTGTGATAGGATAATCATACAAATTCTTGATGATTCAACTGACCCATCAATCAAGGTACATCATTGCTTAAGTAAATAATAAAAGATAATTCACCGCATAAAAATAGTCATTGCGATGACTATTTAACATAAATTATAAAAATATAATAAATAATAATAAAAAGACAATTTTATTAAACTATTTATACCAATTATTAATTGATTTTTATTATTATAAAATAAAAATAATAATTTAAAAGTGATTTGTATAATATTAATTAATTAGAAGATATATTTACAACAAAGTAATTAAAATCAAATTAAAATTTAAAATGACAATTATTCTAAAATAAATATTTTTATAAATATAACAATTATGTGGAAACCGAGAAGACAGTACATTTATCCATCAAATGTAGTATTTGATACAAAAAGTTTTCGTTGATTGGATTAAGTATATTTAATTTTTTTAGTTTTTGTCGACTTTTTGTTGAGTGCTATTATTTATGACTGAAGAGAGTAGAAAATTAATGTGCTCTTCTTTTTAAAAATTATCAAATAAAAGCATGTTATTTTTAATATAAAAAAAATGGTGAATAATGGAGTAATATTTACTCGTTTATAACCACCTAAATTATGAAACGCATCTATAATTATACTCTTAATAAATATTATGATTTAACTTATGTATACCGTTAATATAAAAAAATTATATCGATAATAAAACTATTAAATTATTATAAATATTTTAATTTTATTATAATTATCTTTAAAATTATGAGCATAAATAATTATGATAGTAATTTTTTTATATAAAAGTATATTTTTTTACACCGATAAATTAAATTATTTGAATTATAATATTAAAACGAAATTTCTGTAAAATAAATTAAAGAGAAAATTAAATTTTTTTGTCAACTTGTTTTTGGTATTAAGTTTGTAATAAAGGTGATTGTGAATAATTGTGGCAAGTGAACAAAAAAAAATGCAGGAATTGGTGGAGCTAGAATGCCATAAATGGAGAAGCAAAGGTGTGAACATAAAGTATGAAGTTAGGGACAACAGGAATGGGTATAAAGCAGGTGCTCTAAAAGAAGGAATGAAGCATAGCTATGTGAAACAATGTGATTATGTTGCCATCTTTGATGCTGATTTTCAACCAGAATCTGATTTTCTCTTGCGAACCATTCCTTTCCTTGTTAGCAATCCTGAAATTGGTCTTGTTCAGGCTCGCTGGAAGTTTGGTAATTTCACTTTTTTTCTTTCTTCGGATGAATTAACTTTAATGCATACATATTCCGTTGGATTTTATTTATAAACAAAAAAATAAATGAATGTATTTCATTCATATTTTGGATTAATATATCAACCTTCCTTAATTGATTTTTATCTATAAATAAAGTCAAAGCAAACATATGAAATCATAACGAAATAATCAAAATTATAATTATATTGTAATTTTGTTGAAATTAAAAAAAAAAATTGTCCAAATTGTGTCAATATATTATAATTATTAATTTTTTAGTTTAATTATAGTTAATAATATATGTTATAAATAATTATAATAAAAATAAAATACTATTAATAATTTAATAATTGTGATTGATTAATACAATATAAAAAATTTACATTAAAAATACATATAAATTAAATTCTCAATTCTTTTATAAACAATATCCGATTACGACCCTTCACTAAATTCCAACATGCACTTAATAAATTGTGGTGTTTCTTACCATCTCCATCTTTAAATATAACTTTTTATTAAAATTTCTCTTCATTCTTTTATATAAAATTTATTTTATTTTAAATATAATTTAATTTATATATATATAATTAATATAAATATTTTTTATAATATAAATTAATTATAATTATTAAATTAGTCATTAATATTTGATTTTTTTTATAATTATTATAGCACCTATATAATTAATAATGATCTACTAACTGTTGAAATTTTTTAACATTGTCCAGCACGTAAAAATTTAAATTATATTTATTATTTTCTTATTAATATATCTTTAATTATAACATATATTTTTTTATCATTATAATAAATATTATCATAAAATAATACAACATAATTTCTTTCAAATAATAGATAAATAATAAAATACTACTAATTGGTAATAAATTAATATTACAACAGCTTTTCTTTTATTTAGTATAAGTGAAAATAAATTAAAAGTTTACAAATTGTCGGTGGGTTTTGATATGTTATTATGAGGCCGTACGGGAGTTACGTTTGATTTGGAAATCTGAAGAGCTTTTGTTTGGGGGCTGTGGTGGGTCCTATTTGGTGCTGGACTTGGGGGCTGAAGTGGGTCCTACGGTTTTTATTATTTAGCCATGCATGCTTCTCTTATCGTCCACTAAAGACGCATTACACTGGCAAAAAAGGAATATAATCACATTGAAACTCTCTTGTTTATATGTGGAAGAAGAACATCTATTATGAGATTTCTCATTTGAATATTGATTTAAGTAGATCTCAGATGTATATATCATTTCTTAATGCCATACTTTATAAATATTTAGTCCCTTCAATCTAATAATTCAAAAAAAGTCGTTAAATAATTTGCACTAATACTCTTATTGTCACATTTTTAACGACACATTATTTTAATTTAAAAATGTATGAGTTCTATTATTAAAGTTGCAAGTCGGGAGTAGAATTTGACAAATTTGGGTTCTAAGTTCTTGTGGAGTAAGCTACATACATATAATAACAAGTAATATCTTATCTATATAAAATTCTACAATTTGCAAGAACACGTGGAGAGCAATAATAAATTTATTAAAACAAAAAAAAAAAAAGCAAGTTTTGTAGAATTTTTTTTATAGTACCATGTTTTTCATAGAAAGTTTTTCTATAATAACTTTTTCTAAACCAAAGGCTTTGATACTATTTCTTTGTATAAACAAAAAATCAAAAAATTAAAAAAAGTACAATCAAACACAAAAACATAATATAGATACTTTAAAATCGTAGAAAAATTATAACTTGTATCTAATTATAATGTGAACATTTTTACGGCACATAGACATTTCTCACATAATATATATATATATATATATATATAACAGTACTATAACACAAAAATAGTGCATCTTGTAACAAAGACTAATGTCAACCCATATAGTGTTAGTTTCTCTTTTTCTTTCCCATACTAGACAATGTATGATATTTTTCAAGATAATCAATTTCAACCAAAATCAACATATTTTCTTTTTTATCTTGAGACATTACTACATGGGTATTTTTAAAAAGATTATTTGATTTTTGGTTAGTGAATTTATTTTCATTTGATTTATATACTTTCCTATTTTGGATGAAAAATAAGAGTTTAATCTCTTATTAAGTCTTACTCCTTTGTAATAAAATAAATAAGATGGTCAAAATGTGATGAAAATGATATAATTTATATTTATATTTATATTTATATTTGATTACAGATAATAGTATTTGACATAAATTAACAATGTGGTTTTGTTCTTTGTTTGTTTGAAGTGAACGCGGATGAATGTTGGATGACAAGAATGCAGCAAATGTCACTTGATTACCATTTTAAAGTGGAACAAGAAGTGGGGTCATCCACTTACGCTTTCTTTGGCTTCAACGGTAATCTCATCTCATAGCTAAAACAACATCATCCATTTTTTCTTTTGAGCTTTTAATTGAACACCATATAGGCATATAGCTAATGTTTATAGTGTTGTAAATGACATGACACAGGGACTGCTGGTGTATGGAGAATATCAGCTCTAAATGAAGCTGGTGGATGGAAAGATAGGACCACAGTCGAAGATATGGACTTAGCTGTACGTGCTAGTCTCAAAGGATGGAAATTCTTATTCCTCTCTAATATACAGGTTTAATGCATTTTCATAATCCTATCTTTTTGGTTTCATTTTTACTATATCGTTTTCTTGATAATTAAATGCTATGCATTGGTCTATAGGTTAAAAACGAATTGCCTAGTACTTTAAAGGCATATCGATATCAACAGCATCGTTGGTCATGTGGACCAGCCAATCTTTTTAGGAAAATGGTTATGGAGATTATGTCAAACAATGTAAGGTTATTTCCTTCAACACATTGGAATAAATATAATTTAATATGATCTAAATTGATGTGTTTGTCCATTGCAGAGAGTGTCTTTATGGAAGAAGATATATGTTGTTTATAGTTTTTTCTTTGTTCGGAAGATTACGGCTCACATCAACACATTTGTATTCTATTGTCTTGTGTTACCTACAACTGTTCTTGTGCCTGAGGTTTATGTCCCAAAGTGGGGTATTGTTTATATTCCTTCCATCGTCACCCTTCTAAATGCTGTTGGAACTCCAAGGTCTTTATTTACTCAAACTTTATTGCATCTTACATCATTAATATAAACTACTTGTGTATTATTTGTATACAAAGGAGTGTTGACATCAAATTTAAGAGAGTAAATAAATACTTGAAGAGTAAGAAACATAATATAAAAATTCAAAATCGTAAAATATATGGGGATTGTGTCTGTGTATAAAAATATTTAGAACCTAAACATACACTAAAGGATTAGTTCACCTTAAGACTATTTATTTTATTCATGTGTAATCGTTTCTATGTAAAGGCAATGATTTTATTTTGGTTAGATTTTTCATGATGAAGTTAGGATAACATAAATATTATAAAACTAAAACAAATGAATTTAAACAAAAAAAATTATATAATAATGCAATAAAATATATTAGAAAAAGAAGATAAACTTTCATGTCTTTTTACTAATTATAATATGAAATTATTGCTAAATTTTTCAATAGATTTTAAAACTTAATAAACATTTTATTAGGATACTGTTACAATCAAAGTTAATCAATGTGTTTCTTATTTTCAGGTCATTTTATTTAGTTGTCTTTTGGGTTCTCTTTGAGAATACTGTGGCTCTACATCGAACAAAAGGGACAATTATTGGTCTACTAGGAACTAGAAGAGTGAATGAATGGATTGTCACTGAAAAGCTTGGAGATGCTCTCAAGGTTAAAGGTGGTGATGGCAAAGGACTCAAAAAGTCTCAATTTAAGATTGGAGACAGGTATAAAATAGATAGTATTTATATAAGTAAATTAAATTTTATAATGGAGAAAATTTATGTTTATTCTCTCGTAAATGATTTTTACGGTTCTTCATTTAAAATGTTTATTTGTGAAAACAACTTACAAAATTTACTTAAGGAGATTTAGATTCTCTACGACATTTGTACAATTTAACAACTTTGAGATCTGTTATATCTAAAAAGATAAAATTTATCTCTTTAGATCTAATTGATTTAACATTTGTTGTATTGTGTGTCTTAAAGAATCTATACTCTAAAAAATATTAAGAAATATACATAAGTTTTGTTATTTGCTTTTTTTATTTAAATACTTATATTTAAGTGCTTACATATCTATATATTGTTGTGTTTGTGTTCAATCATTAGGATATACATGTTAGAACTTCTTGTTGGATTGTATCTTCTCTTCTGTGGCACCTATGATCTTATGTATGGGAAAAATCACTTCTTCGTATTCATATACCTGCAATCAATTGCTTTCTTGATCATGGCATTTGGATATATTGGCACTTTTGTTCCCAACCCCTAGAAGATCATTGGCATTGGCATTGGCAATACTTCCTTCACCATTTTTCGGTTTTTGTTACTTCAATTCTTTATGACCCTAGAAGATCATTGGCATTGGCAATACTTCCTCACCATTTTTCGGTTTTTGCTACTTCAATTCTTTATGAATATATGATAGTGTTTCACCAAATGTAATGAATTATAGTAAGTAATAATAAGTAGATGTAATGAATTATAGTAAGTAATAATAAGTAGATGTAATGAATTATAGTAAGTAATAATAAAATAGTAGTACCGAGTATTGAATTCAAAAATTGTATTTTATTATCGAATTATATTTAATTACTAAAATTGAATAAAAAGTTTGTGAATTGATTGAAATGATATTTGAAACAAACAAAAGTAATAGAATTGAACTTTTATAATAAGAATAATATTAGAGATGAATTTCATTTCGAATTCAACCTTGATATCTAATTTGATATTAGTTATTAAATTCCTTTATTGAACTATTATCGAATTCTCTTTATTATTATTTTCATAATGTCTTAGCGACAAAACCTTTAGATAAAAAGTAACTCATAATTCGTTCGTGGATTTAAGATTAGAATTAAGCTTTACATTACAAGAATTCTCTTATTAAATTATTGCCTATGAAAATAATTCAAATGGTTTCGTGACCTAAATCTATCCCAAGACTACAATATCATGAACACATTCAGTTTTTTTGGTTACCATTTGTGAGGGCTTAAGCCCTCACAAAATTGTGAAGGAAAAGTCCACCACAAATTTGTAAGGGTTTAGGTCGCCACAAAAGACTAAGTTTAAAACAGTCAGCGTTTGTGAAGGCCAAGGCTGCCACAAAAGTTGTCCTTTGTGAGCGCTTAAGCTGCCACGAATGATGACATGACGTAAAATAATCAGTTTGTGAGGGTTTAGGTCGCCACAAATGTGACTTTATTAAAAAAAAATCGAAATTAATATTAAAAAATGATATTATATATAAAAAATAAATATTAATATAATTTAAAATAAAAAATAAAAAATAAAAAATGAAAATAAATATTATATATTAATTATTATATTCAAAATTATATTCAATTTAAAATACACATTATATATTAATAAATTATATAAAATTATAAATTTAAATTATATATACCAAACAAAATTAAACGCATCATAATTAAATAATAATGTATAATAAATTCATATGAACCAAAAATAAAATAGCAAATATTATTCAAATACATCAATCATAATAGTACACCACAAATGGTTGGAGATAATATGGTTTGAAATTGCAATTAATCTTCAAGTACACTACCACTAGTCGGCGAAACTATAGTTGGTTGAGGTTGATTTAAATCTGGTCTAATCAAGCCAGCTGTTGGCATGTTGAAATTGATTTAAATCTGGTCTAATCAAATCAGCCGTTGGCATAGTTGGTCGGTATGAAACTTGATTTCCAAGTTGAGCAAGCTTATGTGATATTACATATTTTATGATCAGATCATTGTTATAAATTTTGTTTTTCATAAGTATTGTTTTGTTGGTAAAAAAATTATAATTTCTTAATAAAATTATATTTTACTAACATAATAAATCATAATACAAATAATAACTATAAAGAAAAAATAGCACTTCATCAACAATTAAAAATAACTATATTTTAATTTGAGTATAAATTTTACAAATTAAATATTTTACTAGTAATTTATTTAACAAATCTTACTAATATTAAATTTTAAAAATAATATTATACTCAATTTTAAAAATAATATTATACACAATTTTAAAAATAATATATTAATCTACATTCTAAAATAAAATATCAAGTCTAAAAATATTTTAAAACCATATAATAATAATTATATAATTACTAATCTTTATTTAAAATGCATTACATACTTGATGGCGAGTAGTGTATGACTTGAAACTTACAAACAAGTAACAACTGTTCACAATAATACCACTGTCAAAATAAAAATTAAATAGTATTTATTAAAAAAAGAACATCAAATAAAAATTAACATTAAAAAATAAAAAATAAAATAAAAAATATAAAATATAAAATAAAACTTACCGAAATTTAACAATTGATAGAGAAATGTTGGAGAAGAAAAATTTGTAGAGAGAAAATTAAGAGAGAAGGTAGAAATTGAAAAATGATAGGAAAAATTATATTTATATGAGAACAATGACACTTTGTGGCGGCCAAAACAGCCATAAATACTAACAGTACACTAATTCATTTGTGGCTACTTTTGTAGTCACAAACGAGTGACTTTGTGACGACATTTGCAGTCAAAAAAGAGTAACTTTGTGACGGCTTTTGCCATCATAAATGCGTGATTTTGTGATGGTTTAAGCCCTCACAAAGGCCACACGATGTAATTTTCTGAGAACTTTTGCACTCACAAAATGCTTCTAAAATTCAAATCCATTTTGAGAGTTTTTTCCACCACAGATAACAACAAATATGATTTTTAGTATTTGTGAAAGCTTTTTCAGACAGTAATTTGTGAGAGTTTTTTTCAGCTACAAAATATTTTGTAAGTTGGCCACAAAATTAGTGTCTTCTTGTAGTGTATGATGCCCCAGGCGCGGGATTTGCGCTTCAAGCGCATTTTGACATATTCAGTGATGCAGAAATGTGCCCCAAACACAGGTTTTGCGTTTTAGACGCACAACATCTTCTATTTGATGTTTGCTTCCTTTTTTCTCTTCTTTCTAATTCAAATTTGATTATGATGTCTTCATGAAAGTTGAAGCTATGGATTGTAGCTTTCATTTGTACTTGGTTTGAATCTAATTAGACATCTACAACTCTAGATATGACTGAAATACTCCACATATTTCATGTTGATTTCTCACTAAAATTCAACATTGCATTAAAATAAAGAAATAATACAAAACTACGAAAAATATCTACTTAATTAATGAAATAAGAACATAAACATTTTATTAAATGCAAGAACTAGAATAAACAAATTATATCAAATAATTGCTTAAATTAACTAATAATTGAAGATAAACAATGTTATTGTAATAACATATTCACTATTCACAAGATTATCTGTTTCAATGTAAATTAAAGTTTGTACGAATATTAAATCAAGATAATAATAATAATAATAATAATAATAATAATAATAATAATAATAATAATAATTCATGTTGGATCTCTTTTTGCATATATGTTTACATGCGCTACTAGTCAAAATTATCGTACTTATTATGTTAGGGTGCATGACACTAATAACTTATAATATGAAAAAGGAAATTTAATGCTTTAGTTGGTTTAATATATAGTACATGGTAAATAAATATACATTATCAGATTGTGGTGTGATGTTTTGAAAATAAAATATGATCGAAATGCAGGTTATGGGGTGCAGCAGTAGCCAAATCAATAGACCCTTATTTATATGCAGGTAAATAACTTGTGGTATGGATCTTCTAGAAACATTTCTTGGCATCACCTCCAATAAGGTGGATTAGGTTGAATGTAACATTCCCTATTTTTTTAATTAATTGATTAGAACCTTAGTTTTATTTATTTTAATTGAGCAATTTGGGTGTGACTATAATAGATTAATAATTCCTTGATTGATTTATTTTATTTTATTCTAATTATTTAACGATTTATTTTTATCGCCTAATAATTTATTTTATATTGATTATTTTATTTTATTCTAATTATTTAATAATTATTTGTAGCGCCTAATGATTTATTTTATTTTACAGTTAATTTTTCTTTTATCATGCAATATATTAGTAATAATCAAAGAATTGACCTTAACAACTTTCCTTCATTTAGGGTAACCAGTTTCAATTAGTCATTGACCATAACTAACTTACTCCACCCACCAACTTTCTTCTATTTTTTTACGATGTAAGTCCTACTTAATCTCTCTTAATCTCACTCCACCTTCGGTCTCAATTGTCAACGGTATAATTTCAATAACAAAAAAAAAAAAATCTTATCCTATTTCTTTGATTGTCTATGATATTTCTGATCATCTCCTCCACTATCATTCATCAAACATTTATCTAAGTTCATTACCTTCCTTCTATTTTTCGTGTGACCTAAAGTTAAAACCTTTTCGATATTTTTCATCTATTCCTTCCATTTTCACATTGTCTCTAATTTTAGGATTTGACATTTTGTAGCTTTGAACTATTTCCCTTACAAGCACTTCGTGAGATCCAAGTTAAGGTTTGAGTTAAGCCATTAGTTATGTGAATATGTGTCTCAAATCATCTAACTAAAGTTGATTAAGTTTTAGTGGTTGTTATAACTAACTACCTTTGGCAAAGGTAGTTATAGTTACTAAAGTTTGGTGCTTTTGTATACTATAAATAAAGCTATAATATTGTAGCAGTTTGTATGTCGTTGTAGCAGTGATGGCTGTGAGAAATAGAGGGATATGCAATTAATGATTCATAGAAGATTAGAGAAAGAAGATATATTAGGGGAGAAAAAGAAAAATTGAGTGAAAAGACTACTATTTTTGGTTCATAAATAATGATAGATACTAAAAGATCAATCTTGAGAAGGCCTTAATCTTGTAAAGTTCAATAATTAATAGTGGATTAATCTTGCTTACATGCTCGTGATGTAGGTCTCATCAATTGAGACTGAACACGTAAATTTGGATGTTATTCTTCTCCTATCTTTTTTTAATTCTCGTTTACATTAACCAAAAATATTTTTTTAAAACTGCAGAAAACCGAGAACGATAATCAGTGTCCGTTTTCTGGTTTTCTATTTTGTTCTAGAACGTTCTCTGTTTTCAGTAGACATGCAGAAAGTTCTCCGTTATCATTTTTTTTCTGTAATTGTTTGTTTTTCTGTTTTGTTGGCTAATTCTGGTTATAGATCTCAATATTGTTTTAACAATCAACGCCATCTGTGGAAAAAGGGAGCAACAGTGATTGGAACCACAAAGAATGATAATCATGCTGAAAGTCTGAAAGTAATCAGAGAAAAAATTGACAAGAAATGATCAAATGAAAATAAGCATATGTCCGATTCAAGATCAAAATATGTCTTGGGATGTTCATGAAGAGCAAATGCTATGAATGAATTATTCTGATATTGAGTCAAGGTGGATAATTGTGAAGATATGCCTCAAATAGATTATTTTCTATCAAACATAAAGCTGGTACACGAGAACAAAAACAATGATTGAATTATTATGATATTGAGTCAAGGTTGTAAATATGTGTCTCAAATCATCTAACTAAAGTTGGTTAAACTTTAGTTGTTGTTATAACTTTATTTGGCCAAGTTACTTATAACAAGGTAGTTATAGTTACTAAAGCTTGTTGCTTTTGTATACTATAAATAAAGCTATAATATTGTAGCAGCTTGTATGTTGTTGTAGCAGTGATGGTTGTGATTAATAGAGGGATATGGAGTTCATGATTCATAGAAGATCAAAGAAAGAAGATTGAGTGAGAAAAAGAAAGATTGAGTGAAAATGCTAGTATTGCTGGTTCAGAAACAGTGATAGATACTAGGAGATCAATCTTGAGAACGCCTTAATTTTGTAAAGTTCAATAATTAATAGTGGATTAATTTTGTTTGCTTGCATGCATGTGACGTATGTCTTATCAATTGAGACTGAACACGTAAATATAGATGTTATTCTTCTCCTATCTTTCTTTAATTCTCGTTTACATTGATTGAAAATTGTTTTTTCAAAATAGTAGAAAATGGAGAATGATAATCGGTCATGATTGTATAATTTTATATATATATATATATATATAAAGTAAACAAAAGAAAAATTATTATCTACCGTGTTTTGAATGTTAATCTCATGACTTAGTACTATAGTATTGGCACCAATGACATTAGTAGAAAAGGAGCAACTTTTATAGTATAATATGATTCTTTAGATTTTTCTATTTAATTTTGGTATTGAATCCTTACTATGGAATAATTTTTATGCAATATAAAGTGATTGTATTATTTTGATTAAAGGAATGAATTTATAAAATGTAATAAAATAATTACAAAATTTTCGTAAGATTAATTATATTAATTTCGTTTTTATGTGCACTCCTTTTTCTGTTATTTTTATTTTGTATTTGTTGTTTTTTTTTAAGTTTCAATTTTCATTTATCGAATTTCTGTTTTTTTTTCTTTTGTTTTATGTATTTTGTTTTCTATTTTTATTTTTCTGTTTTCTGATTTTGTAAAATCGATTAGGTATGTTGTTGCGTTGTTGTTTTAATAAGTACTATAATTTTCTTACTTTTTTTTATTTGTAAAAAAATATCCTACTTTTAATGTGGCTATTCCTAAGTCGACCTTATGCGAAAATGGTAATTTATTTTTGGGGTTGAAGTGAATGGAAAGGAAAGTTATTTGAACATAGCACATGATCTTCGTGGGAGTATATAAAGTATGATGTTGATTTATCTTAATGTCATGCATCACGTATAATATATGGTAATGTTTTGTGTGTGTTTTCTTCGTGGCAACAGCTTTGTGCAAATATTCTTTGTGGTCATGGATTCATACGAGTTTTCCCATCGGTATGAATGACATTATATCCGATCATTTGAGTCCTGCATGAGCATGCAAAACGTGCATAAAATTTTTTATTTCAAAAGAGATATATGTGTATTTTATGATTATGATTTAATTTCTAAATTCTTAAAATAAATGTTTAATTCCTTTTGATGCAATAAAATTTTTATACTTTCATTTTATAGCATTTAATCCTTTATTTTTAGTTCGTATTATTTTTCATGGAACTGACCTTTACAAACATTGTTAGACACTACTAATGTGGAACAATCACAAGAAAGATATTGCTATGATGTGTTTTGAGGTACGAAGAGATGTTGGAATTTGAGATATAGATATTCAATAGAGCCTTTAAATTTTATAGAATTTTTTTTTTATATTGCAAAACTAAATGAAGTATTTTAAATGAGGGGTGGTTTATTTCTCTTTAATAAAAAGATGGATCTGTCATTATTTTTTATTAATTTAACTCCATAAAAGTTCTTATAAAAGAAAACATATTTTTATAAATTCACTAACATTAAACAATCTCAAATAAATATATTGTAGTCTAGTTACCGTTTCAATCTCAAATAAATATATTTGAACATGAAAATATATGTTACAATTTTCATAATATATTAACGAACGAAGGTTACATGACTCAATTTTTTTTCTTCTTCATATTACATAGAATTCATATCCTTATTAATTTTAGAAGTTTGAGTTGCACTAAGACAACGCTATACCTTACTCTTTTATTTTGGGTTGGGATAATTAACATGTGAGTTTTAGTTTGGTTGAGTTAAACTCACGAAAGTCAGAAAAGAAAAAAACAAAATAGCATTATTTTAATTTAGGCTAGTGAGCCAATCCTTCCTGCTACCCCATGATTTTAATTGATTAAATTAGACGGATCAACTAACCGTTTTGTCACTCCTAACTAAGACGTTCACTTTAGACATCCAAAAAATAATAATTTTTATACTTAATAAAAGGAATCTAAAATATATTTTTTACTTAATCAAAAAACTTCATTATTATATTTTTGAAAAACAAATATTAAATGACATCGATTATATTACTTTAATAAATAATTCCATATTCTATAATTTAAAAAATAAATAAAATGTTTAGTATCAAAGTTCCCTCTCACTTTCATAAATATTGGACTCAATCTGAATATGTGGTGGCAACTTTGAGTAGGATCATACGAGGAACTTGTGGTGCTTTGTGCGTCACATAGCATGTGGGAGAGAAACGTAAAGCCTTGCAGGCCTCATTAAAATATATTTTTTTACTTTAATTTTTATACAGTCCAAAATTGTTTATGTCTCCGTTAACTAAAAACAGAAACAAAAAAGTTTTTAATTACCAATTTTTGGCATAATCGTTATTTTAATGGATTTATTTTAATGGATAGTTGTGTTGATTGTATTATTACTCAATCAAAATCATCGAATGATGTACCTATTCATGATAAATTATAAGAAATTTTGCTATACAAAACAATTATTTTTCCACTTTGACTTTTGCGTTGCTTTCTATTTTGATAAATGTAAATGTCAATTCAAAAATATTAATTAGATTATTCAAAATTATAAGAAAAGAAAAGAGTTGAAGTTTTTATTGAATCACAAAATAGGTTATAGATGAATTTATCAACAAAAAAAAAAACAGAAAAAAACAGAAATTGAAAATATTGGTGATTACTCGTTGAATAAACATGATAAAATTATATTAATAAATAACAATATGGAATCAAAATTCGTTTGTAATCAAGAAATCAATGAATTAGAAGAATCCATTACCAAAAACATACATGATCCAAGTCATTGGTAAAAAAAATGTTATGTTAAACTTATTAATATAAATTTTCTTAAAAATGAATCTTCAAGGTACTTTTTCTTCGTCACTTTACATTCAAAAGTTTTCGAATAGAGAAACACATGAAAGAATATGGCTGGTTTATTCTCAAGACTTGAATAAAATATTTTGTTTTTGTTGCAAATTATTTAATATTTTTTCTAGTATAAGTAAATTGACAAAAACGAAAGTAGAAGAGATTAGAGAAATACTAATTAAAAATTGAGAAATCATGAGACAAATAGTGAACACATGGCTAACATGGGTAGAATTGAGATTGTCAAAAAGAAAACAATTGACAAAGATATTCAAAAATAAATAAATAAATATGGACATAGAACATTGGAGAAATGTATTATTTAGAATTATTGCTATTGTTAAAACACTTGAAGTGGTTGCATAATTTGATCCTATAATGAAGAACATATTCGTCCAATTAAAGACAATGAAATATATAAGTTCTACCTTGGATGTAAAATACAAAATGAATTAATAAGTTTGCTAGCAAATGAAATTAAAACATAAATTATAAACAAAAAGTTGAAGACGCAAAATATTTTTCAATCATACCTGATTATACTCCGAATTTAAGTCGTCAAGAGCTAATGTCTTTTGTGCTACGATGTGTGGATCTTTCATGAACTCCAATACAAATGTGTGAATATTTTTTAAATTTTTTAACTATAGATGAAACATCTAGAAAAAGGCTTCTTTAATACAATTACAAATGAAATAAATAACATTGGACTTGATATTAGTAATCTAAGAGGACAAGGTTATGATAATGAATCAAATATGAAAGACAAACATCAAGGTGTGCAAAAAAGGTATATATATATTAATCCTAGATATTTTACACTCCTTGTGCTTGTGATAGTCTAAATTTGGTACTTTCTTATATGGCTAGTTGTTGTTCAAAAGCTACATCTTTGTTTGAAGTGGTACAATGTATATACACATTATTTTTTTTCTTTAACTAAAAGATAGAAAATTTCACAATATCATATCCCTAGTTTAACTCTAAAATCATTCTCACAAACACGTTGAAAAAGTCGCATTGAAAGTGTTAAAGCTTTGCGTTTTCACATTCCTCATATAAAAGATGTTTTATTTAAGTTTGGTGAAGTTAACGATGATCCTAAAATATTTTATTTAAGTTTGGTGAAGTTAACGATGATCCTAAAATAAAAAGAGAAACCTATTGTTTAGCAACTTATGAGCTTAAAAAATTTGAGTTTTTGCTAAGCATTACTATTGGATATGATATTTTATTTGTTGTAAGTGTTCATAATGATATTGTACAATCTTAAGAGTCCTTTAGAATTGATTACTTCTTGTTCTTGTACATAATTGATAGATCAATTACTTCATTTCAAAGTATATTTGAATAATTTAAATTGTATGAAAATATTTTTGGTTTTCTATTTAATATTGAGAATTTAAAATCATTGGATAATGAAAAATTAAAAAAATTACATTAACATAAAAAGGATAAATTCTTTTTCAAATGCATATATTGTTTATAGAATAATGTTAATAATTCATATAATTGTCGCTTCAGCTGAAATAAACTTTTCAAAACTCAATTCATGTAACGATGTCACAAGAAAAATTAAATTGATTAACTTTACTATTAATTGAAAAACAATTGTTAAATGAAATTAATTATAATAATTTGATAAATAATTTTGAATCAAAAAAATTACGAAAAATAAATTTTAAATAAAATATTAATAATTTATTTATTAACTTTTAAAATATTCTATCTAATATTATTACTTTAGATCTTATAACATGTTGAGTCGGTCTCAGTGCAAGATGTCCACGAACTTATGAAGTTGGGGAGGGAAATAAAAAATTTCCATAGGTATCATGGAAGCAACTCCTATGTTGATGCTCTAGCAAACATTTAGAGTGAGAGTGAGGAAGATTTGATTATTTTTTTATCTCTTCCATATTGAAGTTTATGTTGGTTATTTGAGGTGTAATTATTTGTTTTTTTTATGTGAACAGTTTAATAGAATATTTTGTTTTTAATTTTTTTAATTTAAAATATTAAATAGTTTTTTCAAAAAGACAATATATCAATTTAACACAATTGTAATTGATATATTTAATAAAAAATAAAAACAACATTGCAGGCTGTGGGGTTCGAACCCACGCGCACTTATTGTGCAGAAGATCTTAAGTCTTCCCCCTTAACCACTCGGGCAAACCTGCAAGTTATACTTTGTTTACCGTCACGTTTATGTAATCTAGTGAACTCTTTGTATATGAATTAAAAATCAAAAGATATTATTACTATTTTTTTATTATTAATATAAACTTACACACTAAAATTATTCCACGTGACTACTTGTTACCATCTCAATATCTTTAATAATATTAGTCTTCATTACTTTTTCTTTTAGTTATAATTTATTTTGTATTATTGAAATTGATTATTTAATTTTAAAAAGTATCACTTTAATTCTCAATTTTATTCGATTAACTCATATCTGTTATGTTATTTCAAATTATTAAACTAAATCGAGTCTAACTTTATATTTGACTTTAACATGAAGTTGAAATGGTAAGTAAACTTTAGCAATATATTGCAATTTTTTTAGCAAGTAGAAATAACATTAATTATTGCATAGGATTGATAGATTATCATCATATGGAAGTACCATTAAAGATTATCAAACTTAGTGACTCTTCCATGGCTTCCTCTAAGTCAATTTTTAATCACTACCAATAGTTGTAGGTTTGATATGGTGGTTTATCATGTGAATCCTTATTTAAATCACACTTAACCAAAATTTCAAAACTATCCAAAAACACTTTATAAACCTTAGGATTTGAGAAAGATAAAGACACTTTAAAAAACACTTCAAAGGTTGATGAACATAATTTTTAGCAACTTTAACAAAATATTACATCTCTTCTATTTCTCTTATAACATATAGAAATAAAATATCTTACATAGACATTCTTTTTATTTAAAAAAACAATAGTAGGATATACAAGTTAATCCTATTTATTTAGTAAGAATCTCAATATATGAGTATTAAAAAACTTCTTCATGCGGTTAAACTCAAATCACTTAAAAATAATGGTTGTTTTTCTCACCATTTACAAATATTTTATAAGTGTTTTTCTTTACTTTAAATACACTTTTGATCCATCTATTTTAAATAAAATATGATCTTAGTTTCACTATTTTTGAGTTTGGGATGTTAATCCTTGTAATTTTAAACTATTAAATACGATTTGGTGATAAAATAATTTTAAGATATAAGTATAATTATTGAAATGTAATTTCTTTATATGCACTTTCATGCAGGAGTAGGCTCACGGTAGCTCGTAAATCCGTCTTGTCCTATAAACAATAGGATGAGTCAGACTTGGTCCCAAAAAAACAAAAGGACAAGACAAGACAAGGACAATATGGAAACATGATCTAGTTTGAGCTATCCATTGGATTAGTCATCCCGTTCCAAATTAATTTAAGGACAAATGATTATTTTTTATTATTATTTTAGTTTATTATTGATTCTCATTCTCTAAAAAATTAATCATCAACTTAGTAATTTATCAATTGTAAAACAATATTATGAATTATTACTCTTGAATGAATTAACACGTGATCACCATTAGAATTTATTATGAATTTTGTATGTTTAATTGTTTTTTTTAAAAAAATAATTTAAGGATTATTATCTAACGTCTCGTCTTGGACTAACTCGGTCTCGTGTTCATTCCATCTTATCTTTAATTAACTTACAACTTATCGAATTTAATCTAATTAAAGAACAAAATAGTATTTAAAATTTAATCTGATTAAATATTAAAACTGAAAAGAAAAAGACACATCAAATCCAATCTAACTTTTTACTTTGTACACCTATTCTTTTATAGAAAATATTTTCTATCCATAAACTTTCCGCATATTAACAATTACTATTTTTTTTTGTCTTGCTCATTTACTAAACTATTTTTGTAGTGCATGGTTAAATAATAGGATAAATTATAACCACCGTGTTAAACTTTCGTCACACTTTTAATAATTCAATTCATAAAAAATCATCTTTTTAATTTATAGAACCGCAACAAATATTTGATCTCCTAAATAACTCATATAATAAATTATAATAAATATATTATAATTTTTCTCACACCCACCAACTAATTAATCGATAAATATTTAAACTAATGCTAGTCATATTTCTTTTGTATGATTTATACCATAAACTATAATTAGTTAATTATAATTTTTTTAGTAAAGACTTCATTAAAAAATCATGGTATTTGTTTGAGGAATAACTTTTTTTATCAATGTAATAGTTGACTAATAAATACTATAATTATTATATATGTGTCTCGTTGAAATTTTAATTAAAATATGAATATTTTGTACATCAGGGATAATATTCATAATTAAAATCTTGTAATTTTTCTCACACTTTTAACTAATTACCCAATGAAGAATCATCTAAGGTAATCAACAAATACGAGTTTTTTTGTAGTATTCACTTGCTTTACAACAATGGTCGGAGCTCTGGCACAAGGTGGCGCCAGCAACAACGCAACGTTAGGGCGGAAACGGAGGGTGACACAATCGTGATGGGTTATAAGTCTCTTTCTATTAAATTATCAGTGTCATATGTTTCTAAAAAGAGAGCAGAAAAACAAAGCCACATGACAATATATCCACTGTTTGATTAATCAAATGGTGCAGAACTGCTGAAAGACACTCTACCTCTCCCACGAGAAAGTTAGAGAATCCAGATCTTACAATTTTTTTAAATTTCACTTTTGTCCTCTTGGATTTTACAATTCCATTTTAAAGTATTCCATAATCGAGACATCTATAATTTTCATAAAAATTCATAACATAATTAAATATTTTGAATATTTCAAAACTATAAAATTTCATAATATCAAATATTTTGTTTTCTAAATATTTTGAATGAATGACTGTATAGTTGATGTACCGGATATTTAGTAAACAAAATATCTTCAATGCTTTTTTTTATTAAAAAGTCTGAACTTTCACGTTAAAACTAAATTTCAAAGTTCATTAAAAAAAATAAAACTAAGATTCTCAAATTTTAAAAAGTTTTGAATTGTTTTAAAACAATTAGTTCCGATTCTTCTAAAAGTTTCGACATTTATAATTTACGGATGTTTTATTAATTTTTTAGTTCCAATTTTTAAAAAAATTAGTTTTGAATTTTTTAAATATTCCAAACATTTTAGTAATAACGTGCTCCGAATTTTTGTTGGGTAGTAGTTGATGATATTTTTTATAACGGACATCTTGAGTTAAAAAAAATTAGAATACATATTAGTATTTAAAAATAAAATTCAGTTTTACATTTATTTTAATTTTAAAAGATTCGGAAAAAAAAAGAGTTTCACATATTCAATGAAGGAAAATAAATTGGTTAATTTTATGGTTCAAAAAGATATCTATCCGAATGTAGGGGTTCTGAGATCCAAACTATGGTGACTTTTTAATTAAAAGATAATCCTATATAGAATAATTAGTTAAAATGAGAGAAAAGTTTATTAAAAAAAAAAAAGTTAATCACCTCCACACCTGGTCCTCGCACTCCTATAACTTTTTAAATTTCACTTATGTCTTCTTTAATTTTACAATTTTTTTTTTAAGTATTAGATCATTCATACTTTATTTTTCATAAAAATTCAAAACATGAATATTTCAAAACTACAAAAATTCGAAATATCAGATTTAAATATTTGGAATAAATGACTATGAAGCTAATGTACACTGTTTTTGTTGGGGTTGATTGCAAGTCTCACATCCTTTAGTGTGGGAGAATAAGGAGAAGGTCAAGGCTATATATTGGGTTTTGGTCCTTTATTTTCAAATGCACCAGCACCAGTCAGCAATAGCACTTTAAGTTTGTATCTGACTTAGTTTAAATATTTGTTTTGTAAGAGTGTAGTTGTACTGGGGTGTTGGGTGTGGGTGAGAGAAGTCTATGTGTTGTAACAATTTTCACATATTGTTAATTCTCTGGTTGCCGGTTTAGGCAGCGGCTGTGGTTTTTTCTCCGGTTTTGGAGTTTCCACGTTATATTCTTGTGTTGTGATTGTGTCTTGATTCTTTTGAACTTATACTGTTATGCTATTTTTCCCAACAACTGGTATCAGAGTTCTTGGTACGGAGGTTCGGTGGGATAATTTTTTTTAGTATGCTCTGTGGTTGCAGCTTTGGATGATCTTCCACATCAAAAAAGAATTATCCTTGGTATTGTTTGGGGAAAAGTAATACTGTGAAAGTGCTGTTTAGGGAGGTTCTGGCTAAGGAAAGACTTGGTATTTAAGCGTCTGTTGTGACCCACCTCTCTTTCCTGGGAACTTACCTGATGCTTATACAATCAGGATTACATAAGGCGTTGAAAGAAAAAGACTCTGAGACAAGTGTTGGTAAGGTCTCCCTTGTTTTGGGAGATGATGGTTATCTCATCTAGAAGATAAACTTTGCCCTTTTGGTATTTCCGCTATACCATGAAAAAGGACAAGTTATTGCTAGCAGATTCAGAACAGCACACGGGCATTGGTTGGCATTGATGCAAGGTGTGTGGTGATGTGTCGATGGCTGAAGAACTTCATGGAAGCCAACATGGGAGTTGCACCATAAATTTCAGCGAGGTTTCGACATGAGAAAATTCTTGGAACGGTTTAGTTCCAAGTGGAGAAAATTCTTGGAATGGTTTAGTTCCAAGTGGAGAAAATTCTTGGGATGGTTTAGTTCCAATTGAAGTGTACTTTTTATGGTGGAGTATGATTGTCGGTAAGACAATGGAAGCGGAAGCTGTAACTCTTACAATCAAGGTGGAGATTGTTGGGGTTGATTGCAAGTCTCACATCCTTTAGTGTGGGAGAATAAGGAGAAGGCCAAGGCTATATATTGGGTTTTGGTCCTTTGTTTTCAAATACACCAGCACCAGTCAGCAATAGCACTTTAAGCTTGTATTTGACTTAGTTTAAATATTTGCTTTGTAAGAGTGTGGTTGTACTGGGGTGTTGGGTGTGGGTGAGAGAAGTCTATGTGTTGTAACAATTTTCACATAGTGTTAATTCTCTGGTTGCCGGTTTAGGCAGCGGCTGTGGTTTTTTCTCCGGTTTTGGAGTTTCCACGTTATATTCTTGTGTTGTGATTGCGTCTTGATTCTTTTGAACTTATGCTGTTATGCTATTTTTCCCAACAGTTTTTTAAACAAAATATTAGAAATGTTTTTTTTTTTTTTTAATTTAAACTAGCAAAAATTTCGTGTTATTGCGCGAGTAATTTGTCGTTGATATTTTATAGGTGTCTCTATCAAATTTTAAACAAAAAATTTTATTTTATGTATCAATGTTAAATATTTATTTTATATTTATTAATGATAAATATGTGTCTTGTATTTTTGCATGTGTTAGTGAAAAATATTTATTTAATTATTTTTTAATATATATTATCATCAAATATTTGTCTCGTATTTTTTTATGCATCACTACAAAATATTTATCCTTTGATTTTTTATATTTATCATTCTCAAATATTTGTCTTTTTTTTTAATATTTATAAATGGCAAAAATCTGTGCATTTTTTAATTAACATTTATTGATAACAAATATTTGTATAATTTTTTATCCTGCATTTTTTTTAATATTTGTCATAAACGAATATTTGACTCATTTTTTATGTATTAGTTATAAATATTTATTAAATTTATATTTAATATTTATTAGTAATAAATATGTGTTTTATATAATATTGTTTAGTGTTTTTTTTTCCTTCAACCTAATTAAGACATCTTTTCGATTACGTGATCTATTTGCACTATAGTTTTTGTTAAAACAAATTGAAGAGGGTAGTTTGGATTTTTTTTAATATTGATTTTTTGTTAATGTTTTTATTTCTTATATTAATAATAGGAAATCAAAGATAATGTATAATTGGAAAAAATTGAGGAGGGCAATTTTGTTGAGACAAAATCTCTCAAATGATTTTAATGATAACAAAATTGCTTAAAGATTATGATTGTGATTAATGACTAACATGTGTTCTTGAGTGTATTCATACAAGAAGATAAGTTATTAATCATTAAGGCAAAAGGAAGTAAAATATGATTGAAATCTGAGGATGGAAATTGCTGCAAACGTGAGGATGAAATTTGCTAACCATGAGGATGACAATTGCTAACCGAGGATGGCCTGCAATTTAAAAAAAACTCCAGATTTGGACAATCTGATCCCTCACCAAAATAAATGTGTTTATTCAAATGCATAAGAATGTAAAACATGAATAAACAAAGCATTTAAAATCAAGAGTCAAAAGGTCAAAGGAAAAAGATGAATATAGCTAGAGGATGGCAGAATAGGCAGATGATAGGCCTGCAAAATTGAAAGCAATTCTTCAAGCATGTGCAAAGGCTAAAATCAGACTATTAAATGTGTTTGCATAAATATATACATAAAGAAGTCAAGTTGAAGAAAGGCAACTTGAAACAAGCCAAAAATGGAAGATCACATGTGAAGGCTAACTTAAAGGCTAAAGCTTTCTCTCTCTTGTCAACATCACCTCAAAAGGTGAAACCAACCTAGACCTTAAAGTCTAAGAAAAATGCAGCTCACATGGTCAAACAACAGTTGTGCATTGCTGATAAAAGAGAATTGACAAGGACTTGTCAAGATCAAGTTACAAGAAAAGTGAGGATGGCTATAATGGCAATTCCACAATTATGATGAAAAACTTGGAATGTTTGAAATAAGCTCCAACGGTCATCAAGGGCTTGGATCTCTATAAAATGCAAACAAGCTCTCCATTGGAATACACACAACACACTTGCATAAAAAGATCAAGCATCTTAAAGCTATCAAGAGCAAAACACCCTCACTTCTTACTTTCTTTGATCCTACACTATATCTTTGTAAATCTTTTGAGAAAATATTAAGTATCAATCACTCTCATATCACTTTGTAATTTCCTTGTGAGTTACACTTGGAAATATTCGGAAATTGATTGTAAGTTTGGTGAAGATAAAGAATACACGGTTTGTAATCATCCTCGGATTGAGGATCGATCTGTTTGAAAGTTAGTGAAATCTCACAAGGGTGCGAGAACTT
Organism: Cicer judaicum; assembly: GCA_037974835.1. Taxonomy (NCBI): domain Eukaryota; kingdom Viridiplantae; phylum Streptophyta; class Magnoliopsida; order Fabales; family Fabaceae; genus Cicer; species Cicer judaicum. Next base: position 10,795,812 of record JBBPBS010000968.1, read on the forward strand.
GACGTAGCCATCTTTAGGTGAACCAGTATAAAATTGTGTGTGTGTGTCTCTTACTCTACTCCTACTCTTTTGCTCAACTTAGATCTAACGATTTGAAGAATCTCATCCTCGAGCTAGCCATCCTCAGCGAGAGGATAGTTTTTTAAAACACTTAGAAATTATTTTTAAACAGCAAAATCCCTATTCAACTCCCCTTCTAGTGATATTTAGCTACATCAAATTTAATTTTTTTTTAGTGTTTTCATTTTTTATATTGATAGTTGGAAGATCAAATATAATGTATAGTTAAAACATTAATATATGATTGATGGTTTATAATAATGATCAAAGATAATATATGCGTATATAATAATGATGATTATAAAGTAGCATATAAGGTTGGGCAAATTTTTTGAATTAAATAAATTGTCACTTGTATGCTTTAAAACTTGACAATGATTAAAAATTGAGAATAATACTGTTTTTTTGGTAGTTATCTTTTTATAAAATAATTATTTCTTTCTTACTAAGATAATTATATTTTTTATCAACAAAAATGTAGTTATATTTAATTATTTTTTGTAGTTTTTTCTTTCTTTCTTTTGTTAAAGTTACTTGTTTACTCAAATAATGTGGTAATAAAAAATTAAATTAGGATAAATTTTGTATTTTTTTATAGTTGTTTCTTGGTTTAATTGTTGTGTTGGTTCCTCTATTTTAGTTGAATCACAAAAATAGTGCCATTATTTTATTTCTCGTGAGTTTTGTTTCTCAAACAAAATTTTAGTCTAAAATTTGATGAAATATTATTTTTTTTGTCCTTTTTTAAGCCACATTATGTCTGAAGATATCGTTGTGCAACAATTGTACCTAGATATATGATCATAAATAATGTGGTGTCACTTAAATAAATAACACTTCATCAAATTTTGGACAAAAAATCTGTTAGAGGGATCAAAATTGAAGAAAAATAAAATAGAAGAATTATTTTTGTGATTCAGCTAAATATGACACTAAAAATGCAATTAAATCTTGTTTCTTTTATTGGGTTTTATGGTAGTTATTTTTTAATAAAATAGTTCTTTTTTTTTTCTTCATATTAAGGTAGATATATTTTTTTGTCAAAAAAGTTATATTTTATTTTTTATGATTATTTATTAAAATTACTTGTTTATCCATAAATAATTATCTTAAAAATAATTAACTAAAAATAAGGTTATATTTCATTTTTTTCCCTTATATTGATAGTAGAAATTTTGGGCTTTAAAGTTAACACTAAAGTTCCGAAATTCAAAAAGAAAAAAACTAAAGTTCCAAAATTCTCAAAAGTTCAAAATTATGTTACAATAATTAGTTACGAATCTTTGAAAAGTTCGACATTTATAACTGAAATATGTTTTTGTTAGAACATCTCTAATGATAGCTAAAATGAGTTTGTCCGCCAATATGTAGTTACTCAAAATTCAATTTTTGGAGAGCAGTGTTTCACTGTCATCACCGGAAAGAACGGTATTTTCATCATTTTTTTTATATTAATTTATGAATAATAATAATAAATATATGATTTGTTAGTGGTGGATTCTATTTAATGAACATGTGAGTTCACCGTTGGAGTAAAAAATAAATGAGTTATTTTAAGATGATGTGACATAATAGACCTCAACTAATGAACGTATATGGAATTCACATTTGAATATGCTCTTAATTTTTTAGAGTTGAATTTTTTTAAATGTTCCAAACATGTTAGTTATAATGTGCTTCAAAATTTACAAAAAGTTCTAAATTTTTAGTTATAATGTGCTCCAAATTTTATTACTTTTTTATTAAATTTGTTGCATAGTAGTTGATGATATTTTATTTTTTTTTATATTGGACATTTGTGTTTAAAAAAATAGAACACATTTTTCTTTTTAAAATATAACTGAGTTTCAAATATTTTACTTTTAAAAGATTCCAAAAAAAATGTGTTTTATATATTGAATTAAGAGAAATATTTTTTTTTTAATTTTATGATTTAAAAATATATTTTTGTATTTTTCTATTCAAATGTAAAGTGTGAGATCTAAACGTAAGGTGACTAATAGATTTCTCTTAATTAATTAACCAATAACGTGTGCAATCACATCTTGATCACGCTAAGTTATTTAAAATTAAATATTCTTAAAATCAACTGTTACGTAACAGGATTCTTTGGTCTTTAACTAAACTTTTTGTTTTTGAGGAATTGCTTTGAATTATCATTTTGTTTTGATTAATTAACCTAACCGCCAAAACAAGCAATAAACCAATATACGGTTTGTTTGTTATTTTCTGTTTGCAACAAATGTTATTTATTGTCGGCTTAGTCATAATTATAGTGGCCTCACTTTACAATTTGTGAATTCAGTCCCCCAGTTTCACATGATAAAGGATTTTTCTCCACCAATCAATTGAGTTTAATTTTGCTGATGTGTCTATACTTTAACGATACAACAGACTTGATTCGGTTTAAATTCTAAGGTTATTATTTTTGGGTCAGGAGAGAGTCGAGAGATCATCTACATTGACTTAAGAACAATCACACAAGTGAATTGGATACCACATCTTAAACCAAAATCTGAAGGTTTTGGATAGAGATGTGGTATCGAAAGGAATATCCAATCATTGGTATCGGTGTTTAGCTCAGCTTTTGGGGGGGCTAGAGCAGGTGTTGGATCCTTGTATCGAAAATCTTCTTAGTGATGTAATTAAGAGGTGGGTCATGTTGGTAATAACATCAATGCAAGGTAGTAATATGAATGATTCACACTTGATGGGGAGATTATTGGGTAAGTGTGACTCAGATTGACTAAAAATGAATTGAATTGAATATTCACTAATAGAAAATTGAGTTTTTAATACAGTGATTTAAATAGTTTATATGCCACCAGACTTAACAAGTGAATGCCACCAGACTTAACAAGTGAGACGGAAGTATATGAACTGAATATTCACTAGTAAAAAATGAAGGCGGTGTCAATTTTATAAATATATGAAAAGCAAGACATATATATTAGCACCGAGTTAAGATAAAAAATTAATATATCTATGTTAACTCGATAATATATATCTGTTAACTCAATTATTTACCTAAACGACTTAATAAAATGAAGCGGTGATAATTTGGTAAATATTTAAATTTTGTTTAACGCGGTTAGATTGATAAGTGATTTTTTAACTTCCACTTTATTGATTATTATATTATAAATTTTCTTATTCTCTGACAATATTTGCAAACTTCTTCACATCTGCTTCTTCTGTTGATGTACACCTCTTCACAATCGCCAAATCAGTTTCATCGCCACCATGTTTGGTTTCAGGTATGGTTGTTCAAGTTATTAAATAATAAATTTATATGAGTAATTTTGTTTAAATTTTCAACTCGTTGGTATGTAACAATCAGGTTGGAACATTCATAAAATTAAAATGATTAGTATATGTCGTTATAATTTCATTAAAATAAAAATAAAAATAAAAAGACCACTAACCACATGCAACGTTTTAACTTCCACTTTATTGACTATTATATTATAAATCTTTTTTATTCTCTAACAATATTTGCAAATGCATTTTCTTGTTTTTACCCATAGCCTTCAGTTTCATGTTTATGTTTCATCGTCTGCTGATGTACACTTCTTCACAATCGTCAAACTCAATTTCATCGCCACCATGTCTGGTTTCAGGTATGGTTGTTCAAGTTATTAAATAATAAATTTATATGAGTAACTTTTTTTAATTTTCAACTTGTTGGTACGTAACAATCACGTTGGAACGTTCATAAAATTAAAATGATTAGTATATGTGGTTATATTTTCATTTAGATAATATCATATTATTTGATTTATTGGAAGGAAAACAATATATGTTAAATTCTTGTTTATTTTAACGATTTTTTATTTTACCTTATTATTAGTACGTACTGATATATAAAATTTTTATTTTACTTTCGTATTGTTATACAAAATTTTTATTTTACCTTCGTACTGTTATACAAAACTTATATGGTATGATGATTTGTTAAACATCAAATCTATGAGTGTGACATGTCATGTTACATATGTTGTGTTGAGACAAAATCTCAATTTAATGTTTTGATGAAAACAAACAAAAAGTTAATTAAGAATTATAATTATGATTCTAAGTGTTTTGGTATTTAACATGTGCATTTGAGTGTGTTAAAACAAGATAGGTATCAAACATCACAAACCAAAAGATCAATCCTGGATCGATTTTTTGTTGCAGCAGATCAATCTTAAGCAACATATCAATCTTAAGCAGCAGATCAATCTTAAGCAACGGATCAATCTTAAGCAGAAGATCAATCTGTATTTTCTAAGAACAATCGTAACAGTAGACAATCAATCTCAACATACTTTAATTAATCCTGGAAGCCTCATTCAGCCTATACTCTCATAATAGATCAGCAAAAGAACAATATAACATCACACTTATTTCAGAATTTAAAGAATCAAGTTATGCTTCAATAAAGGCATATCACAAAGATCATTCTTCAAATAAAGCAAGTGCAAGTACAAGGCCACAAGTAGTGAAGTACACTACTGATTTGAACTATTCTAAATCTTGCACACATGTCAGAAAAGCATGTACTCAAGGCTGACATACTAACACGGATCATAGGGAACAAGCTGTTTTATCACAGACCAAAAGATCAATCCTGGATCAATCTTTTGATGCACCAGATCAATCTTTTGATGCAGTAGATCAATCTTAATTAAGTTATGACAGATTTTCCAGCAACTCTTTTATGACAGTTGGTCCTTTTCCAACGGCCATATTAGTTGTCCTAAGCCTTCTTGGAGTCTATAAATGCAACTGCAAGTTAAAGAACAAAACAGAACAATCAACACCAAGCAAAAAATCAATCTTTTTTATCATACTCAAGTGTCTCAATCCCTTTTCTTATAGCTTACTTTTTTGTTTTAATTTCTGTGTTGTAATCATTCACATAGATGTCCATCCACAAAATATATTTCTCAAACAAGAGTTGAGTAAATATCAAATTCTAAATAGCCTCAAAATCACTACTTTGTAACTCAAGGTTGCTTTGTCAAATCTTGAGTAAGTTGCAAAATCCTTTCACGTTTGAAAGACAGCTTGTTAAAGTCTTTACAAACAGTAAGGTAGAAATCCTTTATAGGTAGAAGGGTAGGAATTGTGTAAAGATCAAGATTGATCCATGAAAACCAAGAAGGATCTTGATTTGAACACTTAGTAAAAAATCTCACGGTTGTGAGGACTGGATGTAACCCGGATTGGGTGAACCAGGATATATCCTTGTGTGATCTCTCTATCTCTATTTATTTTATGTTTTACAATCAGATTTCATTTTGGTAAAATTGATCTTGCTGTTTTAAATATTGATCTTCTGCAAACTTAAGATTGATCTTCTACAAAGTAAAGATTGATCTTCATCACTGTAAAGATCAATTTTAACCTGAGATCTTATTTTTAAAGCATAATTTTTTAAAAAGGGACAATTATAATTCAAACTCCCTTCCTTATAATTGATATTTTTACTTCATGTTGAACATCTTAACACAGTTGTTTCATTGATGCAAGTACGTAATTTTTTACACATTATTATTGATCATATATTTTTATAGTTGTATGATAAAAAATTATAAGTTGTTATTGACTATATTTTTTAATGTTCATATGATAAAAAATTAGGATTTAGTCGATATTTACTGTGTTTTTTTTTTCTTCCAGATATTTGATGACTCGATATCAATTCACCCGAATCAAATTAAAGAAGTTCGAAAACATTGTGTAAATTTTATTTTGTAATATTGTTAATGGACATCTATTTTTTTTTTCCGTCTTGTCAACATTAATCGGAAATGGGATACATCATATTTGTACTCTATATTGTATGCATTAGGAGCATAAAAATAAAATAAAATGAGAAATTTATACTCATATATTTGTACTCTATTCAAATTATCATATTTGTACTCTACAAAACTCTTATTTGAAATTTAATACGAAATATTGTATACATTAAGAGCATACAAATAAAAAGATAAATTTATAAATAAAAAATTATTATTTTAACTATATCTATTAAGTCGGTTGATCAAAATATCCGACTTAAAAAGATAATGTGTTGTACTGAATTTATGATGTTTAAGTCGGTTAAGCTGAATCGACTTAATATGAGTAAGCTCTGTTAAGTCGGGTCAGGAAACGAGTTAAAAAATAACATGTTTTTTAAGTCGATTGGTGTTAACTCGGACACGAAACCGACTTAAAATGTATATTTTAACCGACTTAAAAAGACAAATTTCTACTAGTGATTGAATATAAGACATGTGACTCATACATCAATTGTCTTAAAATTTTGAGTGAAAATATTATATCACGAGTGATTTGTTAAATTATTGTTCCCACACTCTTTCAAACTTCTCAAGAGTTGCACCACACAAACTTTAATTTCTAATGTAACAAATTATGATATGATTGTGAATAATGAATATATTATATTACAATATATTTGTAGATACATGTGATTGTTAATAATATAATGTATTTTAACAAAATATATTTATAGATATAAACAAAGTTGAAGTACCAAAAATCGAAATCAGTGAATGATATAGTTCTTTTACGAGATCGGAATAAAAGTGCCAACATATCCAAATGCCATGATGAAGAAAGCAAGTGCTTGGATGTATAAGAATAAGAAGAAGTGATTTTTCCCATACAAAAGATCATAACAACCACAGAAGAGGAGGTAGAATCCAACAAGAAGTTCTAACATGTGAATCCTGATGATTGAACACAAACACAACAATATATAAATAAGTAAGCACTTAAATATCGCTAAAAGCGAAAAATCATTAAAAAAAAGTTTAGGTGTATTTTTGTATTTGATAATGGCATACGTAGTTTGTCACTTAAAATGCACTTTTTATAGACATAACAAATTTTGGGGCATTTATGTTTGGCTACAAAAACTGAACTTTAAATGAAGAATAGTGTACCAACAACAATAAAGTTTTAAGAAAATCCACCTAAATTTTATCTATTGTTCAATGTTGTATGTAATAATATTATGCATTTTATACCTATCTCCAATCTTGAATGGAAACGTTTTGAGTCCTTTTCCACCAACTTTACCCTTAAGAACATCACCAAGTTTTTCGGTAACAACCCATTCGTTCACCCTACTAGCCTCTAAAAGACCAATAATTGTTGCCTTGGTTCGATGTAGAGACATAGTATTCTCAAACAAAATCCAAAAGAGAAGTAAATGAAGTGACCTGAAAAATATGGTAAACACATTAAGTAACATCAGCAAGGTTCAAACCGCAACACAATTCATTTTAAGAGCATCTCCAGTTTTTTTAAATCTATGTCACATGATTCTATTTTACTACATTGAGTTCCTTAAATGTTGAAATTTTCAAGGTTCAATAATCTCACATCGATTATAAATAGTTAAATGTTAGACATCTAAGAGATATGACTAATATTTATAATATTTTTAAGTTTTGTGTAAAGACGCGTTGTGACGGCCTCTTGGTGGTCTTGATCGTTAATCTATTATTGCTGCAAATGCTCCATTGACTCCCTTTCAAGTAGTATTAGAACTTAGTGGGGAACATGATTGAGATCATTTTGTTTGAATTTATTATATGATGTGAAAATTCACACTTAAGTGGTAGATTGTTGGAATTTTATTGTGAGAGTCCGTCTCATAGTAACTATGAATTGTTCAAATACATCATCTATTATAGATATGCATGACCTATAGTTCCATTGCATTAAAATTTTAGATGAAAATGTATATCAAAGTCTCTTAATAGTTTTAATCATTAACTCCTTGTTGTTCTCACTGTTCTCTTTTACTCTCCACCATTTAACTTAAACAATCTTAGTTACATTCCAGACAATTATATAAGAATAAATAAACAATTTTTAGTCTTAAAATGAACCAATCATCTAGAGATGTTATAAGACAAATAGAAGAAAGTCAAATTAAGTTGGATAAATAAAGACCTTGGTGTTCCAACAGCATTTAGAAGTGTGATGATGGAAGGGATATAAACAGCACCCCACTTAGGGACCACAACCTCAGGCACAACAACTGTTGCAGGTAACACAATGCAATAGAACACAAATGTGTTGATGTGGGCCATAATCTTTCGAACAAAGAAAAAACTGTAAACAACATATATCTTCTTCCACAAAGATACTTTCTGCAGTAGACAAACATGCACATTAAATCTGATCATATTAAATTGAAATTGGTCAGTGTATTCAAGGGAACAACCTTACCTTGTTTGTCACAATCTCCCTAAGCATTTTTCTAAAAAGATTGGCCGGCCCACATGACCATCGATGTTGTTGGTATCTATATGCCTTTAAAGTACTTGGCAATTCATTTTTAACCTATCATATGTCAACAAAATCATATATTAAAATGAAAACAATCTAGTATGAATTTTGTTGTTAGACTTTATGAAAAAGAAAAAAAAAATGAAACCAATGTAAATGATATATGTAACACTCCTCTAGTCTCAATGTCTTAAAAATTAGCTCGAAAATTTAATCAATAAGACATCTAGATCAAGATTTAATTGACTGAACTAAATGATAAATAAAATAAATAAAAAAATTGTGAACCAATCATAACTAAATTGCGATTCAACTTAATTCCATACTAAATTATGATTCAAATTGATTCTATATTGGGTCAATTCAACTAGACAATAGTATAACTAGAATTTAAACCAACGTTGAACTTGTCGATTATCAATTAAACTAGATGGTTTCGTATGATTTTTAAAACATTATGTGGTCTGGTATTAAATTTTGGTAGAGAAATATGGTTTTGAGATTGAACCTTTAAATTAGAGAGGTATAAGAATTTCCATCCTTTGAGACTGGCACGTACAGCAAGGTCCATGTCTTCGACTGTGGTCCTATCTTTCCACCCACCTGCTTCATTCAAAGCCAATGTTCTCCATACACCAGCAGTCCCTATATTTGTGTACATCATTTACAACACCACAAACAAATATTATCTATGATGTAATGTAATGTAAATTCATCATTCATGCCACACACAACTTCACAAGACAAAATTGTGATTGTTACCATTGAAGCCAAAAAAAGCGTAGGTGGAAGACCCCACTTCTTGTTCCACTCTAAAATGATAATCAAGTGACATTTCTTGCATCCTTGTCATCAAACATTCCTCCGCATTCACTAGAAACAAACAACAAACATACACATTGTTACTTTATATCAAATAACTTTAATGGCACTTAACAATTAATTATCAATGAATCACTAAAAATATATCCGTATTTACTTTAAGTCACACAAAATGTGATTTGTGATCGAATCACAACGTAAAATGTTGGAAATTCTTGACATATATAAGAAAAAGGTGGATACAAAATTAAAATTGCTTAATATATAAATAAAACGGCGTGGCTTTTAAAATGATGGGTCATTAGTCATAATTAGATACACCAAATTCTAAAGATAATAATGTGTTCATTTAAAATATTTTACAATTAAAATATAACAAAATAAACTCATTATTTATATATATATATATATAATTGTTGTCACGCTAATAATGTCAAATTGTAGAGTAACTTAGTAGTAATAGAAATTTTTATAAACCTTATGTCATGGCCGACTATATCCTATTAAGGTACACAATTAAATTGTGCAATATAGCACATAATCCGGTTTGGGAGGGTTCAAAAATTTCAATAACTCATTGCAATTTAATTTGATTAATTTTTAGATACTAGAGTCAAATAATAAAATATTTATGTTAAAAAAAAGTTGAAAAATAAATACTATTAATTGTGACATGTATGTGAAAATCAAATTACTTAGATCTATAAAATGATTGTGGTTTGTGTAGTTTGATATATGTTAATCGGTTGTGATGAATTTCGACTATAACTAACATGATATGTGTTAATAGATATGCAAATTTTGGATTCTAAGACAACCATGAATTAACATATATGCAAATTTTAGTAGAATTGTGGTTGTGTTATCATTGTCCAAATGTATATTTAAATCTAATATGTGAAGGTGACATGTTATCTCTACATCTTTTTATGTTGTATGAATTAACATAATCAAATGGCATGCATCATATAGATTGTTATGTGTAAAGTCTATCATGTAGATAGATTAAAATTTATTTTATCAATTTTTTTAATTATTAAAATTATATATTTTTTTATTAGGGGTTTAATTTTTAAGATTAGGACAAGACCTCCAAAATCTTTAAGACAACTATGATCGAATCCCATTTCCACATTTTCCATGTTTGCACTTTTTTTATACAAGAAAATAGTAAATAGACAAATTAATCCCTAAAATTGTAAACCTAGTTAAGTTAATTTTTGAATTTTATAAATTGACAAATAGAACTCTAAAATTATAAAAATAATCAAAATAGTCTTTCATTAAAAAAAAAATGTTAGATATTTTAATGTGGTATTGTAAATAAGCATATGGTTTATGAATGTTGATCCCATATTAATGTCATCTTTCTATTGAAAAATTTCTCAATGAAATTTTGTCATCTTAAAAGCAAAGTTGTGAGTATTTGTAATTATGCATGAACTAATTATTGACAAATTAGTTCGTAAGATATTTAAATTATAGAGAAAAATCAATTGATGTCGTGAAACATTGATATGAGATCAACGCAAATGACTCATATATTCAATTAATATGTCACATCATAGTGTCTAACGATTAAAATTTGAATGTGAACTCTTTTGATAAATATGTTACAATTTCAAATATATAGTTATCAATTTACAAATTTAAATACTAATTTAATCGACGTTTACTTTTTAAGAGATCAATTTATGTATTTACTTCAAATAAAAATAACCCAAAGGAAGAAAATAACACCAATGATAAGAGAAGCTTTCGAGCACCAAATGCAAACTCTACCACATTTTTTTTAATTGTTTTCACTTTTAAGAACCTACAATGTACTAAATTAAGACTAAATTAAGATTTTTACACACAAGATATAATAATTAGAAGGGAAAAAAAATAATTTATTTTATTAAACTATTCATCTTAATTATTTATAAATTTTACACTATTATCAATTTAAGTGCAATAATATTTAGTAAGTTGTGCATATAATAATAATTATTAAAAGATATTATAAAAAATAATAATTGAAGTAGTAATTCAAATTTGATAATAATATTTATTTAAAATTTTTTTTTTTACTAAAATAACATTTATTATGAGACGGTTGAATAGATTCTTAAACGCTTCATCTAGATTTGTGTCAATTACTTTTTCAAAAGCTATAATGTAGCTTGTAATAATATTTACTTCTTTCTTTTTATACACTTTCAATTTTCAATGCACTTTTTTTTCAACCGTATTATTTAGACTAAATTACATTCGTGGTCCCTTAACTTAATTTCAGGTAACGTTTTAGTCCTTTATCTTTTTTTTTTCCTGATTTAGTCCTTTATTCCTAATAATATCAAATAAAGTATGAAAATATGAGTTTATTTGAAGATTTGCATTACGGATTTGATGAAATTTGTATTTTATTGAAAAATATAATTAATTTTATGAGTTTTGATAGAATTTTTTTTTTGAATTTTTGTTTAAAAAAGGATAACGTTGTTGAAATTTTAAAACATAAAATATCAAACTGTCATTTAAAATTAAAATAAAGGACTAAATCGGAAAGAAAAAAAAGATAAGGGACTAAAACGTTACCTGAAATTAAGTTAAGGGACCACGAATGTAATTTAGCCTATTATTTAATTAATACTACTTATATTATTTTTAATTTAATATTTTGTGCTATGTATTATGATATTGATAATGTAACAATACTTAATAAAGATAATATAGTAAAAAATAGTATAATCTTTTTTATTTATGCATTTTTCTTAATATGTGAAATGATCACATAAATCAATTATTATGAAAATGAGAGAATGTAAAATTACCGTGGGTATATGAGATTTCAACAAATCTACTCTGATATAAAAAAATGTATGAGGTCTGTTTAATTGAATACGAAATTAATTATGTTTTGATACATTGTTCAACTAAAGGAAGGGTGCAAATAGCATCATTAGCGTGAACCATTCCTACTAAGTTAACACTGCGGACTCTAACAATCCTCACCAACACCGGATATTATTAATAAAAATAACAAGAAAAATAAAAAAGGAGCAAGAGCAACAACAAAACTCAAACACATAAAAAAAAAATACAAAAATATAGCCAAAATACCAAAGTTAGCCAAAATATTAGCACAAAAATGTATCTTCCTAAAAATATGAAAACACTTAAAGTGTCATTTAGAAGATAAGAACATATAGTTTTGAGACATTTATATAAGAATGAGTTGAATAATAATTTGATGAAAAAAATCAATTATAAATCATAACTTTAAAATAAAGTCAACCTTGCATCCTCCAAAATTAAAACCAAATATAATTCACTACAAAACTAAACCCCAACTTATTAACCACACGATTTAACTGACAACAAATTTGACACAATCACAATAAATCACTACAATTTTAATAAAAAAAAAATTTAAAACTTTCACAAAATTACGTTACCATCATAATTTTTGGTCAAATTGAATGTGGATTTAGACATACAAAGTTTAATTTGATTCTCCAAAGAAGGAATAAAAGAAATTACCAAACTTCCAGCGAGCTTGAACAAGACCAATTTCAGGATTATTAACAAAGAAAGGAATGGTTCGCAAGAGAAAATCAGATTCTGGTTGAAAATCAGCATCAAAGATGGCAACATAATCACATTGTTTCACATAGCTATGCTTCATTCCTTCTTTTAGAGCACCTGCTTTATACCCATTCCTGTTGTCCCTAACTTCATACTTTATGTTCACACCTTTGCTTCTCCATTTACGGCATTCTAGCTACACCAACTCCTGCATTTTTTTGTTCACTTGCCACAATCATTTACTCACCTTTTAATACAAATCTAACCCCATCATTAATCCAATTATTTACTATCATTGATTATTGTTAACACTACTAATAAAATGTCGAATTAGACAAAATAAAACGTGAATTTTATCTCCAAAAATGAATTTTTAACTTTAGCTGACCTGTTGTACTATACATATTACATAATGTAGTTTTTATGACAACTATTTCTTTTTATAAATTTAATAGTTCTTACAACATGTAACATTGTAGAGGTCTAAATCCTTATAATACTAAGCAACAATTTTTTTTTATATCTAATTTTAATTTTACTGTAGTTAATTCAACTTTTTTTAGTATAAATGTCACATAGTAGTGTAGCATATATATATACCTTTTTATATTAAAAAATAAAAAAAAATAAAAAATAAAAAACATTAGTAGTGTAGCATATATATACACCTTGATTGTTGGGTCAGTTGAATCATCAAGAATTTGTATGATTATCCTATCAGAAGGCCAAGAGAGTCCACATGCAGCACCAATTGATAGCTGATAAACCTACATTGAGAACCATATATATGTCAAATTCAAAGAGAGAAAAAAAAATTGTGCTTTTAAAACTTCATATGAAATTGAAAAAACTGCATTCAACGTTCACCTCTCTTTCATTGTACATTGGAACTTGAACAAGAACCATTGGATAGATAGAGTTTCCCAACTCAACATCATCCTTAAAACTCTCCCATTTATATTGTTTTTCTGGTTTTCTATCAAACAACTTCACCAAACAAATAACAATGCCCATGTAAACCCTCTCAACCAACATCATCACCGACATGGTCAAACATAGAAACACTGCCACTCTCAGTATTGGCACGATCAATGGTTCTCCAACTTGTCTCCAAATAAACTCAACTTGTAAACTAACTTCATCACTTGCTCCTTGAAATTCAACCATTTTTTACTTAGGAATTTATTTTTTGTTGAAAAATGATAATGACAATGACCCAGTTTGTTGAAATGGAATGGATTTGAATAAATTAACAAACTTTGGTTAAAGAAAAGAGAATAGTTTCCTTTTTGTTTCAAGGGTCTGGCAAAGAAGGGAATGGATTGTGTATTTGAGTTTTTGTAAAAGCTATGGCACTGTGAGTGTGATAATGCTCTGTTTTGTTTTCTCTGTAATTTGTGTTGAAGTGTTGGTTGCATTTTATAATGGGTTTTGATGCACTCTCAGTGCCTAAAAACAACCCTAACTGTTGCAACCAAAAGTGTGAGCGTCAAGCATACTTACATAGAATAGAATGACCAAAATTTTGTTAAGAGCTGAGTTATTCAAACTCAAACTCAAACACAAACAGTGGATAACGTACAATTCAAGTTGGACATTGTATTTACTGTGACTTGAACGCAAACTAATATAAGTGAAATAATAAAGTATGTCTTAGTTATTTTATAAGTCTGGTTTTAATTAAAAAATTAAATTATACTAAAAAATATAGGTTTAAGTATTGTTTTAGTCTTTTATTTTAGTTGAATTACGAAAATAATCTTCTAATTTTTTTTATTTTTTGAGTTTGGTTTCAAATATAATTTTGATTCAAAACTTGATTATATATATCAGGTACAAATGTGCGGTTGTACCTGAAATTTATGATCAAACTTTTATCTAAAATTTTATCTGAGAGATCAAAATTTAGGGAGAAATAAAATAAAGAAACTACTTTTATAATTCAGCTAAAATAGTAGATCAAAATTGCAACTAAATAAAAAATATTCATGTTTTTATTTCTTAAAATTTGTGTTAATTTTATTTGTTAATAAAAATGTAAGATATGTTTGAAGTCAACAATTGTCTACATATTTAAAAATAATAAAAATTTCAAAAAGTTATTTTTATTATTTTTAAAAAATACATCTTTATCAATTAACATTTGTCTTATTTATAAGCTAATAATTTACTTCAAAAATATTTCATCAACTGCTATTGTATTGATCAATAGAAGATTTACATTATGGCTTACAAATTATCACCATAATTTAACTAAAAAATTGCACCAAATCGTGAGTTAACAAATCAGAAATAAAGTAATAAATCACTGCATCCATTAAATGAAGCAAGAATATTGAAACTACTAATTGGTGGAATATTGGTCAAATTTTACTCATAGGTATGGATCCTTAACATAGTCTAATGAATCCCTTCGTAAAAAAAAGAGTGTAGTCCTACACCAAGATAATATTAATGAGTAACATTAACACACACAGAGCTAAAAATCATGTGCTTCATTTTCCTTTACCACATAGACACAAAAACTACTAGATAATTCCGAGGGTATAAAGTCTAAATCTGTAATGAACAATAATGATGCATAAGTGGAGATTATCCACTATTTGAAATTTTTGTTAAAGTTGATAATTAGTACTAACACACGAATTAAGAATGTTATTCATGTATCATTTGACTATGGCTATAGTTTTAGGTGAGGATTTAGAAAGATTTGTGACTATGATAACGATTTTCTTCCCATTTATTTATCTTATCATATAGTGGGATTCTATAATATCCTATTTTTTTAATAAAAAATTTCAAAATAAACAACTTTAAAACTAATATACTAAAATTGCCTAATTTTTTTAATTAGACATGCCCTATTAATTAATTTCTTTTAACAAATTAAAAACATAATAAAATAATCCATTAAATATTATAAAAATACTAAACAAATTGAATTATATTAATAAAATCCAACAAATATATTAAATGTAAAAAAAAATACATCAAATTTTAATTGATGATATTTACATAAATTCCTTTAGTCTCATATCTAGGAGGTCGCTAAACCCGTGTAACTCTTTGAACAACATAAAAGGATATCGAAAAACAATCCACTAAATGATGAGATGGTTGAAGAAGAAATTTATTCTTTCACACTTTTTTTTATTATTTTAATTATATATTTTTTTATACTTCTTATGTTTACAATAACATATTTTTTACATATTAGCTTTATTGGAGATTCTCCCTCAAATTCCAACATGATGTTCCAGAAAAAATAAAAAAAATAAAAAAGATGGACACATGGACTACATATACATATATATGTCTTGTTACCATATTATTGAAAAACATCATACAAATAGGATTACACTTCACTTCAACTTCAATCTAACAAATACCACAACCTCTAGAGGTCATGAAAAGCTTCCAAGAGGTCGACATGAACTATGGAGTTGATGTTAATTGGGGATGAGTTTGGAGAAAACAAATTAAACACTAAAACGAATGTGAGAATCACTTATTGCAAGATCAGTTTGTAGAACACATCACAAAATATATGAATTGGTTTAGGCAACACACCAAATTATTTATTTCTATCGAACAATATATGTGTGATCCACATTTCCCTCCGCCAACACATCCTCTTGTCCACTCAACCTCCAATCAACCCCATAAGAATAAACCATGCACCAAACCGCATAATGGTCTTCATCATCGTCTCACCTACACACCGAACCATATACATTTCATATTATAGTTCACCATCACCGCACCTACAAACCCCTACAGAAGTTCCATATTAAGGTTCATCACCACCACTACCACATGTACATACCCCTACAAAAATGTCAACTCAATATTATGTTCCTTTAATGTCTGAAATACAAATCCAAGTGCCTCGGCATAATGCATGATTTTCTATAATTTGTTTGGAACTCATTACAACTCTTGAGTTAACTTATACTATTTTTTATTACATTTATAATCCGAGCTCAAAATTATTTGTAGACATGTGGCAGTAGCCCTAAGACACACACAAATTATCAAGGGTTTGAGTTGCAAACACCACCAATAATTGAGAACGACGATGAAAAATATGATCAAAATCATGATGAACCAGAACAACCTCAAGCCATTTAAAGAGCTAGACAAGTTCGACGATCTCTTAGATGTGGGACTAAGGGCATTTAGGTGGACACTGTTAAATAATAATTTTTTTTTACGGTTAATGGATTTTGTTAGATTTTATTAATATAATTTAATTATTTTTATTGTATTTAATTTATTATTTTATATTTTCAATTAATAAAAAAAATTAACCAATAGATGATCGTATTTCTATGATACAATCTCTTGAAAAGGAAAAACGACTTCTTCACATGATTACATGTCCATGTTACAACCTACTGAAGACACACAAAAATTAGGGTGTGGTATAGATTTGACGTCTTATTATGCATTCGAACTCGAAATCTTGCAATTGTATAAATTAATTATGTTGATATTTATCATTCTTTCTAAAATAAAAAATAAAATAAAAAATAAATAAATAAATAAATCACTATCACATTAGTACGTAAATGCTTTTTTGCATTGGACAATATTTTTATATCGGTTGTAATATTCATGTGGAATTTACTTCGATAGTATGTGAGAGACTTTTACATCATATTTTTGAATGGATGTCATATATAATTTTGTATTGATTATGAAATGGATCTATAGTTGATTCATGTATGACATAACTAGGTAATTTCTTAAATGAAAGCAAATGAAAGAGAAAAATCAAACAAGAAAACGAAACATATAAGAATACGATAGAAATATCATACTCCATAAAAAAAATAAAATGATACTATCAAGATAGAAATACTATCAACCAAAGAGACTCTTGATATAATTTATGTTTGTAAGGTTGATTCTCATCTCTATACAAATACATTTTTCTAAAAGTAATAAATTATAGAATCAAATAATGTGTATCAATGAACGAGCATGCACGTGTGTGTAGAAAAATAACATAATTTGTATAATATTTTTTCTATAGTTAATAATAATGTTCTTTTATGATAATTTTTTTTACTGTGTAAACATTTGATTATGAAATATACAATGAGAAAGGCATATTTAAGATTAAAACTGTCAATTTAACAAGTCTATTAACTAATGGTCTCAGTCTATTTTTTTAAAACAAAAAATCGATTTATTTTTCTAAAATTTGACAAAAAAATTTTATTTTTTTTCAAGAAATAATTGTTTTTTCGATTTCTCATCGATTAAAAAGTTTCAATTTATTTCTAATAAAAAATTATTTATGATTTTTTTTTCAAATTTTTGCCACAATTGAGAAAAAATAATTTAAATTTTTCAAAGAAAAACAATCACAGATTGAGAGGAAATAAATGCAAATGAGAGTAGGAGTTTTTTTTTTTCTCTCATGCAGAGCAACAATTCCTTGTATAATTAAAAGTATGTTTGGTAAGACGTATAAACTCTTAATTAGACAATGAATTATTGCTTAAACTATTTTGTCTTAGCTGCCAAAAGAAGAGAAATGAATTCTTTTTTTTTGTTTTTACAAAAAGATATTTCACATCAATCATTATAATGGAATGCTGAATACATTAGGACATATCATGGAATAAATGAACACTAGCTAAAAATTGCGCTGCCTTAGGTTAAATATGAGCTAAAAATTAGTTTTTATTGTTAAGCTATATTATCTCCATCTAAAGGCTAAAATGAATCAATTGATTCATTGTTTAATTCAAATTTTAAATAAAATACATAGTGGGTTTTTGACTAATTTTTATTAATATTTTGAGATGAAATAGCTTCAACAAATAATTGTTGTTTATACTTTAGTAGTTCACTTTTATATTGAAATTATTTATATATAAATAAATATTGTTGTTTATACTTTTAAAAGTTTTACTTATTACAGGAAAATAAAATAAAATTAGTACCTATTATTTCATCCAAAACCAAATACAATGTGATCAATTTATACCTCTCTAACAATTTAAATCTAAAAGTAAAATTAATATATTTTATCTATAAAAATAAGAATAAAATATATATTTTTTATTCATGATAAATATATTTTAACATAAGAACACAAATTTGAATCTTAAATTTATATTTATAGGAAAGTGTTGAATCTTGTTCACCAATGTACTTATAAAGCTAAATTATGAAGTTTAGATTATTTAAAAGTCGATGTTTTTTCTTTATCCTCTGTAAGTAGGAACCATGTGTTCTTTTTTTAGTGCTAACAAGTTCTTTAAATATATTTGTTATGTCATTTAAAAGGAAAAAAAAATATATTAAAATATCCCTTTTAAAATTTTTAAAGTATTAAATATACTCTTAAACTTTTATTTTATTTTTGGTTCAATTATAGTTTTAGTTTTTCTATTTTTAACAATTTATAAAATGAATCAACTTCTTTAAAATTTGACAGTTTTGTACTCCATATAATTTTTTAACTAAAAATTAACGACGTGACATATTTTAAAAATGTGACTTATAATACAATGATATAGAATAATTAACATAATAAAATTGCAATAAAATTATCTAAAAAATTAAATTTTAACTTCAGAAAATTTATATTTTTATAATTTAATTAAAAATATATGAATAATCAATGTATCTAGATAATTAGATGATTTTATATGAATATATAAATAATCTAAGACAAAATAATAAAACTGCCGATTTTTAAAATATGATTAATTATGTGAAATTGTAAAAATATAGGAATCAAAACAACAAATAAAAAAAAATTATTGCTAAACAAGTGTTTGTAACTGGAAATTATGCCAAACTTTTTTCTTCAATTGAAAATTAAAGATATTAATGCCCAATAATCAAGAGAGGATTGATTTAAAAACATAAGACATGGCTTCCAACACCGCATGTAAATAGCATTTTTTTAATATTATTTCTAAGACACAATTAATATAGGCAACTATAACATGGGTACATAACCCAAATTAGAGAGATACTAAATTCTATAGTATATCTTGAACTTTACAAAATTACGTTGATATCCTTATTTATATCCTCTCCACCCTCGATCAATGAGTATGAGTTTTGTGATTCATAACTTAAATTGTTTGAAATAATTGATTTATTGATTTACGAATCTTAAGAACTCATTATCTATCATTTAATATGATGGTAGGATTTTAGATTTTAGGAACACATTATTAATTTTATGATTTATGATAGTACTAATCGATCGTTTTTGGATAATCTATTAGATCATTTGTTGGTAACAAGAAAGATGACTATTAGATCTATTATTGATTTCATTCCAAATGTATTAGAAAGATGACTATTTTAAAATAACAAGTAATTACTAGCTTAAAATTGTATTTAGATTTTATTTACAATTTACTTATTTTAATGAATTTATATAAAATAATTTAAATTTCTAGTATTTTCATTAGATAAAAATATAATATTTAAAATAACTTATAATTTTCAAAATTATATTTTTGGCTTAATTGCAATTTTAGTTCCCCTATTTTAGCTGGATTATGAAAATAATTCTCTCATTTTATTTATCCCCAGTTTTGGTATCCAAACAGAATTTTGATCCAAAAATTGATGAAATGTATTTTTTTTTTTTTTGCACTTATTTAAGCCACACTAAGCCTCAAGATCTAGTGGTGCAACAATTGTACCTAAGATATATGATCATAAATGGTGTGATATGGCTTAAAATGACATTTTATCAAGTTTTGAATCAAAATTATGTTTGGATATCAAAACTCGGGAGAAATAAAATAGAATGACTATTTTCGTAATTCAGCTAAAATAAGGGGACTAAAACTACAATTAACCCATAAACTTTTTTTTATTCCCTAATTGGAACATAAATTTAAAAATTTTGTTGTTAATTAGAGAGTATATGGGAGTGTGAGAGCAATATCGAGTCAAATGTTTCAAAATCATAAGAGATTTTGATACTAATGTCCATCTAAAACTTTAAAATATTATATATGAGTCACATTTCTTATTTATTCAATAATTCTTCAATTCTTAGTTGATGTGATATTAATCACTCACACTTAAATTCAACAAATATTTTACAAAATTGCATTGAAATTTATTTACTATTATCAGTCTTAAATTTTTTATCAAATAGTCTAATAGTTAAACTCACGCGTAAAATTTGATATTTAAAGTCTAGCTTTTACATGTCAATATATCCTTCGAGCCACTAATTGAGATGACCTATTGGACCTATCATCAACCTTGATTTATCATTGGAATTATTATCATTTTCGTTTTATATCTTTGTCTTACCAGCTAATCAAAGAGTTGGCAGTAGTTTTGGCTATAATGGAAAACACATATGCATACCTATTTTGGTCTAACTTCCAAACTAGGGAGGGTGTCCAAAGAGCAGAACAAAAGTCACTCAACAACTGTTAGGTTGAAGGTAGTGTTTAAATTTCGTTTTCAAAGTCAGGTTAACAGAGTTTCCCACTTCTCTAACCTACACTCTACTAATTCTTCTAAATGGAATCATTAATAATGAAATCAACAACTCAATCATCACTATGTGTAATTATTTCCAAGCACTATATTTTGAATTTTAAAAAAGAAACAAAATTATATCATACTCCCAGTAAATAATCATTTAAGATTTGTGCACATGTATTAAAAAAAAATAATAAAAAAACATTGTTTTATCAAATTATTCATTTTAATTATTAATGTGTTTTTTACTGTTATCAATATAAAGCATAATAAGAATTTGAAAATTGTATTTATGTAATCATTAAATGGTAGGATACTACAAAAATAATTAAAGTTTTATTGAAAATTGTGATTGACATTCATCTTAGTACAATTTTTTTCTTTTTGATAAAGTGAAACTCGTTGTGAAATTAATGGTATAAGACGGTTTATTGAAGAAATAATCGCTTTGGTGGTTCTTTGAATTCTAAAAAAAAAAATGAACAAAAACTTATAATTTATTGAAGAAATAATTATTTAATGATCTTTTATTTTTTTGGAGGGGCTAAATTGTTACTTTCAACTATTGGGAAAGATCAAATTTGACAATATTAGAAAGGTAAGAAATTTTGAAATATCATTTAATAATCTTGATTAAGGATTAACTTGTATAACACCTTGCATAAACTAAGTTTTTTTATAAACTTTAAGTTTTTTTCTTCCTATATTGATTTTTTAAGTTTTTTTCTTTTCATATTATCATTTAAGCTTTCTTTCTAATATTAGGGTCTTAGGTCTCAAATAAAATTTCTTTTGGTACTTCATCATCATCTTAAAGAAAATTCAAAAAAAATCCAAATTAAAATTTAAGGTTATTGTTCCTCCTCTTCATCAAATAAATATAAAGATTCTATATTGGTTCCTAAATTAGCTTTCATCCACTTCATGCATATCTTTCTCTTCTTCTTCTTCATTATCTTCATTAGCTTTCATCATCATCCCCAAATTCAAAATAAACCTCTGATATTGTTTCTTTACTCATCATAATGTATATTGTTAATTTCCAATATATTGAAATGGATACCGCCTCATTCACATCCATGATAAAATTTGTTACATTAAAATTATAATAGACAGAGTTTAGAGAGATTCAACTTTTTTTTTGTGAAGAAGAAAGATATTTATTTAGTTTTAAATTTATATTTTACGGATATTCTGTTTCAATAGTGGAGGATGGATTTGTGATTTTTTTTTTTTAAATTTGATAAAGATGATGAAAGAAGATAATATGAATGAAGAGGATGAATTTGATTAAGGAATCAATCTATTATTTATATTTTTTATTTGATGAAATGCATTACAAAGAAACAAAAACTTTAAATTTAAATTTGAAATTTTTTATAGTTTTGTTTTGAGGAAGATGATGAAAAAGAGGACAAAGTAATGAAATAACTTTTATTTGTGATGTAAAAGACTAATATGAAAAAGAATTTTTAGAACCAATATAGAAAGAAAAAAATCTTATGGAGTCAAAAATGGAATAAAAAACTTAAAAAGTTAAAGGATCAATATAAAATAAATTTGTAGATTTGAGTTGTCACCAATACAATCTTAACACAACATTGTCTAACAACTATTTGAGTTTTTATTGAAGGAGTTAACAAAAAAATTAAAAAAAGAAAAATTACACATGTGACCATTTAAATTAGGTCTAAATCTTGCATAAGCTCTAAGTATTTTTTTTTTTTTTGGTCAATTTAGTCTTTTAAGTTTCATTTTAATATCAAAGTTACAATTTATGCTACATTTTGTTTTTATTATTGTCCTTTTATTGCTTTTCTGTTAAAAAAAACATATTGTCATTATTGTTATTGGATCTATATCTCCTTTCTACTCAATTTTAATTAAAAAATTCAACTTTTTTTTCATTCTCTTCTTTATTACCTTTCTTCATCGTATAATCTTCATCCGACATCGTCTTTTTCTCTCCACTTTTAATATTCATCCACAAAATAAAATCAAAAAGAAGAACAAATTGAAAGTCGAAATTTAAAACAAAGAAAAAATTTAACCCATATCTATTTTTGAATAACAAAAACAAACCAAAAACTGAATTAATCCATGAAAATGTAACATAAATCTTGAACTGAAATAACGAAAATAACTTTCTCTTTTCTTATTCCTCTTTTGATTTTCAATAAAAGAAAAAATAAATTTTCGTTTTGTTAATGTGTTTTAATGATTTGATTGTTTTTTTTGGCTGGATATTCATAAATATTTTCTGTGGAAAAGAAGCATAAAGGAGAATTTCAATAAAATGTCTGATTTTTTTTTTCTAGGTCTCAATTTATTTGAGTTGAAAGAGTGACGAAGAATGTTCTAAATTTTTAATTTTTTCACGAAAATTGTTAAAAAAAAGCTTATGATGTAAACAAAATAAAATATAAATGACTTATCTTGAAGAAGAAGAAAAAATTATCAATATATATAAGATTTAGACATAACCGAAAGAATCACAAATGTAATTTCATTTTAAAAATACATCGTCCACCCTTCAATATTTAAAAGATCTATTTAAAAATAAATAAATAAATAATTAAATAAAAGACAAATCCGAAAAATATGTAAAATTTAGAGTAAGAGTATAATTTTGTCTTTTAAAATATTAGTTGTCCTAAGGAGTAACTTTTGCAGCAACTCCAAAATCATATACCGTTTACTCGTTTAAAATATGATTATCATCACATTCATCTTCCACCTAATAAAAAAGGTTGAGTTTTAGCACAAAAAGGTTGAGTCTACTCATCTAAATTAGAAACGGCCCTTCCATGAGACGTGTCTTCACCTAAGTTCACTTTAAAGTATAATTAATTTTATTACATTATTAACATATATATTTAAGTGATTTTTTTCCGTACAAAAAATGGTAAATAAAATCAAAAATTTAAGTTTTATAGTTGAATTCAAAATAAGACGGTTAACTTAATATTAATATTGATATTTTATAATATTGAGATTAGCATATCCTTAGAATTCATATAAATATGTATCACTCGTGTGATTTCATAATACCTCTAATTCTAAATACAAGATTTTTTTGAGAATTTATTTTATCCCTTTCTATAATATTTGTTTTGAATTTTGAAATATATTAATTAATTATTATTATTATTGTATATTTCTAATTAATTTTTATTCTTTTTACAACTAACAATAAATATTTTTATGAAAATATTAGCTAATTCTTTCTTTTAAAAAATAAAATTATAAATATTACATTAATTATTAATAAATTTAAGATTATTATCGATGTTTTTAATTCTCAAACAACAGAGTCTCATATTATGTTGTGCCTTCGCAAGAGTTTTTGATATGGTTGGACTAGACATTTCATCTTCCCTCTTATTTCAACAAATTTATCTTTCTGTCCTTCATGCAACTTAGAGGCTGTCCACGTGTCATCTTCTTCTCTGAACTAACTTGTACTGTTTGTTTAGCATTATCAAAGATGACATGAGTCCCTAACTACACATTAGGCATATTGATATATTAGACTGCATGATCGATTTTGGGATATATTATTTTTCCTACACATTTAGTTTATATGAGTTTGACATCTACACTCTTTAAAACCAACAAAAATAAACGACATTAAAAATTAACAAAGATATCTACCTAAAATTTGTACATAAAAATAAAAAAATAAAAAAGTGAATTAGGGTTGTATTAATTATTTATTTAATTATATTATGTATGGTCGTAATCAATTATTAGGAATTATTAACAGTAGAAATTATAGTCAATTACTATTAAGCACTAAATTATTTGATTAATATATGTTTGCTTTTAGTTTTGAATAGACAATGATGGATCTATTTTGCTCATTAAGATATTTTTGTTCTGGTTATTTGCTTTATTAGATAGTTAATGTCTAGTTGAAAACCTAGATGGTAATGAGAATAGTCTACTCTCATCTATGTATTTAATAAAAAAATCTATGTCGATCTTAATCCTCCTACTATATTACAATCTAGCTGAATTCAGCTCAATCCTACAAAATCGACTTGTAAGGTGAGGACTAACTTCACTTATAAACATATTATCAGATCTTATTTCATTTAATATGAAATTCTTAGCATGGACCACCTTCATAGACTTACGCTTAAAAGTCACTTGAAATCTTAACGACGCTCACTGACATTCATCGAAAGTAGTAATTTACAACTAAAACATTGAGTCATGCGACTGTCAGTACGATAAAAATAAAGGAAAACAAATATGTACCTCAAAAATAAATTTGTCGAATCGACACTAATCATGTCATTGTCCAAGGTCATTAATCATAATTACATAAATGTCATTTAGTTGTCCTTTGGATTGATTTAGTCCATCCTTATACAGGAGGTTCAATCCTCCTAGAAACTTGGACATGAGTTGTCTTTTTCCTTTTTCATTCTTCTAGACATGTAAGACTATATTTTTTTCTTGTTAGCTATTGTCTTTTTGTACGTTGATGTGTTATGTCATTTTCAACATGTGAGGATGAAGTGAACTATAGATTCATCATTTTACAGTCCATCCTCGTACATATAAACTCTGACTCTTGACCTCTTCATTTAAAT
The DNA here is from genome assembly GCA_037974835.1 of Cicer judaicum. Taxonomy (NCBI): domain Eukaryota; kingdom Viridiplantae; phylum Streptophyta; class Magnoliopsida; order Fabales; family Fabaceae; genus Cicer; species Cicer judaicum. Next base: position 10,821,650 of record JBBPBS010000968.1, read on the forward strand.
TGCTTTTTTTCATTCATTTTTTGGCATTGATGTATCTTCTCTTTATAACTAGAAATCATTGTTTCAGTGATGTTGAATTTTTTGTAACTTTGAAGGTTCATCCTCTTAAGGGTTCATCCTCTTGTATATTTATCCTCCAGTTTTGAAGACTTTATGTATTGAGTCAGATTTTTCTCTTTTTTATCTTAATGATGAGTAACTTGTTTTATAATATGAATTCACTTAAAAACACATATTAATCATTAATCATAATCATAATATTTTAAATAATTTTGTTATCATTAAAATCATTTGAAAAAGATTTTATCTCAACAATTCTATCTCTGAATATGTATTTAATTAAATATTTAAACTAAAAAGTTTTAAATTGAATATCTAAAATTTTGAATAATTTTTAATTAAATCCTTACAAATTATTTAAAAGTTCAAGTATACAATTAAAAATTATTTATTTTAAGGATGTAATTACAAATTATTGACAAGTTTATGGATTGAAGTCATACTAAAATAAAAATGGTACAATCAGATCTAATTATATATAAAGTAAAAAATATATTAACGATGTACATAAAATTGTATAAACTAATCAAAAATAACCAAATCAAAACTTAAATCCTAACAAACAAATTGACGTCTTCTACATGTCAATTATCAAGAATAGTGTGAGATCTAGAATCTTTAATGTCATTGATATTTGGGAAAAAAATACTAATTCGTATTAGCTCATATCGACTATAGGTGGACTCTAAGATAATCAATTTAGCCACAGGTTGACAAGTTATTTGTAAGACTAAGAGAGTGTTGAATTTTATGGTAACTTTCATTAACCCTTTACTCAAAATATGTTATCGACAAAATGAGTCATTTACATATGCGAACATCACACTAAAACAAAAAACACCCCATTATGATGACGAGCAAACCAATGCTATAATAATACAACAAAATCATAGATAAAACACTAAAGAAGAAGATTAATACACATAAAATTGCAATAAAAACCTCTAAAAACTCAGTTTCAACTTCTAAAATTATTTATTTTTGTAATTTAATTAGTAATATATAAATAACTAATGCATGTAGATGATTTTATATCATAATATTATATGACACATCATTCAAAATATATTAAATTATTATTTTTTTAGTTAAAAATATATAATAATAATCAAAACTATCAAATTTTAAAATGAAAAAAATCAATTTAATAAATTGATAAAAATAAAGAAACAAAACTATAATTAAATCTATTTTTTAACAAGGAAAAATTCACCGAAAAATATAATATAAATGGGAAATAAATCCTACGATGAAACTAGATGACAGAAGAATGGGAACGCAAAATAGAAGCATTTTTTGTCAAACTCTTTATCAAGATGGGCTATTCTAATAGTTGATATTTATGTGTCATGCAAAGCTATAGCTGATTTTATTAGATGCCTTTACAAATTTTCGTACATTCACACATGTAGGACATTGGTGATGGTTAAATCGAAAATAGATTTGCACACGTATTTTCGTACATTCACACATTGTGTCTATATTCATCTCGTACTTGCACAGTATATGCTTAACAGATTTTTTTTTTGGCAGATATAGTTTCTTTATATATATCCATAAATACCTACAAATATCTAGTAAATTAATAAAATATTTTTGTATTAAATTATATTTTTACAAAATTAACTTTTTGAACATCTTTTTTATTTATATTAAAAAAATATGTATTTTATTATGAATTTATCTTACCATTTATTTGTGAACTTAAGATTGAGAGATATTTTTAGGACTTTATATAAAAATCAAATATAAATATTAGAATAATTATGAATATTTATTACCTATTGTAAATTTTATTTGTGGATGGAAGTTTTTATATCATCCCGTTTTAGTAGCACGCACTACATGACACGACACTACAACAACGTTGAAATTGGCTCAACATCCCAAAGTCAAGACTGTTGATAGTTCCATTGAACCGTTCAAAATAGTGTTTTAATAGAATGGAAAGCTCACTCGAAACTAGTTGTTATCATATGAAGAACTTCAATTTAATTTACCATTCATCCACTTGTCTGGTCTTTACCATTCAATTTAATTTACCATTCACACAAAAGATCATAATTTAGCACCCAAACGTATTGCAACAAATTAAAGATAGAAAGAAAGAATCAAAAGAACAATAAAGTACTTAATTGTATATGATATTTTTACTTAATCGTTTGGTTCGTGTGAGAAAATAAACTATGGGTTAAACTTTATTTACCTTCAATCGAACTTTAGATTATCAGAGTTATATTCTTTTAGAAATCAGAGAGTTAAATTCAAAAAAAATCACTCAAAAAATAAATATAGTCTCATTAAAGTAAATTCATTAATGTAATTAATATTATATTAAATAAGATAACTACTTTTTATAAAGAAAATTTAAGGTGAGTGGATGATATCTTAATCTAAAGAAGAAAAAACTTTAGAATTCATTAAGTATTTACAAAAATAGTTCATTAAATATTTACAAAATAAACACTTATCTATTTAATGACACTAACGTGATCGAACCAGCAACACGTGAACGATAGCTATTTAGATAGATTGATTATTGGATGAAATGATGTGATTAAATATAGACTTTGGTGTTAGTAAAAAAAAACATAATAACCTTTGGTGAGTTCACCGGCGCCACTAAAAGGATAAAATAGGGTAAAATAGACTAGAGAAATCTAACATTCACTCTCTAAAATATATAAAAATACAATTTTATCTTTTTTCATTTTCTACCACCTGATAAAATCAAAATTTTCAAAAAATTTAACATTTCAACAACTTCAAATTTTTTAAAATTTTAAAACTTCATAAATAAAATTTTATTTTGAAAGTTTCATGTTCAACTAAATTTTTGTAAAAATATCTAAACAAGTTGCATTTCAAAAGTTTCACATTCAACTAAATTTTTTATTTTTTTTAAATTCTTAAAAAATTGCATTTTAGAAATTTCGTGTTCAACCAAATTTTTGAAATTTTTTTAAACTTTTGAAAAATATATATTTCGTAAGTTTGACATTCAAACCAAATTTTTTATTTTTTATTTTTTATTTTTTGAATTTCGTAAAAAATTATATTTTGAAAGTTTTCATTCAACATTATTTTCAAACAAATTTAAATGTTCTTGAAAATTTGCATTTCAAAAGTTTAGTATTCAACCAAATTTTTGAAATTATTTTAAAATTCCAGAAAAATTACATTTTGAAAGTTTTTTACATTCAACCAAAAAAATGTTAGTTTTTCAAAAAGATTGATACATTTTATTTACTCATATGACGTGAAGGCAATAAAAATTCGAAGTGAATGACTAATTTTAGTCTTATTTTTTATTTTTGTTATTCTAGAGTCTCTTCTAATGAACTTAAGTAATTCCTTCTCAACGAGATACTACGGACTAATATATATAGAAATATGTAAAAAAGAGTTGGAAATATAAAAAAATTCACCTAGAACTTGTCCTTTAAAATGAGTGTATTTTTTCTCTCATCTCTAATGTTTTCAAATAAACAAAAATATATCTTTCAATTGATTAAGACTTCGTGGTAAAAAATTAAGTTTTCTTAAAATTGGTGCTAAAGCGTAGACCCATAGGGATTGTGGGCTTGGTGGGGCTGCCCAACAAATTTGCATTACAACTAAATGCGGAAAGAATTATCAAATATTTTATAAAATTATTATTATTATAGATATTAATTTTATAAGTTTACTAATTCTATACTACTTATATGTTCTGACTTATATATTAAAAGAGTCAAAAAAAAATTAATAATTAAAAATATCTTTCTTAAATTTTTAAAGCTAATATATATATATATATATATATATATATATATATATATATATATATAATTCAGTGAATTAAGTGGGTCTTATGAACTCACTTTTTTAGATTTATTTTTTAATTTTTTTCCGTAAAAAATTCAAAAAAAATTGACAAAAAATGTTTGACAAAAGAAATTATTTCAACAATAAATCTAATATTAAAGACTTAATAAGAGACTTTTTAAGATGGACCATAAATATTAAAACTTAATTGATAGCTGTAACTATAATACTAATAACAAAATCAGAGCTAAATCAACAAAGAAACCGAAATTATTATCACTATTCAATGTTGGAGGAGTAAAGATCAAAAGTTGACTTTTTTATTTTTTATTTTTACTTTAAAAAGGTAAAGGGAAAGTACTAAAGATCAATCACTCACCATCATAATAAACATACAACACTTAAAATTACAGAGTAAAATTTAAAGAAAAAAATTGACTAAATTAGATAATAATTAATTTAAGAGATTAATTTTCTATTTAATAAACTAAATTAATTAATGTTTAAAATTTCAAAAACTAAAATATTTCATACTCAATTTGAATCTTTGCATTTTAAGATAGCTTTTGTCTCACCGTTTGGACATCTTTAGAACTCATTTGTTCCCTTTCAATCTCTCTTTAGACTTAAAGATGAAAGAAGTGGAAAATTGATATGGAGTTCTTCCTATAATGATCTCTTATTTTAGTTTTATGCCTAGCTAAACATTCACTTGATGAGGTTAAGTGGATTTTGATTGTATTTGATATTGTATTTAATTAATTCAAATTGTTTCTTTTTCTTTTTTTAGTATATTTTTTTATGTATTTTTTCAGTATATATAATCCCATCTAATAAAGCGTTTTATGATTTGATTATTCCTTATCGATTGATTAACACTTTCAATGGAAGTTTAATATATGATTGTGGTTGAGTTTACGAAACCTTAGATTATTTAAATATTTGGACCAAGAATAGCTATCCAGTGCCCGGTATCTTCTTGGAGGATTAAATACTAGTATTAATTAGGAGTTATTTATTTTTTTAAGAAAATAATATTTGAATAAATAAATTAATCAAGTGATTTGACAGAATAAGTAATTGGTTTAATTTCAATTAAATTACCCGAAAATAAATTAAATAAAGCTTAATTCCAAATCTCATTATTAATCAAATACTGGTATTAATTAGGATTTATTTATTTCTTTAAGAAATTAATATTAGAATAAATAAATGAAGCAAGTGATTAGACAGAATAAGTAATT
>JBBPBS010000968.1:10841637-10881383 GCA_037974835.1 Cicer judaicum
ATTTTTTGTTTATATATATATATATATATATATATATTATTTTTTAATATATATTTATTAATATATGTGTATGTTTTATATTACAGTTCCTGTATTTTTTTTAACAAATTCATATTTCATTACAAAAGTAGTTTTCATATTTCATTTTAGAATAGATTAGTATGATAATTTTATAGAGATTAAAAAAATGTGATTTTTTATATGAATTAAAATAAAATTTTATAAGAATCATTATTTTTTAAATTATGTGAAATTATCTTATTGCATACAATTTTAGACTTTTAATTTTTACCTGAATATAGACATATATTTCTCAAAATTCAAATTTCATTTATGATAGAGGTAGATATAAAAAATATTTATCCGACCATAAAAGTAGTTGCATATTTTAGATGCTACCTCAATTTATAAGATAGTCCCTATGAAAAATTGAAACCATTGTTCACTTATATAAAAATAATGAAACCACTCATGTCACATTGTTTAAAAACACATATTACTTTTATCAGAAAAGAAAAAAGAAATAACAAAGCATATCACCGCACTATAAAAAGAAAAAAAGGTTGTTTACTTATAAAACAAAATCATTTTTTAATTGAAAATAACAGCAAAACTACTCTAAAAACAAACATATAAACTTTTTTTGTATCATTACTACCATCAACTTTATAGACCATCATTATATTATAAATAAATCATCTCATATATAAATTACAGACAAAAAAATAAAATATAATCTTATATTTTTAATAAAAAAATGAAAAATATATAATTTTTTTTAATGATATAAGATAACAATTTAGTCTTTCACGTATACATGAAATAATTCATTTTTCATTCTTTCATTTAGACCTCTAACTATTTGTAGACTTGAATGTATTTTTTGGTTTGTTTTCTTGAAGATGATGCACAATGGTTTCAAAAAATTTCTACACTATTACATATAATTTTAATTTATTTAATATTATTAATATTTTATTTTAATTATTTTACCAATAAAATCTAAATCACATATTTGTCAATTAAGCTTTTTCGAAAGTCAAATTCTAGGAAGTACTACTAAAAGTTGAATAATTTAAAAAAATCACTCTATATTTCAGAAATCAAAAAACATTAAATTTAAATTATTAGATTTTTTAATATCTGTTAGTAACATGACACATCTTGTTATTTGCCAAATTTTACTATGGTGACAAAAAAGAAAGAAAAAAAAATTCTCAAAAGAATAAAAAAACTTATCTGCCTCAATCATGTTGAATAACCAAAAATAATAAACGTCCCTTGCCTTTGGTATTATCCCTTTTCCTTTACCCAAGCACGCGTATGGAAAACGAAATTATACTTTAAACCACAAATCTGTTTTTTTAAAATAAGAGAAAAGTGGTTCATATAAGTGAGATTCCCAAAGTGTAATCATGTGGGAACTATCGAAGTTTCAAACTTTCAAGGTTGGGCTTTATTTATTTATTAAATTATTATGTGATTATAGAATATACTATTTTCTTTCATAGAATATATCAAAGTGGGTTGCTTTATTTTGTGAAAATCATTAGGACAATTTGGTTTTCAAAATCTATTTTATTATCTTATGAGCCATGGTAAATCAAAAACATAATAATTATGTAGATAAGTTAATTTTTAAACGTTCTTTTAAAATTGTATTTAATAAAAAGACGATCTATATAAATAGTAAAGAATGTAAAAAACTTAATTTTTCATTACTTTGGTTTAATATTTAGATAATTTCGATTCATATTTCTCTCTTACATTATTTTCTTTTTCTTATATATACAATTAATATTTAATCTAATGGTTAATAATGTATCATTTTACTTTCATATAAGAAATATTGGAGACATTACATATGATTGTTGGAGAATTCAAATGGCAACATTGTTAGAATATTAAGTTCTTCGTAATAATGCCACTAAACCTCTTTGTTTTGACTTTAAAAAAAAATAAAAAATAAAGGTGTGTTGCCGTAAGGATTTTGAAAATCTTTGAACTTTGCTTCATTGTTTTCCATTGGTCCTTTCAACGGAAGCTTAGCTCAAATGCATAATAACTAAATATAATATTATCTTATTGTACAATATTTTTTTAAAGAATTCCAAATAAAGGAAAAATTAGAGAAAAATGCCAACTTCGTCGGGACTTGACACAATATAGAAAAATGTGAATACTGTGGGACCACGGGTTCGAAAAGATTGAGATTAATGTACCATAGTTTCTCTCTCTCTCTCTTTAATTAAACAGTAGTTTCTCATTTATACTAGTAAGTATTAACAATAAAAATAAAGCTGAAAAGTTACAACAACTCATGTGAATTTCTTCTGTTAATATATTGCCAATACCGTAAGCTTATTTAACTAATTAATCCATCAACAAACCTAGATATATGGAATTTTAACAAACTCCGTTCCGTTGACAATCTGCCTCACTAGGACCATCGTTGCAAAATGAACCTACATTAATATTTTTATTATCTTACGTTTGAATTTAATATTAATATAACGAAGACTACTAATAATATATTCTCTAAGACACATGTCTTAAGATAATATTAGATAATATTGGTTGAAATTCATATGAATTTCACAAAAATATGTAGATTTTATTTAAATTATTGGGATTTACACGAATCTTAATCAACAAGAAGAGTATTGAGAATTTTGTTAGAACTATATGTTCCTAGCAATATTCTTACAATATTTTGACAATATAAACATCAGTTGAATTAATTTTTAAATTTTATAAATTAATAAATATATTATCAACATTATAAAATATTAATAAAAAAAATTTATATATAAATTTTTATCATTATATATTTTGACGTGACACTTTAATTGAATATGTGACAGATTAATCTCATATCAATTTCATCTTGTCAAAAATAAATTTATCTATAAAATTTAATTATTTCAAAAATAAATTTATTTAAATTATAATAATATTAAAATAAAATTGATATAAAACTATTGTAATTATAATTTTATAAATATGACATTATAGATTATGACGATAAAAAAGTTAAAAAACAAATGAAGTTACAATTTCAAAAATTTATTTATTAATTTATAAAATTTAAAAGATAAAATTGATAAACACAAGATTTGAAGAATTTATCCGCTTTCCACCTACCGTGCAGAGACCATTTAATTAGTGCACCATGCACAATTTATTTTTCCCATAGGATGATAAAAGCTCATTAAATTTATCTTAAACTCACTAGACCCATTTTTTTTTATCTCGTCTACTCCACTCCTCACACATGTGCCTCACATTTGATAAAATTCGATTGTTGCTATCAGATCATCAATTCATCTTCTTCATACACATTCACAACTTCATTCCCAAAAAACTTACACAACTTCTTCCCAGTGAAAGCCACTGTGAAATTAAGTAAGAAAGAGAGAGAGAGGAGGAAAAGTTTGTATTTTTCCAACAATCCATCCTCAACAAATTATTCAAAAGAGAAATCAAAAGGATGTTTTGTGAGGAGTGTTAAAAAAACTAAAAGTTGAATTAAATTATTAAACTGAATCGAACTATTTTTGAATTGAGAATCAAACTATTTTCAAATTCATTTTTTAAAATTAAAATCAAATCGAATTGGCTTTCAATTCGAAAAAATCGAACAGAACCGGTTTCTAATTCGAAAAAACCGAACAGAACCAGTTTTCAATTCAAAAAATCGAACCGAATTGATTTTTAGTTAACAAAACTAGAATCAAATTTATTTTTTATAAATAATTAGGGGTAATTATGTAAAATTTGGCCAATATGTACAAAATCAGTTTCCTTCGGTTCCAATTAATAAATCAGTTCACTAATTTATAAAATCATTCATTTTGGTTTCTTAAACTGAAAAATAGTTTGGTTGAATTTTTTCAAACTCAAAATTAGTTCGGTTTATTTTTCAATCGGATCTAATTCATTACTGAACTTTGATCACCCCAAGTTTTTATAATTTGTAGGGATGTTAAAAAAAACCAAAAATTGAACCGAACTGCTGAATCGAACCGAATTGGTTTTGAACTGAACTGATTTATAAAAATTAAGAACCGAACTGTTTTCGAACTGAATTTTTAAAACTATAACTGAATCGAACCGGTTTTCAGTTCGAAAAAACCGAACCGAATCGAACCGATTTTTAGTTTAAAAAACCGAACTGAACCGGTTTTATTTCAAAAAACTTGAACCGAGTTTGTTTGTTTAGAAGTAATTAAGGGTAATTATGTAAATTTTGGCCTATGTGAACAAAAAACTAAGTTAAATTAGTTCAGTTCGGTTCAAAATAATAAACCAGTTCACCACTTTTATAAATCGGTTCGATTCACTTTTTTGAACTGAAAACCGGTTCAGTTCGATTTTTCCAAACTGAAAATCAATTCGATTCAATTTTCAAACGGTTTTAGTTCAGAACTGAACTTTGCCCACCCCTAATAATTTGCATTATAAAAAGCAAAATCTAAAATGTATTGACTTAAAAACTTGAGATTTGATGATACTAAACAATTCTAAAACAAAATTCAAAAATTGAAAACATGGTTTGCTTATGGGGAAAAGAAAATGAAAAGATTCAATGTGTAGAGTGTACCATTATATATTATATATGATGGACCTCTTTGTGCACCATGTAATACCTATTTATTACACTTATGCATGTTAGAAGTAGTCTCAAACTATACGTACCAATTGCCAAATGTGTTTAATATTGGATATGGATGGATACTAGGAAACACTAAATGGGTTGGTTGGGCCGATGGATCAACTAGTTTAATCTTTTGAAAATTTTACCTTATATTTCACATTTAATATTCTTATCCTCACAATTTACTAAGACTTCGATGTTACCTTTTTTTTTTTTATAAAATAAATTAGTAATTTTTCAAAAAAAAAAAAAATTGAAAGCTGAAAAACTTTGAAAATTTTCTCGGTACATTAATTTTTCGTTTAAAAATCCAAATTGTTAAAGTGTGTATAAAAGATTAATTCTAAAAATTTAATTTTAAATTAAAATTTTTCGGATTAAAATTTTTCGGACACAAATATAATCTAAACAGCTTCAAAAAACTTAAACTTTACAGAATACATTTATATTTCAAAATAAATTTAATGTCAATTTTCATAACACAATCAAATTTTTAGAAAAAAAAATACAAAATAAAATTTTTTTGAAATTTTTTAGGTAAGAAATAAGAATAATCAAAACAAAAACAACAGTAAAATAGTGTATACCGAAAAACTGAAATAAACAAAAATATATTTTAAGAATTTTAAAGTTTAAATTTACTAAACACAAAAATATTCAAAAATTTATAATTCAACTATTTCAACTATTGTCATCCGACTCATCCCATACCCTAATGCATAGAAATGAATATGAAAAGATTATAAGCCTAATTTTCATTTGGTGAGAGAGGTGATGGGGCCCATTGCCCATATTTGCTCCACCCCTATCAAATATAGACTAAAAAGTTAATCTCACACATTAAACTAAACAATGCTTGATTTTATTAGTGAGGTCAACCAACTAGGGTTGGGCATGAGAAGGTTAATTTGGTAAAAGTTAGGCCCAGAAAATTCAAAACATGACAAATTGTTAAAAATATTGCATAATGATTATGAATAGTGTTGGGCGAACGAGTTTCGAATGAATATCGTTCAACATTGAGTCATATTAGTTTTTTTTTTTTGGTTTGATTAAATTTTTGAGCCATTTTCTTAATTAAATTTGTTTATATATTTGCGCTGGTTCTGATGCCTCCTCAATTTTTAAAATTTTCATTTCCATTTTTTGATTTTAATTATTTTATTTAATCATTTTATAGATTTTTTTTATATAATTCAACTCACATTCTAAAATAATAATAATAATAATAATAATAATAATAATAATAATAATAATAATAATAATAATCTTTATATGTCTATTTATTCGGTTAGCCACCTGTTGTCCAATATTGTTGAAGGAGTGCTACTAATAATTATTTTTCAATACACTCTATTTGATTGATGAAAATTTATAGGTTTAATTGTATTTTTAGTCTCTTATTTTTATCAATTCACGATATCAATTTGTCTATTTAAAAATATGACAGTTTTGATATTTCTTTATAATTTTTTAACTAAAAAATGACGACGCAACATGTTTTAAATAACGTGACATATGATTTGATAATGTAAAATCATTAACACTTATAAAATCACAATAAAATCCTATAAAAACTTAATTTTCATTAATAGACAATTTTCATTCTTATAATTTAATTAATGATATATAAATAATTAATGCATCTAAGTCGTTTTATATCATGAAGTCATATAACACATCATTTAAAATATAAAATATATCAAATCAGTATTTTTAATTAAAAAATTTAAAAAAAGAATTAAAATTGTCGACTTTTAAATTATGATGACCAATTTCATGAATTAATAAAAATAGAGATACAAAAATTGTAATTACACTAAATTTATATAAATTTCACAAAAATATGTGAGAACCAATAAAAAATCACTAATAAAATAAGTAATAGAAAATATGTGTTACATAATAATATATTGCTAACATTATTATAGTTTGGTTGAAACACATTACTACATACCAAAATGATTAATTCATTAAGAGGTAATTGCTGTACATTAACAGTAGAGGTATATCCTCCTCAAAATTCCCCAACAAGGGAGGCAGGTACTATGTAACGACGGAAAATGGAACAAAGAATACGTGCGCATACCAACTACTAATACTACTACAATACAACAATGACTGCGGCAAACCGCAATGGACTCAAAATTCTTTCTTTGTCTCTCACGAAGTGTGTTCACTAAAATACAAATACTCAAACGGCCAACACAAACTCAAAGTCACAAACCAACTATGTTTCTTTTTCTATTCAAATTCAGGTAAATTACAATTTTAATCATTGTCTCAACATAAAATTAATTCAGTGAAAACTCATATCACTTCCTAATTTAACTAAATTCGTCGTTAAATTTTTTTGTTAGTTATGTTAAGTAGATGACATGTATGTATACGTGGCTGAGTAACGTGTTATTGTCTTCTACGTGGTTTTGATAAATAAAATATACTAAATTGATAATAAATTAAAACAAAAAATAAAGTTTAAAAAATGAAGCTTTAAGTGTAACCGAAGGAAGAAGAAATGAGAAAGATGAAAAAATAACTAAAAAAAGAAAAACTCAATGTTTATTTAAAACTTTATTATTTTTATTTTATTTTAAATTTTTTAAAACTTAATATCAATTTGTTTTATGCCTTTTCACCCACCCTACTTAGAAGAGAGAATGACATATTACCCAACCATGTATACGTAGATGTCACTAGCTTAACATGACTAATAGAAAAGTTAATGTCAATAACTAATCTGAATTTTTTGTTAAGCAGACAATTGAAATAACAACACTCATTGAGTAAGGGACTAAAATGATACTTTACTCATTCAAATCATCTTCATTTCTGTAAACATAATTAGATTTTATTTTTCAAAATAATTTTGTCTCGTGAATTCAACTTATATAACAAAAGACTGTAAAAATAGTTGCTATGAAGAAATAAAAATTCAAACTATGCACATTTTTTATGTCGCAAGACTCTTAAAAAAAATAATAAAGTTAAAAATTGATTCACATATTTAAATTCATTTCTTTAACAAATAAAGAGAGAGAATCGTATATTTCTTCTCAATAAGTGATAAATAATTTTTGAATAGATTATATTTACCTTTCTACGAACTCTAAATGACTTGAGTGTCTAAATCTATTATCATAAAAAGACTATATAATTTTTTTTCCTATTTCTCTCGACTAATCTAATGATCTAAATACAAAAACACCTACTTATTTGAATATAAACAAAAATGAATTAAATAAATACTTCAATTTAGTACCAATTTTGAATCAAACAAGAGAAACAATTTTGTAGGAGGAGCAATCCAATTGGCAAACGTAATCGATCACTGTCTGTCAACAGTATCATAAAATCCACGTTTTCAAAATGACATGGAAACCCATATTCTTACCTTGATTTGACCAATTTTGTACTTTCCCTCCCTCTTCTCTTCCCATATATCCACGTGTATTCACATTTCCATCTTCTCTTTTCTGTTTTCTCAACCCAACATTACCTCTTTTTCTTCTCCTTCATCTCCATGCCTCCTCACCTTTCTTATTGTTTAGTGAGGAAACTTGAGCTAATGATGAATTGGCAACAAAAGTGTTCAAAAAATTAATTTTTTTTTAAAGGGGTTTAAAGGGTTTAAGGCTAAGCTCCTTGAAGATCCATGTTGCTTCAAAATAGCATTTTTGTGGTAAGGATTTTTCTTCAAAGTTCAAGTCTTGTTCTTTTCATTTTCATTTTTTCAATTTGCTCTATTTTTCTGATACCATGTCCATGTTAGTCTCGTCAATGTTTTCTGATTTTCTAATTTGTGTTTTATGGTTTTTGATGATTAAACTCAGGAAAATTAAAAGCTTATATATCAATGAAGGGTGAATCAGTGAACGTGACATGGCTCAGTGGTTTACGGCAAGTTTCTCGCAAAAGTGGTTCAGATGAAAAGGATATAATTGGATTTATGTCATTTGAAGTTGCAGGGTTGATGTCAAAAGTGGTTAATTTATGGCATTCTTTGAGTGACAATGAAGTAATGAATTTAAGAGAATGGTTAGTAAAATCAGTTGGTGTCAAAATGCTTCTTTCTGATGATGAGTATTACTTGATGGAACTTGCATGGAATGAGATACTCAATAACTTTCAATCTCTATCACAATCTGTTGCAAGGTTAAGCAAGAAGTGCAAAGATCCAATTTATCATAGTTATGAAAATTTTGTTCATAACCCTTGTCATGATTATGTTCAATGGATAGGGTGGGAGTATAGATGGAAAAAAATGGAGAAAAAGGTGAAGAAAATGGAAAGATTTGTTGCTTCAATGTCACTTTTGTCTCAAGAGATTGAGGTGTTAGCTGAGTGTGAACAAAGTTTCAAGAGAATGAAGCTGAATTGCAATGTGAATAAGGCGAAATTGTTCGAGTTTAAGAAGAAGGTTTTGTGGCAGAGGAATCAAGTGCAAAATGTTAGAGATTTGTCTCCTTGGAGTAGAAGTTATGATTATGTTGTTAGGTTGTTGGCAAGATCATTGTTCACAATTCTTCAAAGAATCATACTTGTCTTTGGAAATACTCATCTATCAATTGAAAACCAACAAAATGATTCATCCATAACAATGAATTATACAAATAATGATCGTCTTGCACGAAATCATTCGTTTCCTGTTCTCAGTGTCACACATTCTTCAGTTCATCCTTCTGAGATGAATCAACTAAATGGATTTTGTTCAGGATCACCGACCGGAAGCATGCCAATGTTAAACAAGAGCAAGAAAAAGAAGAAAGAGCAGCAATTGCTTCATTCACAAGATTCAGAAGGCAAGCAGTTGAAATACATTGGATCCTTCAAAGGGTGCATTTCGATCGAAAACGATTCTGGTGTTGCACAGAGTTGTATGCCAACTAATGTTGGTTCTATGAGAAAAAACATCGATGTCAACACGAAATTGGTTAATAAATTGTCTCTCTTTAACAAAAATAGAGTGTACTTTAAACTCTCTCTTAAAAGTAAGTTAAAGCCGGCTCCATCAACGCTTGGTGATGGAGCCTTAGCTTTACATTATGCAAATGTGATTGTATTGATAGAGAAGATATTCTCATCATCAGCAACTCGCACGATCGATATTTATACAAGACACAGTCTTTACAATAAGCTACCGACGACTATAAGAACAGCTTTGAGGGGCAAGCTTAAATGGTATGCCAAAGCTGTCAATGTTGGTAACCTTGCAGTAGAATGGAATGTGGTAATGACACAAATATTGGAGTGGTTAGCTCCACTTGCACACAACATGGTGAAGTGGAATTCTGAGAGGAATTTTGAGAAGGAACATACTACTTTGAAAGCAAATGTTTTACTTGTTCAAACTCTTTACTTTGCTAA
This sequence comes from Cicer judaicum, assembly GCA_037974835.1. Lineage (NCBI taxonomy): Eukaryota > Viridiplantae > Streptophyta > Magnoliopsida > Fabales > Fabaceae > Cicer > Cicer judaicum. The sequence goes on from JBBPBS010000968.1 coordinate 10,851,662, forward strand.
TCAAACAAAAACTGAAGCTGCAATTGTTGAACTTCTTGTTGGTCTTCATTATGTGTGTAAGATTGATAGAAAGACTCACATGAGAGACACATAGAAGTTTGTAGGGTGTAGATCATTTATGAAGGATTTAAATTAGTTGTGTGATAAATGTTTGTTCATACACTATATGCATATGAAGGAGTGTACAAGTATAGAATAGTACAGAACAAATAGTTGAGTCATAAGACAATGTTTTTGTTTTGTAAATTGATAAGCATAACACAAACAATTTTGTGTTGTATATACATTGTTTGATTCGTACGCATAACACAAACAATTTTGTGTCCTATATGTTAGTAATGTTTAATTTTCACAAATGGCAAATATTAGCTTCCTTCTATAAATTGTGTATCATTAATCAATAACATTCATGACAGGTTTTTTTAAGTAGCATTGGATTCTTCCTTCAAAATTAATTTGGTAGTATCAACATGCTGCAGTAAACCAGTATTTAGATTACCTCCCCAAGTAACCTTGGTTCCAGGAAATTTCTCACCACAAATATAATGAACCAGTGACGGAAATATCCTGCTATTATTATTCCAAAGGTTTTGTAACTCCTGCTATAAAAGATGTCATTTTAGATCACCTATTTGAAGTTTGAAAATAGTGTCTTATTTTTTTTTTATACAAGTTCTTTATTTTTTATTTTTTATAAATCTTATAATGATAATTAACTTTATTATGTTTGAGGTGATATTACTAAATTCATTATGTTTTTGTATATATATTAATTGATTCATCTTGGATCTTATAATTATAATAATTATAATGAATTTCACTAGATTTGATGTAATAAACAAGTTTTTTCATGAAAAAAAATCATATTCAACTATTATTTCAACAAAATATAATTTTTGTTAGATGAGAGTATTAACGGACACTTGTTGGTAAATGAGATATTATGGAAAATAATCTAGTTTTTTTGTTCTAATTTACAAATATGAAGGACAGAAGAGTAATAAGAATAGGGGAATTGAGAGAAGAACCTTTTTGTTTTTTAGTATTCTAATTAGAATATAAAGATAAAAAAAAGGCCCATCATTTTTTTTTACATATTCAACAATAAAGATATAACAATTTCTAATTTTTTTTTACCAATTTTATTTTTATGTCTCTAGTTTCTATAGTATTTCAACTTTTTTCAGGGGAGAGCAATTGCCCTATCACATTTGTTTATGAACATGAGCTTTGGCCTAGAGGAAAAAAAAAATGTGGAAGTGAGACAAAAATAATGTGTCGACGGTTCCCTTTATGATTGTATAAATAAATCTAAAAGTTGAAATTATTTCTGCACCATGCACCACTCGATTCACTTGTGCAGGTTAGACATAGCCTATAATTAAAGTAAAAATATTTTTAATAATCAAAATGATTATTATCGTTTGATGATGTAAAGAAATGTTACAAATTAAATTTAAAATTCAATAGTAAAAGTTAAAGCTTTTAACATTAAGGACATAGTTAAAATTCCGAAGATGGTATAAATAACAATTAACAGCATTTTGATTAATAATAATTTCTTTCATTCCTAATTTGGGAAAATTTTTATTTTCAGAAATAGAGAAGATATTTTGTCAGGGTATAGTTAACAACTCCCTAAAGATTGTTTGGGAGCAAATTTCCACCAATGATGAAAGGTAGGGCCCACTTAAAAAGGCCCACTTGAGCAGGCCCATAAAACATGATGGATTTTGGGCTCACCGGCGGAGTAGGCGGGGACCGACGACGATGAAGAGCGGATTAGTGGCGTACAAGATATACAGAGCCCTAAGCCACGGTGTATCACCGTTAATCCAGCTTCACCTCCGGTGGCGCAGATTTCGCGGCCTGGAACACCTCCAGCGGTGGCCGGAGCGACTAGGTCAACCCTCTCAGCCTCGGCGTCCAGGTCCTCTCGTATGGTTTCATGCCGTTTCATTAGGCGAAGGGATGATTGCAATTCCTGTGATCAAACACTGCCTTCAGAGAATGCCTCAATTGAATGTGCTCATGACTGTCACCACTCTCTCTGCATTGTAACTCATTTTTCTGCTTCTACTTTTTCCACTACCTTTTCAATCTTGTTACTCTTCTATTTGTTTCTTTGCGTATTTTGTATTTTATAGATAAAAATATGATAATAATTAGATTAGATAACTTATAGTGTTTTACATGTTACTCATGTAATTTGTAACCTTTACAAGCTTGGATTGACTTATGAACAACTTATCTAGACTTAAGGCTAGAATCACTTGAAAGTATGTTTGGTATATAAATGAAAATAGCTTAAGAATATGCCATAAGCTGTTTTCAGCTAAATTCGGGATAACTTTATGATAATAGCGTATGGTTTATATAAAATAATTTGACCATATTTTTTCTTTGACTATAGAAATAACTTATACAGAAATGCTTATCTTATAAGTACTTGATTAAGCTGTTTATCCAAACAGGCCCAAGATCGATTGTGTTTTTGATTTAAGATTAACGTTTTCAACTTTTAATGAGTTTTTCTGCTAATTTTGTGTCTCAAGTGTCTTGTCTTAAAATTTTGGTTTCGGTTTATTGTGTTATTATCATGTCATGTTTTGTCTTGATTGATCCATGCCTTCTAGTTCTTAGTTGTGGATTATATAGACAAATGATTGGACAACTTATATTTTAAAACCGATTTTTGGTGAAGTCAGAATATGAGCTATCTAATATTCATCTAATGGATGATAGTCCTTCATTGTATGATTATAATGCTTTTCTGAATTCTAATGCAAGTATTGATGTGTTTGTTTCTTATTTGAAGAAGAATATCCTTTCATTTGAGATTTTGAGAAGAGAATTGGACATTGGTGAAACTTAGTCTCTGACATTAGTTTTTGGTCTAATGCAGTGAAGTATTGAGCAGCCGGCTTCCAAGTGAAATCATTTTGCAGGTACTTAGTCGGGGAATGCAATGCTTACATTGATTAAATAGTTTCTTCATCGACCTTCATCTTTTCTCAATTGAAGTTTGCCTTGCCATTTTTATGATGGGTTCATGCATTTAAATGAGTTTTGTTAAACGTTAGCTGTGCTGAATCTGATTTTTGACACATTGTTTTGGTCTTCTGAAACTTGATATTTGCAGTTTTCGCCAGTTGATACACCTGCATCCATCAGTTCTTTCCTTCAGTACTGGAAACCAAATGCTATTGTGCTAATGGAAAGTGAACTCTGGCCAAATCTTATCATGGATGCTTCCAAAAATGGTGTAAGTCATTCTTTCTTTTTGTTTTGTAAACTACATCTATGAAGCGCATACTTATGGGAGAGAAAAATAGCTGAATGTTTTATTTATGCTTCTAGAATTGAAACTGATAAGTCATAAGTGATAATAGCCTACTGAATAAAATGATAGCTAAACAGCATTCAAGACCAGTTTTCTTTGTTAAGAGCAAAATAAAAGATCAATTAATTTATTGTTCATTAATCTACTTCACTTGCTTATATTTCACGGTCATCATGTCATATTGTTTTACCAAATCTTACATATTATATATCATATTTTGCTCTTGTAGATAACAATGGCACTGTTAAATGCTCGGATTTCTGAAAAATCCTTTAATCTGTGGTCAGGATCAGTGCTTCTTCCGTTGATTTCATTGATGTTATCCAAGTTTTCCTTGATCGCTCCATTGGTATGTGATCCTAATCCTAGTTATTTTACATTCACAGTAATTCCTATGTCTTATTAGGCTGTCATTGAACATTTTGATTGACTGTCATAGAGTACAGAGCAGGGTGTCCGGTTTCAGCTACTGCAAGCACCTCCTTATATCATAAACTATTCTGGTGATCTAAAGTATGGTATGTCATACAGTTCTCTAATCAAAATTTTGAGTGTATATGACACTGTTATGTTTTTTCCTCTCTTAATTATTTTTATTTCCTTTTAAGCAAAGCAAGTTGCATAATTTACAACCATTTTGTTGCTTATATGATTACTATTATAGAGCAGTTTTTTTCTGGGATTGTTGACTTTTTTTATTCCTGGACTGATAAAATAGTCTGTACTAATCTGGTCTTTTCACTCTCTTCATTCAGTAATTGAAGATATTGGACTCAATGAAAGTGGCAGAAAAAATATAGATAATCTAAGACATCAACTTTCTAACAAGCAGGTTTGGATGGCTTCTTCCATTCATAGGGGAGAAGAAGAAAGTTAGTACATTCTTTGTCTATACCTCCGCCTTATGTTGTATATACATGTTTGTTCCTTAGAGTCTGTTGAAATATCTGAACATTTTGATTAACATTAAATATGAGAGCGACATTCTTGATTCGGGAAAATTGACATAACATCTGCGGTTTCCTTGTCCTTAGATTTGCTTTGAACTCATTTGAACTCAGTTTTGTTATATTAGTCATTATATCAAATTGTGTGTTTACTCGAAGGGGAGGAAAGATGTCAACATATTATCTGCCATTTCGTCTTGAAGAACACGTTTGTCTTTACTCTCATTTTGGTTTCTCTGCAGTAATATTAGGAGTTCACACTGTCCTTATGCAGCTGCAACCTAATATAGTGACTATTATTGTCCCTCGACATCCACAGCAAGGACGAGAGATTGCTAAAGTCAGTTTCTGATTCCATATCCTTTCCCTTCAAAACATGTCTGTTATAACTACTTTTACAGATGCTGCTGTTCATGCATTCTCACTCACTCAGAATATAATGCAAGGGTCATTTTTCTTCAATTATCACTGATAAAAATATGACTTCACTGTTGTACTTATGAAATGAAAGTTTCAAGGAATTATTATATTTCTAAATCATTGTGTTTGTACACTCATATAATCTGTAAATCTTCTCTAGGGCCAGCCATTTTCTTACAACATAAATGATGCTCATACAAAAAACAATGCTGTTTATAATGACCTTTTCTTTATCACCTCTGAAATTCATTATGCTTTTATTTGGTATAGTGCAGAAATTGGAGCTAGAAGGACATAATGTAGTTTTGAGGTCACAACACGGGAGGCTTAAACCAGAAACAAATATTTATGTGGTGGACACTTTGGGTAAAAATTCTTTTCTTTTCAGTGACATGAAATTAAAATGGTCTCATACATAAAAATATCCATGTGCTGAGAACACAGGCCACATAACTTCTAGAAAGGCAGAGTTTGTACCTTATTATTTTCCATAATCATGATCGTTTTTATCACTTATCAGTTCTCTATGGTAGCCGACTACATATTTTACTCAGGTATCTGTAATGAGGGATTGGTGAAGTTTTCTGAACATAGTTTTATTAGAAAAATTTGCGATTTCTCGTTGAACTGTATATAATCTGGAAAATGGAAGATGCAATTGTTTTCTTAGGGATATCAATATATCATGCATGACAGACATACACTGTCATCCAACTTGTTTAACAGGTGAATTAAGACAGTTATACACATTAACACCAATAGCTGTGATTGGGGGTTCATTCCTCCCCGGTATGTCTGGCCATAATATCTCAGAAGCTGCAGCAGCTGGCTGTGCTATTCTGACAGGTACAAGTTGTAACCCTTTCTGTAATTCTTAAATCTCAACACAATATTTTAGTGACTGGAACTGAAGTGATTTCAGGTTGTCACGTTGGCCATTTCTCCCACATGGTACTGGAAATGCAACAATCGAATCCTCTGTCAGTTCTTCAGGTGGGAAAGACATCTCATTTGCTAATTGAAATTGTTCTTCACCATGAAAGAAATATTCTTAAACTGCTATCTTTTGCCACTTACTTGTAGGTTTCTGGAAAACTGGAGCTTGAAAAATCTCTCATTGATCTCTTTACTAATACAACACTTCTTGAAGCTCGTCGTAGAGCCGCAACTGAAGCATTTTGTATGTTGTCTAATAACATTGTTGCAAATGTATGGAGTTTGCTAAATTTTCATATTTTTAGTGGATTGTTTTCCGAGATGAAGCTTCATAATTTCACTGCTAAGACTATGAGTAATGAAGCTTCATAAATCAGAGAATTTAACCTGCGATACAAGTATACTCAAATTGCAATTCTGTTTTCCTGTAATGGTGGTTTGTTTTCTCAGTAAAATAGCTAGAAAAGATCAATTTAGCATCATCAAATGTTTTTGTATTTGCTTTACGAGGTGGCTGCCATTAGTCTATTCTCTTCTCCGAACTTGTTGCTTTCTTAAACATTGTATTTATTTTGTAATGTACGAAGTTCTGCTAGTATTGTGTTTGCAAGTTTGAAGAGTGTAGATGCTAGATGCCACATTTTCATTTTCATACAAGAGCGTTGTTATAGGGACTTGGGTATTATGGGGTGCCCAAGTCTCACATCGAATAGTATGGGAGGCTCAATGGAGTAGATACGTGGCTTAGTTTTTCTCCCTTGATAGCTAGATTTTAAGCGAGGGTTCCGCAAGTGCTTAAAAACTTATCAATGGGTATCAAAGCTGGTTGTTGACGGCGTGGAAAGAGCTACTTATAGAAGAACTAACCGAAAAGGTCAAATTAAGTGTCCTAAAGTGCAGCCACTGGGACGTCAGATGCTCAGTATAGTGTTAAAGTCTATGCCTCAAAACGTCAAGTTTACAAACGGAAGAAGCCCTTATGGTATGCAATGTATTTCCTACAAGATTTGCTCTGTTAAGTATGTATTTGGCTTTGAACTTTGTAAACTCCTACTAGAGAATTGCTACTTGCATAATCTGTCACATCCTAATCTTTCACAATTGAATGTGGCTGCAACCTAGTTTTATTGAAAATTTGAGACAAAAAATAAAATTGAACTCTTGGGTATATAGGATTACATTACATCTGCCACGCAAGAAATTTGCGCTACAACTACACCTTTGTGCTTTGTGGTATAGTCCGCTGTTTATTTATTAATGATTATGGCCCCCGAAACAACTTATAACCCTTGCTTGCTTTTTCATGTTGAAATACTTGTTTTTATCTTTTTTCAGCTTCAAGACTTCATTCTAATGCTTCAAAATCATCACTTAGTTATATCATACATCATATATCATATATGTTAAAAATAGATACATGCATCATTACAAACTCAGGTACGTAGGAATTACACACGCTACACACTCACACACTCGCACAAACTCATCTACAGATGAACAGGGAGTAGGTAGCAGATATTGCAACTGGACAAGCTGACATGATTTCACTTGGAAATATAACCTGGTTGTTAAGAACTACTCTGAACAATAGTGAACGCAAGAGACTGAGGAAACTGAAAGAGAAACTTGTTGTCTTTAGACTACTACAATAACTGTTATGATTAATGCTTGTATTTGTTGCTCCTTTTGCTGTCAAAGGCTTCAAGCAGCGGCGCCGGGTCTTTGGAAAAGCTCAAATCTTGTTTTTTCATAGGTATGTGGGAAGAGGGTCGCCGTGTGTGTGTTCCTCCTCCAAGGAAATGAAGAATATCTTCAAATAAGAACTCATCACAAGGTATAGCCAGAGGACCACTCTTGTTGAAGCCGTATCCTTCATACGCCTCATCCAGCAGTTGTTGAAGCACTGGATGGTTCAGGTAGTCAGCTCTTATCACAAACCTCCTGTTTGCCTCTCCTACTGTCACGGCCAAGTGACCTCGCGGCACGTCTGACGGAAGTTTCTTCGCGTTGCTGCTGCAGGCATTCTTGCACCACATCCATGTCATACTTTATTTTTTCAGCTGCAGTGTAAATATTGAGGTTGAGGTTTTTGGTGGTGGATTATCTTTGCTATTTGATAACACTCTACACTCATATATTATGGCACTTTATTTTGCATCTGACAAGTTTTGAGACACCTTGTGTGCTTTGGAAAACGACTAAACCAAAATCCGTAATGTTTTGACAAAGGTTGGGTATGGTAGTTTGCTGTAGTAGTCCTTTCTGTCCCATGCTTACTTGCTATTACTCTTTTCATTAATTTTAATAGTGATACCTCTAAATTCTTAAATGCCTTTAATGAAAACAAAAGGATGTAATTAACCTTAGTATATCCGTTGTACGTGTGCTTTTGCGTATAATGCTTTTCACAACTAACTGTGATCAACTTTTTAGATTTAATTAATTGCATTTTTATTTGCCTCCTATTGAGCAAATTTGGTTTCATCGTAGATATTTTGTTCTTTTTTAATTTTGGTTTTCCGCATATTCTCTCTTTTAGAGGTAATTTTGTTTGCGGTATTGTGAGACATTATATGTAAACATCTCTCCGAATGGTATTTGGAACTATGTTTCGCTTCATTGTGGGAGATTAATTTTGTTAGACCCAACTCTATTGTCATATATTTTGTTGGACTTTTTTCATCTGAATCATGATTTCTATTTTAATAAGGATGATATGAGTTGTAAATAGAAAGAAAAATAACAGTAATTGTCATTTTAATCATAAATTATTTTTTTTCAATTTGATGGAGCTTTAATTGTGATGCAGACGAAAAAATTGTGACATGTCAATATCACCATGACTCTTGTAAAAAGTTATTAGTCAATTCAACACTTTAATTCAGAAAACTGAAATTGAAGGCACCCAAACTACGTATTTCTAAAAGCTCACATATTTTTAAAACTATAAATTTCGAAACTACAATTAAATCAATTTTTCGGCAAGCTCTTGTATTTTTCTTTAAAAGCTCTACCGCCTAATTGATTCGTTTGTATTTTCTTTTTTCCTTTCAAAACTCATTCAGCTTCCTATTTTGTACTCGTTGTACTCGTCTTAGGAGTCCCACACGCTACATAAGCTAATTTAAATAGGATTTATGGGTATTTAGGTAAACATTTTAATCATATATTTATTAAATAATTGTTTACCACACAAACATTTAATTTATAAGATATTTCTACGATTACAGCGAATATTATAGTGAGATGTTGATCTCCAAGACACGCATTTGTCAGTAAAATATTATACAGAAAGCTAGGTTTTTGACAATGTTTTTAGCATCTGTATGAGTAAAAAGGAGAGGCGGATAGCAGTTACTAAGTTCTATACAAAAGTTATGAAGCTAGAATTTAAGAATAAGGGACCATGAAGCAATCGGTCCATCGTGACGGTGCTCGCGCCACTAGAGAGAGCATGGTAGTGTTGAAGGCCCCCAATTTATTTATTTTGTATCGTTTCTCTTTGACTTAAGACAATAAATGTTATAATAAGTTTGCTTATTGAAGTATTTTTGTGAAGACGGAATCTTGATTGAACTAAAAACATCATATATGATATGAGATGAGTTTTTCAATGGATCACCTTGTGACCTACAATCAACTATCAATTTAAAAATAGTAGTTTATGACTCTCGTCGTCTTCATGAATAAAACAATGATATAATCGATTTTAATTTAACATGAGATACATATTTAATTTTCCGTATTATGATCGTTGAAATTTAAATAAAACTAGAATATAATTTGTGCGTTGCGCGTGATGTATAGATTTTTTTAACATATTAGCAGTATTGTAAATAAAATTTTAAAATTTCAAAAATAATATATTTATTGATTTTGTTTGTAGAGTATTTTTTTAAATGAATTTATTTAAGTAATTATTATATATGAGTTGGCAAACACGCATTTGAGTTTATGTAAAATATTTTGTAGAAGCAACCAATTCATACATTTAATATTAAAAATCTATGGTGATTATCATCCTCCTACAAACAAATTTCATAAATTATATTTAGTGTTAAAAATATTAAAAATATTTTAATAAATATTAATATATATAATTATCTACCGCAAAATCACATTAGTGATGTTTTCTTTGTTGTTGTCAAATCTAAATTTATTTTCAAATTTTTCTTAGAAAAATATAAAAATGATTTTGTCATTTGATATTCATTTCATTCAAATCCTACTAAAGAAATAATAAACTAAATTCCAATATTTTGAGTATGAAATTTCTATACAACATGACTTGAGAATTTTCACAAACAATTCATATGTACGGTTGAGTAGAAGTAAAGTAGAGGTAGAAACTTCAAATTGGTAGTATTTTAAAAATATTTAACAAAATAAAACATGTTCGTACAAAAACAACAAATAGTTTTTTAATCTAAATATTAAACATTATTCTTTTATCTATAAATGGTAAATAGTTTTCTCCCGAAGACACAATAATAACACTCATATAAAGCTGAATATGGACAATCTTCTTTATCTTTTGAGTAGTCAATATAGTTTCACGTCATAGATGAGATCAATTAAAATATATTAGAATGGTTGATTACTCCTTTTAGTTTTGTATGTATAAAATTATATATTGATTGTACTTTAATTTATAACTCATGACACATTAATAGTTATACATAATATTATATGCTAAATAATAATAATAATAATAATATATAATAAGAATTTTTCAACTATATTTATTTCTTTAAAAATAATTGGGTTGCAGGCCGCTAATAATAGATATTGTTTGAAGAAGTAGAATAATATACGTTAAAACAATTTTCTCTCGAAGACACAATAGTAACACTCATATAAAGCTACATACATATTATAATTGTTTACTTCTCTTCTATAAATTAGATTGATAAAATGAAATACTTCTCTTCTATAAATTAGTTTAATAAAATTGAATATATATTATTGATATAAAGCTAAATATATATTATTGTTGGGTATTTCTCTTCAATAAATTAGATTGATAAAATAGAATATATATTATTGATATAACTACTATATCAATAATCATTTGACAATTGAAACATAAAACATCATATTAGTTTTTTAAAATAATGTGGAATTAATGTGAAAGATTTTAGACAAACGTTATGAAATAATAATGTGGAATTAATTTAGAAAATTTTGAGTAGACGTCATGACATAATATTTAAATAGGAGACATAATATAAAATAGTGGATGTTGTATAAAATTTGTGAAAAAGCTAGAAACTGAGTAGAGGAAACTATCAATGAAGATGTACACGTCAACTTCTTGGCTGAGGTGGAAAATATTTTCATATATGGAAGAAATAGTGTGAGGTGACAACGGAGTCTGTTTTAAATATATATATAATAGATATTAAAACCGGTTCATGGTGAACCATGATTCATGTTAAAATTTGTCTATGCTTCGATCTTATTTGTCCTTTCCATCTTTATATTTGACAAAATATTACTTTCTATTTTAACCAACAAAAAAAAGTTTTACTCCTCTTTTAATGTATGTAAATATTTTTATTGACTTATTTCTTCTTACCTTATATATGATTATGTGTATTTATAATTTTTAACATTATAATTTGCAATAAATTTTTATTTGTAGCCTGATCTCGTATCACATGGAGGTTCTAATAGACTTCTTGGATTATAGAATAATTTGAATATTAGAGAATTAGCCGTTAATATCCTTTCTTAATTAAGGAACTTTTAGATTTTATAAAGAAATTCATTAGAGTATTGAATTCTTCAGAGCGTTCACAGAGTTAACAAGAGGATGCACAATTTTGTCGTCTTCATAGCGTTGACTTTTAGAGTATTGACTTCCATCAAATTGTTGACTTTTTATTTGAGTGTTAACTTTTCATCAGAACATTGACTTTTAATCAGAGTTAGACGTGTACATGCTTGGCACAATTTATCAGAGGTAACCAATCACTTTCTTGTCACACTTAATACCCTTAATTGATGGATCAATTTCAACCACAAATTTCTTTGAAAAATCAAGAAAACATAAAATAAGTGCAATAATCAAAACATGTTTTAAAGTAAAAAATGTAGCAGTAAATAACGTAGACAAATGAAAATTATCCTTTTTCAACATGTCAGTAAATGGTTGAGCTATTTTGCCAAAATCTTTAACAAATCTACGATAATACTCAACATGGCCCAAAAAACCACACAATTTTTTTATAATTTTTACTAAGAGGCCAAAAACTTACAACATCAGTTTTGAAAGAATAAGTAGAAATACCATTTTGAGTAATGAAATGTTCCAAGTATTCAACACAACTTACAATAAAGGTGCATTTGGACATATTCAAAAATAAGTCATTGTCTTAATACTCTTACTTGATGGATCAGTCTCAACCACAAACTTCTTTGAATAATCAGGAAAACATAAAACAGGTGCAATAATCAAAACATGTTTTAAAGTAAAAAATGTAGTAGTAAATAACTTGAAACAATGAAAATTATCATTTTTCAATATGTCAATAAATGGTTGAGTTATTTTGCCAAAATCTTTAACAAACCTACGATAAAATCCAACATAGCCAAAAAAAACCATAAATTTTTTAAAGATTTTTACGAAGAGGCCAAGAACTTACAACATCAATTTTGAAAGAATAAGTCGAAATATCATCTTAAGTATAGAAATGTTTCAAATATTCAACACAACCAATGGTAAAGGTGCATTTGGATATATTCAAAAATAAGTCATTGTCCTTAATGGTTTGAAACACCAAAGTAAGGTGGAAAAGATAATCATGGGTGAATGAGGTGTAAATCGAGATGTTACAAAGAAAATGATGAAACTTTTTCTTAAGAATGACTTGAACACATGGTTTATAGGTGCTTGAGATGAAGCAGGTACATTAGTCAATTTAAATGGCACAATCAAATATTCATAGTGGCTACTATAAGTATTGAATATTGTTTTATGTTCTTCACCTGCTGCTATTCGAAGTTGATGGTATCCTAACCTCATATCCAATTTAGAAAAAAAATGATGCTTCTCCTAACTCATCCATAAAGTTGTCAATTAAAGGAATAAGGAATCAAACCTTAATTATGCAACTATTCACTCTTCTAAAATCAAGACATAATATCCATTATCCATCATTCTTTCTAACCAAAACATTAAGGGAAGCAAAATGGCTCGTGCTATGCTGAATTATGCCTTGTTCCAACATATTATTTGAAGTCGAATGAATAGTCACAAGAAAAATGATTTGAATTGTGATCCCTTTTTTAAAATTTAGTTCCTGCACTTTAATTGTTATTTTGTTGAAGATTAAACTTGTTAATAAAAAAGTATACTGGTTCACCCAACTCGGGATAGTCCAGTCTTCACAACCGTGAGATTTTCACTATGTGCTTCAGAACTAGAACGTTCTTCTTCATACCTTTTCTCTAGATTATACATTGATCAATTGCAATCTTCACCTTTCAACGTAAAAATGATTTTACAGTCACCTTTCAATAAAGAATTTTTACAAACACACTCAATCTAATATAAAAGATAAACTTGAGTTAATTTCAATGTGTGTGATAAAAAAAAGTATTTTGGATCTAATGATTCTCAACTCTTTGTTTGAGATAAATAAAGACAAACTTAAATGATGATCCACATATATAGTGAAGAGATCTGGAGTTTGCTTGAAGAGTTTTTTAACTTGTGATTACTTGAACAAATATTGGTAGATTCCAAATTGAACTCTTGTCTTAATCTTTCAATTGATCTTCAATTTACAAATGATGAGAGACTTTGAATATTTAGTTTAAATTAAATATAGTCGTTAAATACACTTCCAAAAGTGCAAATAATCCCTATGTGTTTGAGAAAGGCGCAAAATTTTCCATTTTTAATTTTCTTCCAGCTTCTAAAACCTGTACCAATGAAGACATCTGATCCAGGACGTCCACTTGGTCTTTTTCTAAATAAATAGCATGGTAAACAATATGCAACATCTTTAGAAGGTGAATATTCAAGCTATGAAGAAAATATGTTAAACCAAGCATATTGAAACCGTCTTGGATGAACTTTGTTGCCAAATAAAGGATATTCTTCTAATTTTTTTGATAAGAACCAACTTTTGAGATAAGCTCTTCATATTGCATTGAATTTATTTGGTGGATATTGCCAAATTTGAGGGCGCTTTCCGGGGTCACGTTCTAAACATTTCTCAAAGTTATCTTCGAAAACTCTATGAACCTTGGAATGATGATTCTCATTTTCTTCAATTCTTGGATTCTCAGAGATAGTTTCGGATGTAGAAGTTATAATTTCTTCATCTCTTTCAATCTAACAAATTTTTCTCTTGAAAAAAGAATCAATTATTTTACTCTTCTTCATTCTCACAAACTTATCTAAATCAATTAATATAATAAACATAAAATATCTTATATTCAACAAAAAAACTAAAACACTTTATATGGACAAAAAAACTCAAACAAAAATGCAACAAAACTCAAACACCTTATATGCAACAACAAAACTCAAACACTTTATGAACATAAAATCAAACACCTTATGTGCGACAAAAAAACTCAAACACTTTATATTGACATAAAGGCAAACACCTTATGTGCAACACAAAAACTCTAAACAAAAATCAACACTAACGTCTAATTAAAACTCCAAATCAAAGCTCCAAACTCAACAATAACAATATAAGCTTTAAATTTCATGCTAACAAAAATCAACACTAACTAACAAAAATCAGCAATAACAAAATAGAAATTCGAACATTTTGAACAAAGCATCAACGCGATCTAGAGACAGATGACTGATGAGGTTGCGGCGAGTAGAGAGGCAACGACGAACGACCACAGATAGAGGCAGTTAGGCAGAGCGGTCGCAGGGCCGCCGCGAGTAGACGAGTGATTCGTAATTTGATAGATGATCGAAGAGGCAGCCACACGTTTGTCGTGAATCTGATTATGGAGGAGGGAGATAGGAAGGCCATGACTTGTATGGAAGAGGGAGAGAGGAAGGTTGGATGGAAGAGAGAGGAAGAAAGAGAAAACTGAATTAGGTTTAGGTATTTCTGTAATTATTTAGTTTTAATATGGGCATGTTAGTCATTATACCTATAATTTTTTTGGGTGGCCGTGGCCCTTCTTGTCCCAAAGAAGCTCCATGTTAACACATACCAATGCATCAAACATATCAAATTCAATGTCATTTATTCCTAAGAAAATATAATTAAATCAATAAAAAAATAATTATGGTTATTTGTGTTTTAAGAAATATGTTGTCTATATATATTATACTTAAACCAAAAAACTGGTATATATTTAAAATACCGATTATTTATAAAACAAAATTCAGTATATAATTTATATACATATATCGATTATTTGGTAAAAACAAAATATTTCCAATATATATATTTCAAAATTTTTGTGGTTAGAAATACTCGGTGCATCATGGTTTGGGATTTTTTATTTTTGAAATATGTGAGAACGATTTGTATTTTGAATTTTAAGTTACTTAGTTTATATCATGAGTTTTTCAACCTTTAGAGAAAATTTTCTAATTTTTTGTTCTTGTTTTTACTGATCGTGTCAAATGAAAAGGACAAAAATGAGATTTAGAAAAAATATAAGGGTGGGAGGGTATTGGTGTGGGAGTAGTAAGTAAATTTTTCAAAATAATACAAAATTGTTTGACATGTCAAACCTAAATTTTACAAAATCTTAGATGGACCAAACTTATTTGTACCTCTACTTCTTCTACTTGCTTCATTAATATTTAAATTTAGTCCGGCTACACAGTAGAAACAAACGAGCTCATATAAATGACTCAACCCTAAATTTTTTGTTGTTGCTCATCTGTGTTTTTTGTTCCAACGGTTCACATTGTAATCGCATGTGGCTTGACTATGACTCATTATTTTACAACATAAACATGGAGGGTAGCCTCATTTTGAACAGTAATTAAGATAATTCTCAAGGTACTATTTAGATCACAAAGATTTGCCCAAAATCTGTTAGAAATTATACGGAAATAGGACTTATATATAGGGAAACGTACATTAGTATGCTTTAATTGATAGCTAGTGTGTGACTTTTTTTCTCTCTATTTCTCTTCTCATGTGTCTTCACGTGTTAATGATAATACGATGATGCCTCCTAAAATAAGACCGACAATCTAATACACCACATCATGTTCACTATAATCAATTTCCTTTATCCATCAACTTGGGGGGCTATTTTACCATTTATTATGTGTGTGATTAATTATGACCCAAATTCAATTATGGTACACGTTGTTAATTTGAAGGTTAAAAAGATAAAAAAAATTACTTATAAAGGTTAAATTAGTTTTTTTAGAGTCTATACAATTTCAATTTTTTTAGTCTCTGAAATATTTTTGTTTCATTTTTAATCTCTGCTTTTAAGTTAAACCATATACATCTTTTAAATATTTGAATAAATTTTTGTAATTATATTTAAGACATTATAAAGATATCTTTTACAAAAATTTAGAATTTTTTAACAAATAATTAATTAAATATGAGTTTTTAAGCTTTTAGCACTTCACAATTTATGACAAAAACTCTTATAATATTCTAAACATGTATGAAAAAAATTAATAAAAATTTAAAATGATAAACATGAATTGATTTGAAAGTAGGAACCAAAAATAAAATTTCAAAATTTTTTTGGGACTAAAATTAAAGAATTTTTTTAAAAAGACTAAAAATTTATTTAATCCTAATTATAAATACTAAATTTGAATTGTTCAATCTCGATGGAATATTCATCTAAATCTCAATTTTTTATATCGCAAGAGTCTCAATTGCAAGAAATTTTTGCTCATAATATAGGTGTATTTTTTTTTATAATTATTTTATTGTTGGACCGGATGTAGCTTTAATTATACTCAATACTTATACTATGAATTTGACTCCTCTAAAGTAAACAACTTATTTTAGAGAATAAAGTGAATAATTTTTACCATTAACGATAAAATGAATCGTGATTTTATGTACACATGCATGTCTATTGTTTTGGAACTTTGAAAAACTATTTTAAAAAATAATTTTCAGTTAGTAAAGATATTACTGGTTGAGTCACAAGTTAAGTTGCTCATTTTAAGACGTTTCACGATACTGTCTAAAATTATGCAAGATAAACGATCAAACACGACATCCCAAGAATAAAAAAGCTCAGATACATTGTATCAATTTTACTACTTCACTATGGAAAATCATTCTACTATTAAACCATCTAAAAATGGAAGTTAAGGCCATTTGAAAATATGAACGAACAATTTTTTGGTAAACGAGCAAAAAGAAAATTTAAGGTGAAGTAGAGGAGGGAGAAAAGAGACAACTCCTATTTTTTTGGAGTATTGGTGTGAATTGAAAATTGAGCAGGATCTATTATTTATAGAGAAATTATACAATCGAGTGGAGCACAAAATATGTGCCTAGTTTGATCGGATCTGTGAAACTGTCGCACACCTAATTTGACCAAATCTACAACGTTGTCGCATGAACAATGGAAGAAGTTGAATACGGATCAAATACGTTGTTGATTGGGTGGAGGGCATACATGTGTAACAAGAAATCATGGAGAAAAATAAAAAACAGGTTAAAAAATAATAGCATTTTTAGTATATTAA
This sequence comes from Cicer judaicum, assembly GCA_037974835.1. Classification (NCBI taxonomy): domain Eukaryota; kingdom Viridiplantae; phylum Streptophyta; class Magnoliopsida; order Fabales; family Fabaceae; genus Cicer; species Cicer judaicum. The sequence continues at coordinate 10,868,982 of JBBPBS010000968.1, forward strand.
TTTAAAAGTAGAGTAATTTAATTTTTTTTATAAATAGAGATATAATAGGAAAAAAAAGTCCTCTATTTTTAATGTGATGTATTCTTTTTTTTTTTTTTTTTATATATATATATTTATTAAATTTTCAATGTATTTCACCTTCTTTTGTTGTGATTATGACACAAATTCAAAACTTCACAAGATGAACTATAAAATATTTAGTACTCTAAAATTTAATACACACTTGCTCCTATGGAAATTGTACCGTGCATCCCCACTTGTACCTCCCACCCCTATTTTTTTACTAAAGATCATTTAATTTGTCTTTTCTTATTTTGTATAAAACCATGAATTTTTTTTACCATTCTATTTCTCACCCCCACTTTCGAAATAATAACATAGTGAGTTTTTTTTTATATCTTAAAAAATTTTGTTAAATTTGAAACTTTCGAAATTTAATTTTTCATAAATATTTACCAATTTCAAAACTTTTGAAAAATATCAAACTTTCGAGATGATATTTTCCAGGAACATCTGAAACTTTTGAAACTTTAGATGAATTTGAAAGTTCTGAGGTGTGATTTTTCAGAAAGTTTTGATGAATTTGAAACTTCCGACACACATATCCTTCGAAAATTTCCAACATTCGAAACTTCCAAAAGTTTCATTTTTTTTTAAATTACTGACGTATGATAATTAAAAATATATTTTGAAAAACAAATTTATAATATTATTATTAATTAAATTTAATACTATTTTTAAAATTAGGTATAAGTAGAGTTGAAGTTTCTGCTTCAAAAAAGGTTATAGATTCTACAGAAAATTCACCACCGATCAGGTATTATTATTACTAATTATTCATCACTGATCAAATTCTTATTATAGCGATATATTTGAAACATATTTTGTAGGTATTTTCCTCTCTAGAAATTGTATTTGAATGGACAAAAAACATTGGAAGGCAAAATGAAATTTTAATTGTTACAATTCGATTAGATAAAGCAACCGGAAAAAGAGAAAGAAAAGACAAATTAATTTTGAGATGCGAAAGAGGTGGAAAATATAAATCAAAATCAAAATCAACAGTAACTTGTTCTCACAAGGAAAATTGTCCATTTACTCTCATATGTATATCATTAAGTGTTGGTGAAAGATGGAAAATTAGTGTTCGTTATGGAACACATAATCATTGATTTACTTGATATTGTAATCCATTATTCTTATTTGGGGCATTTAAACGAAGAATAGAGGAAATTTGTCAATGACATGACAAAGTATAAACTTGAACCCATATTCATTTTAAATGCTTTGAAAGAGATAAATAAAGATAATCTCACAATTCTCAGTCAAATATATAAAGCAAGGAGTACTTATCGATCATCTTTGAGAGGTTCGTAAGCATAAATACAACATATGTTGAAGTTAATACAACAAGAAAATTATGTGCATTGATTATGTAAAAGATTCTTGATTAACACCTTAAAAAGAAAGTTTTGTCAAGGTTTGAACCAATAGAGTGATGCATTTAGGGAAGACAACATCTAACAGGTATTTTTTAATTATGATTTGTTTTTGTTTTAGAAAATATGATTTACTAGTTTATGTGATTTGTTTTAATTTATTTTATTTAATTTGTTTGTAGAGTTGAGTCTGCTCTTTGGAGATTGAAAAACATGTTGCAAACTAGTTTTGGTGATTTGTGTAAAAGTTGGGATGCTATGAATATGATGTTGAAGAACCAAATATGTATCATTCAATCTTTTTTTCAGAAAACCATCAAGAATGTTGAGCACGAGTATAATTCGCCATTTTTTCAAAGTCTACATCACTGTGTATCAAGAAATTTTTTAAATAAAATTGACAAACAGTTGCAGAAGGTGAAGATTGTAGGTACTAACAAAATAAAATGTGGTTACTTAATCAGAATAACTCATGGATTACTATGTGCTTGTGAGTTGGCAAAGTTGCAGATATCTGGTAATGTTATCTCTTTTGGATAGCATTCATGTTTTTTGGAGAAAGTTAAGCATTGAACATGAATTAGAGGATGAAAAATCTTTATCAGATTATGACTTTTCAGAAGAGTTGTAAGCAATGAAAGCATACATGAAGAAACACGATATTGGTTAAAGGATATTTAGGGCAAAGGTGCGTGAAATTGTATTTTCACATACAACATCAATACTTGCACCATCAAAGAAGGTGATAACCAAGGGAGCTAGTAAAAGAGAAAAAAAAATTGATACTCCTCGTGATCCTTCATATGGGGAGTATGTTGATGCCTCTCAAAAGTATGCAAAGCAACTATCTCAACGTTTTACCAGACAACCATCTCAACATTATGCAAATCAATCATCACATGTACTCATACTCTTATGATAATTCTTAGAAAAGGGTAGAAGTGGGTTAGTAAGTGTTAGATTTTTTGTAAGACTGAATGACTTTAAAATTAGGTTTGAATCTCATCTAGTAACTATTATAGTTCATTTTTAAGATTTGATATGATATTATTCCAATTATTTCATATCTTTATTTTTTAAAAATTTACACTACTCAAATGGTGAACAAAGTAGATTTCTAAAAATTGATTAAAAAGTTAATATGTAAATAAAGTTAAAATTTATTTTGATATTTAACATAAATTTTTAGAAAAAAATATATTATATGACATAATATTTTAATTCTATTTAATAATAATATCTTTAACTACGTTAAAAATTGATGGATTAAATTGTAGAAAATGTTAACAAATTTATGATTTAGCACAAAATACAAAATCTAATATGATAATAATAAAGATAATAAAAATTCTTATATTTTATTAAATAGGGTTAGACTCGTGGCTTAAAAGAACTTTTTTGTAGCACGTAGTAGGATCTTTTTAGCTAAATAGATTTTAAAAAAGTCTTGATCGTTACTATATAAAAAAAGTTTGGACTCTCACTTGATTCTAACTAAAATCTTACCTTATTTATTAAGTAAATACTATTTTTTTTTCTACAAGTGAAAGTAGATAAAAAAAAGAAGAAATAACAAAAATATGGGGAATATATACCTAACTCATAATAAAAAAGGAGAAAAAGAATAGAAAATCAAAGCGAAAAAACGAAAACAAAAATAGCAATAAAGTTACTACATCAATGTTTGTTCTTAAATCATATTTCAAATGCAAATGTTGATACTATTAAGTTGACTATCGTGTTTGAATTTAAATATGATACCTCGCAAAATTGTAATTGTGTTTGAGTTTATGATACTATTTACTATCTCATTTATTTACAACGAAAAAGATATTGTATTGTTTTACACAAAAAAAAAAAGCTATAACATTGTCTTAATCAACCTTAAGTAAATACTTAAAAAAATATAATAAGATTAATTTTTTAAAATAAAAAATTGAGTACTTCATTTGAGTATACATGTGTTTTTTTAATACAAAAAATTATAAAATAAGATTTATTTTTGAACATTGCTAAGTAGTAGGAATTAAGGTAATGACATAAGAATGGCAAAAATGTGACTTACAAATATCATACCCGTACACATGCAACTTAGAAGACGAAAACTGGAGTGATCAAACATTTTGATGAAAGATACCTCAATCCCATCTAGAGACACATAAATAAGCCTAAAGAAATTAAAATATGTTTTTTTTTTTGTCCTTTCTAAAATTCTATTTTAGTATCTATGGAGCTATGTATGTTGGGTCTGCTAACATGTATCGGTATATTACAATCATATAAATTGCGGTTCGAGAAGGTGCCACGTTTAGTGTTAAATAGTGTCTCGAACATAATTATTTCTTGTAGAAGAAATTTACAAGAAATAAAAATTATTATTTTAGTTTATAGTAGAAAATTTGGATATTCAATGTTTAAAAATCAATCAAAATATTAATAATGTTACATTTTAGAAGTGTAAGTTAACAGTTTTTTCACCATCTTTATTTTTGAAACGATAATTTATTTGTATAGTTTCGACGAATTAAATTTTAATATAATTTTTTTTTAATTTATACTAATCAATATAATTTTTTTTTTAATTTACACCGATCAAGTCATTGTACCTCATCTATTAAGTACATGAAGATGGTTGTGATGAGTGTTGTTGATTTGACGAGTTGAGTTTTAATTTAAATATTTTTTTAGTTTAATTGCAGTTTTAGTCATCATATTTTAGTTGAATCGCGAAATTAATCTCCCTATTTTGATCCTGAAACAGAATTTTAGTTCAAAACTTGATGAAATTTCATTTTCTAAAATCGCACTACACCATTTATGATAATAGATTTCAGGTACAATTGTTGCACCATGAGATCTTGAGGCATGAGTGACTTAAACAAAAGAAGAAGAAAAAAAGAAATTTCATCAAATTGTAAACCAAAATTCTGTTTGAGAGACCAAAACTGAGGAGAAATAAAATAGGGGAACTATTTTCGCGATTCACCTAAATTAGAATGACCGAAACTGCGATTAAACCTTTTTTTTTTATTTTTAAATTTACATCGATTAAATAAAAGAAGACCGTTGAGATGAGCGTTGTCCATTTTTTTAAATTTTAAATGACCTTTAAATACTAATTTATAATAGATTATCTATGAAAATAATCCAGCTTAATATTTGCGATCTTAAAATGCATATACATGCACCAACATAATATATAATTCAAAAAGTAAGAAACGAAAACATGTCACTCTTGAAATATAGTGGGAATTTTTTTAAAGTTTTTATGAAAAAATTGAAAAAAAAAATTGAAAGAAATTGAAAGACTGAAAAATATTTAGATCGAGAAGATCCAAATTCATGTATATAATTTACCTTCCACCATTTCTTTATTAAAAAGTGAAGTCTGCATACCTAAATTGAATTTGAAAGGGATCCTCAAAATTTTATGAAGGACTTATCTATTTAATAGTTTCACATTTTTTTTTTTTAAATAATTTAGCAGTAAAGTTTATACACATAAAAAAGAAATGATCCAAATTCAAATCTATACATCAATATACCAAATATTTTTACAATTATTATTTGTGTTCTCTAGAAAGTTATTTTTTTTAGGAGACTAAGTGTGACTGTATGTATTATTAACTCTTAATGGATGATTCATTATTAAATTTAAATGTGTCATGTTAATATAATTTGTATTCACATTTATCTATTCAAACTCGTTTCAAATTTGATGAAAAAATTTAGTTTTGATCGACGTATGTCCACGTTTGAATATTTTTCCCTAATATTCAAACTCGTAGGTGGAATGGATTGAAGGTGTTGATAAAGAATTTTTACAAGTACCTTTTAAATTAGAAAAGATTTTAACACCCTTAATCTAACTTAAGATATAGACTTCAGTTATAAAATTATGTGCATAGTTAAAAGTGTTTGGGATCTAAATACTTTTCAACTCTTATTTGAGATTGATTAACAGTAAGAATTCAGTAAGATGATCAAAAAATATAGTTAGAGAACTGAAGTTTTGCTTGTTAGAAGAGCTTTGCAACTTCAACTTTGGATGATCAAGTATAGATTGATTGTTTTGGAAACTTCGTTTGTCTTTATGATTGATCTTCCTTAAGAGAAACTTGAAAACTTAGATAAAGTTGGATATAGTCATTAGAAACATTAGCCAAGTGTCATATTTGATTTAAACATATTAAACATGTATTAATATTATTGTTCAGAACATTATTGACCAATCCATAACATTAAAACGTGAACATGTGTGAGAATGAGTTGTCAAATGTCAGTTTGCATTGTGTTTGATCAGAAGCATGAATAGCTTTCTGCAATAACAATGTACTTGTTTCTTTCTTTTTGTCGTTGCTCACAGCTCATCAATTTGAGGATTGTTTAACCATTTGGACTTTCAATTTGAGGTTGACATTCTTAACTTACAATTAGTTTTTCCAAACTAATTTGTCTTGACTTTGTCTTCAATAAAAGACAACCAAAATGTTATTTTGAACATTTTCCTATCATTTTTACATTCATTTTGAAGATTCTTCAAAAACTCTTTGTCACGACCCAAAAACTAAACACCGTGACCGGCGCACAAGCTATACTCATAATCTGGCAAGCCTATCAACTAACTTAAATATTAAGCGGCTAATTAGTCCTCAATAATCATTTCAAAACAATATATAGTTTTTTTTTAAATTTCGACTAAGTATCCTATGTAACTTCAACATTCCCAAATTTAAAAAATCCCTGTTTAACTTTCAATTTAGTCATAATCCAAAAAAACATAAATCTAACTGTTTAATACGCTTTCCAAGAAAATAAAATTCTAGACTCCAAAATAGCTACAAATTACTTCAGACTCGACATATTTTACAAAAAAAATGGTTGAGACTTGAATCTACTAACAGCTTGCTACTCAGCTGCCCGTGAATCTAAAAATAAAAATAAACAACATGAAGAGGTAAGTCACAAAGACTTAGCGAGAAGACACCAATCACCATCAATTATAAGCGAAACACAAAAAAACACGAATAACTATTTTACAATCTTGTAGCGATTATGTTATACACATAATAAATTCATCAAAATGAATAGCCTTAAAATCGTCATAAAAATCAAACAAGTAAAAATACAAATTTTTGATAACCAAGAGGCAGCTTCATCTCATTGATAGTCCTTTCCTCCTAAAGGTGGTCTTTCCCTTAGGGGTGGCTCCATCTAACGGATAGTCCTCTCCTCTCAATCTCGTAACGCATCATCACGTATTAATTAGGGAGCTTACATTTCGTTGATAGCCATATTCTCCTACGAATGAAATTTCTCATAGGGGCGACTTCATTAAACGGGTAACTCTCCCTAATCAAAACGAGGTAATTAGGTGCATCTAACGCCGCTAACAATTTAATAATTATAACAGCGATTTCCCAAAACACATATTTAAAATCATTTCTCATTTCATTGTAATTCATGGAAAATATATTCAGCCGCATAACAACTCAACATTTAAAAACTTTTAACCTATACGTAAATCAAACTAATAATATATTATATAACAAAGACCATTAAAATAAATAAATGACGAAATCGAGATAAATTTCAAAGGTTGTGTCTCTCAAATTTTTAAATAAATATTTTAACATAGCAAACGAGTAAAATAATAATTAGAGTAGCAGGTAGACCCCAGATGATAAATCTGAGTAAAAAAAATATTCTCAAGACTTTAGAAAAATTATTCTAAAGTTTAACTAACTCTAGAAAACCATAAAAATGATTTAAATCGACTATAAGCACAAAATAAGATTTTTAACCGAAACTACATTTTTCTAGATATTCATACTAACATTAGAGTTGTGTATTTATTTCAAAGAGTCTCAATAAACAACTCTCAAGAAATGGATACCCTTCTCGTTCTTTAGAACATAAACCCTAACCCAAAATCTTAACTAAGATAATTTGTAGGAGTATGATAAATTATACTCTTGGGGATGTTAATTTTCTTCTTAAGGGTTGAAGATTTATGTATTGTGGAGTGAGAAGAAGTAAAGAGAATGAAGAAGAAAGAAAAACAACAAAATGGGGGAAAGATGGAGTTTGCCGATAGAGAGAGAAGAAGGAGGAGAAAAATGATAATGAGAGTGAAATAGAAAGATAATAAGAGTGAGTGGGGTTGATTTGTTTTATTTATTATTTTTATTATTAATTATTATTATTATTATTATTATTATTTAAACAAAAAAAGACGTGTCACTCTTAAACTTTACAAAAGTGAATTTTTATCTGATAAGACATGAGATGGGACCACAAATAATGATTAAAAGAGTAACCAAAAGAGTAACCACTAAATAGAGATTTGAAATTGTGAGCGGCGGATAATTTGGGATTCCAATTTTGATATACCGAAAGATATTACTTCTTTTTTTACTTGATCCCAAAACAAGTTTATATATCCACAAGTGTTGGTGTATAAAATTATTTCTAAACTATTGGCATAAATTTGGCTGAGTGTTATGTGGTGTCTTTGGTTATTGCCAAATAGAATTTTGTTTGATAGCGGCATGAGTTGGAGTACTCATTGCACTCCCCTTAATTCATTTTTAATATATAAACAAAAAAGTGTACTTACGTGTAACTGAAAATGAGGTATTTTGATGTTCAAATACTATAATTTTCAACATTTATCCCTATTTATCTTCTTCTTTAAAATGCTCTCTAAAATTTACTACATGTAGGCAAAAAGCTACCTCAAATTTACAACTAATATGCAAAACACTCCCTATCAATTCTTATCCATATCAATTTATATTCTTCATGTACTTTCATATCTCAAATTCATAGTTTACTCTAGAAAAATATAAAGAGGCTTAAATAAAAAAAATGTGGTACAATAGTGTCCGTTCATATCAAACAAATGTGCTTAGGCTTAAAAAAAAATCATCGTATAAGGAGACCCCTTGGCCATATACGCATTGGGACCAATTACCATGTGAATATTTACCAACCTTCACCTTTTAGATAGGTCTTCAATTATGCAAATTAGATACGTATCATTAGTAGCTAGCATAGCATTCACAATACTTAGTCAAAAACGGTCTATTAGTTATCTTAATACCTTTTCCTATGAGAAATACAATTTTTTCGGTACTAAAGTACTTGCTACATATGTGTTATCTTTTTCTCGTCCTAATTGGTGTTTGGTTTTGTTGGATTTTTTGCAAGTTATATTTATTAAGCTTTACACACAAATGGACCAATAAATGGACAGTATGCTAAACAAATTAATTATGTAAACTTGGTGTCGAAGAAGATTGGTTTATTTTTATTTATATATATATATATCTTTCTAATCCTCGTTAAGTTTTCAACACTAATTTATAATATAGTTAATAAAATATAAGAAAAAAAAGAAGAATTTAAAAAGTTGATTTCTATAAGATAAATTTCAAATACATTAACGTTTTAATTTGTTTTTTTTTTATCTTCGTTATAGATGAAATATTACTTATACTTTTAAATATGAATTTTTCTTTTAAAAAAATGTCGTTTTTGTAAATCTCTTTTAAAATTAATTATTAGATGCATTTTTAACAAAAAAATACTTTTGATTATTTGAAAAGTCGAAACAACCAATAAAATAAACAACTAGATTATAATTGGGTATATATGTTTGTCTAGGTTTTCAAAAACAGTTATGTTTTTTTAATAAAATAGTCAATTTTGTTCTTTGTAAAGTTAAAAAGTATTTTTTTTTGAAGTATAATCAACAAGCCCTTATAGTTTTTATTTTTTATTTTTTACCTATGGTGATTATATTTTAAGTTCTTATGAAGAGAGCAAAAGAAACAACTGCATTTAATGGTGGAGCAATAACATGTGGAGCATAGTAGTATAGTGACAACTTAGTGAACAATTGTTCTCCACCTTGATCTTTAGGCATTGCTAACATGAATAATTCACATGCACTTGGCACTAAATTAAATGCAAATTGATGTACACTTGTACGTTCTTCTCTTTATATTTTTTTAGTCTCATCATTCACATTTACTCCTACTCAACCAAATTGCAGTAATGTACCCAAAAAAACACAAGATTTAATCACATCATATTATCCTAATGTCATGGTCCAATGTATATTCGAAAATAGATTTGATGCAATAACTGGCTACTGAAATTATGATCACAGGCGTTAATATTATTAGTGTTAGATATTGATAGAATTTTTTTAAGTTTTTTAGTATTAGTAACAAATTAGATAAGCTTTATAAGTTGGCTTAAAGATCATCATATAAAGTGTTTCTTATACTCATATTGTAATCAATTATTTTTATTAAATCAATTCGAAACAATTTAGTATATGTCTCAATTATATTTTACTTTATAGGACTTTACTATATTTCTCAATAAAAAGAATTATTCAGTGGAAATCTATGATTCAAAATAAAGTTAACTCTTTTGATATAGTAGAAATTTAAGATCTCAAAAGTACTTTCACTCGTTAATTTCCAATTTTTAATCGTATTAAAATATACTATTTAAAATTTTAATATTCTCCAACATAAAATGAAGAGAGGATTTACCTCTCTCTATTATATTTTTAAAAATTCTATTTGTTGATATTTTTACCTTTTTGGGATTCACGAATCTATACACTTTAAAAAAACTCACACTTAAAAACATCAATTTTTTCAATATTTTATCTCAAAACAACACCATTCAAAAAATCCTTATTTTTGTTACGAAATTCATTCTCGTTACTCGAACAAATCATTCATTCACTTTATCTACATTATTTTCGTTTTATATCAAAATTAATGTGACTCTATAACCATTCTGATACGTGAAACGTCTGGATTGGTCGTTCCACTCACACCCAAAACCATGTCTATATCCATCAACCCAAATACAATGCTTATTTTACGAAAATATATATTTGAATTGGTTAATTCAGACTCTGTATCTTCCTTGATGTTTTACTTATATAAACACTATGCATTTCAAACATGGATGATCCAACTTTTAATTTGAAACTAGACAATTTCCCTATTGATTTGAATCATGGCAATTGCTCTATTAATGTGAAACCTAAGATTTAAGAACCAGTTGTCGATTCTCCCGATTTTACTACTAACTTTACTACCTTAAAAAAAATTAACTTAGAGATGATTTGTTGGAGTGAATTTGAGAAGAAGCAATTAAATTATGGTTTGTTACTGTAACTACTAAGTCAAATAATGAATCAAGTACAAGAAACAATATCTTGTATTGGGATATAAAAGAGTGAGAATACAAGAATGAGTTGAAACATCAAGACATGAGATCCATAAAAATATGAGTATTCATTTAGATTGTATGATTATTTGTTATGCTCTGGTGTATGGAAACTTAATGTAGTTTGTGGTGAGATGACAAAAAAAATTAGAAGGTCATCTTTCTTCATTTAGTTTAAATGCATATGAAAAATAACTTATTAACTTACTATAATTTGTGGAAAACACAATCATGAGACAACAAAAAAATTAGAAAATCATTTTTCTTTATTTCATTTAAATACATATCAGAAAAACTTATTAATGACAAGTAACATGGTCCTTTCTAAAAATATTCTTATAACTTTAAAGAAAAGAAAGTGGCAATGTGACTACTATTAAACATATTATACAACTACAATTGAACATATTTATAATACAAGTCACAAATACAACAAATGCATAAGGGATCCAACGTCATTAAAGTAATATATGTTGAAATATATGATTGATGATAAATATGTCTGATGATTCCAACACGGTGTAGGAATTCTTCTGAGCTCGTCTAGATTTCTGAAAATTATTTATTGATTCCAAAAATTTATACAAGGTAATCATCCAACAATATATCCCAAAATTCTATCTGGCATGAAACAAAATTTGATTTCCATACATTTTCCAATCGGTGATCTTTTAAGAAGGTTTGATGTAGAACAAAATCAAAAGTTAAGTTACACTAAAAAAAATATTATGAGAACTGGTCCTAAAATGAGTATAGGAAAGTTACATTAAATAAAGTAATCAATTTGAAACAAAACATAACATATAATATAATATTAATAATAATAATAATAATGATTGGTTATGATTTTTTAATAGAATTGATTGATTATATTTAAAATGCATAAAATAGTAATAAAATTATATTAAATTAAATAAAAAATATTATTAAAAAATTAAAATTAACAAGTTAAAGATTAATTTAATATCTCATGTATTGATAAAAATAATAAATAAGTATTATGATTTATATATGCGAGTTAGTTTGATTTGGTTCGGTTTGCAAATGGAGTATGAAAAACAACTTAATTCAAGTAGTTTTTACAAAAAACAAATTCAATAATAAACCGATTTTGTGTGATTTTAAATTTTAGATTGGTTTATAGTTTTTAATTGAATCAGTTTGAACGTGAACGCTCCTAATTTAAATTTAATATGTGATGACACTAGAATGAGGTTAAATAAAATTCCAATGCTAAGACCAATTCTACGAAATTGTAATTTTCCAATTTGCACTAAGACATTGATTGATTGAGTCACCAATAGAACCAAGATTCAATTTATGCTTCAATCAATCAACTTGCACAAGCTCTGTTTGGTAAGACAAAAAAAAAAAATGAGGTTATAGTTTACGATTTATAAATTATAAGTTTTATTTGTTAATAGTTATTTATGAATTTATAATTTACGTAGATATTTTATAAGTTAATTCAATAAATTTATAATTTATAGTTTATTACTTTTTCTCTAATTTTATCTTTATTATTGTAACTAAAACTCTTTTTTTACTCTTTATAATTTATTTATTATAATTTAATTAAAAAAATTATAAATTTAAATAATTTATTTATAAAAAAATTATATAACTGAAAAATTAAAATTATTTTAATAAATAATAATTTAAAATAAATAATTTATTTTGTATAATTTAAAATAAATAATCT
>JBBPBS010000968.1:10881658-10923502 GCA_037974835.1 Cicer judaicum
TTTTAATTAGGAAATTCCTTTTATGACATTTTATATTTTTAATTAGTTTCGCAAACACTTAATTAGTTTGACAGCTATCAGCTAAGTTTTACACAAATGTGATCATTGAGTTTATTAAAAATATTTTTATTTTAGAGTTAAATATGTTCTTGGTTTTTACAAAATTTAGACATTTTTATTTTAGTTTTTATAAAATAAAATTACAACTTTTAGTTTCTACAAAATTATTCAACAAATAATTTTAGTCTATGAAAATATTTAATTGTACTTCAATTTTATATATATACAGAAATTATGTTAAAAAAATATAAAAATTAAATTAAAGACTATTTTAAGAAACAAAAGATAAAATCAAGATTCCAACAAAAATATAGAAATTATGATTCAGAAACATTTATTATTAAGCAAATAAGAAGACTAAAATAAAAATTTAATGTATCCACTAATTCATAAACTATTAGAAACGTGAGGCTAAAATCATAAAAATTTAACGAAATCTTCTAATATTTTGTGAATTGGTAAATATTATGACCCAACGAGCCAATCCTCCCCACCCCATCACCGCCAATTTGTTTGAGAGATTAAACGGTGTAGACCAACTAATAGTGGCGGATTGAAAATGTTTACTCTCTACATAAAAAAATAACAGGTTAAATTGGTCAATCTGACATACTCAATTAATTTTCTCATGTTAATTTTCAGATATTTCTTCCCTCTTTTCAACACCCCTCCAACATTCTATTTTTTATTGTTGTTGCCCAAATGTACTTTTGGAACATTTTAAGACTCGAGTGAGCCTACTAGTTTTCATTTTCTATTTTACTTATTGTAACTAGATTCAAGTCCACCTTGTATTGCGATGCAGAAACAAAGAGAATAATTTTGTTATCCAGAAAAGAAAGACAAAAAGAAGAATATAAAAATCGAAATTAGAAAATTTGAGTTCTTAAAATATTTATCATAATGACGAATTGCTAAAGTTCTTAAAGGTAATTTAACATGATAGAACCCATATTTTTTTTTTAAAATGATAAATATTGGTGAGAAATATTTAGGTGAACAACCATAAATATAAGTTATTTGAGCACATATACGAAAAATGAAAATCATTTTATTATTTTAAAATTACTCATCATTTAATTATTTCTTTTTCTATATTTTTGTGCGTGTATGAGTTTAAATGGTGTTACTACATCTTGCGATCACACAAGACTTTTTTGATATTAGGTGAATAGATTTTCTACTTTTGATGTTTGGTGATTGTGGTAAATTAATGTATTTAACAAATAAATTAAAGATTAAAATAAGTTAATAAAATTTATTTGGATGAGAGAAAATAATTAATTAAATGATAGCTAGCAAAAAAATTATCATGATGGGTCCTACAAAGACCTAAAATGAGTTAATTATGAGGAAAAATAAAAAATATTTCAAGTCAAGACTATGTAATAGTTTTTAGTTTTATTTGTATTTAATTTAAATTGTAATAATCTTAGTTAAATGGTGTAAGCCCAATATGAGTCTAGAGAATTGGTTATTGGCCCATTTTAGAAAAAAGGTAAATCATTCTACATTATAAGAGTCTCATTTTGGGATAATTTTGAAATGAATTAAAATTTCTTTGTGAGTGAGATGTATCTCCTCTTTGAGTTCTTGATTAGAACTTGTTTGAATCTTATCAATAGATTCTTTACCATTGTGGCGATTCCACATTGACTTATCAATCATTTGATTCTTGCGCCTTCTTCATCTTCTCTATATATCTCATGTTTGTTTGTTTATTTTCCCTTTCATTTTATCACTTTACCTCAAGAAATCATTTGGTTTGATCTTCAATCTCATGCCGAAGCACTCAAATCCACATCATTTGGTATTTCAGAGCTTGTCACCAAGTTGTAACATTTGTTCTTAATTTTGTTTTTAAGTTTATGATGTTCTTGAAATTTTTGGAAAATTTGATATTTTTCAAATTTGATCTCTATTTTTGTGTAATCTTGATTTGTTAGTTGATTCTAATTGTTATAATATATGTGAGATGATTTAGTTTGATGATTTTTTACTTCATTTTGTGTGAAATTCGAAATTTGAAATTGCTGGAAAAAAAAAATCGAAGAAAAAAAAATCTGCATTTAATTTTAATATTTCTTGTTTCTTTGAAAATTTACTTGAGTGTGTCTTCATTTACCTAGTTTTTCTTTCTTGTTTCTTGTTTATTGATATCTTAGAGTTTTCCTTCCTGAAACTCTTGTGTTGATAGCTTTTGTGGACTTGTTACATTGTGTTCTAGTTCTTTGATTTGGATCTATTTGGGTTCTTTTTAAGAACTTGAAAGAAGAGTTTGAGTGGAAAAAGGCAAGAGCGCACACCATTGAAAAAAAAAACCATCATTTAGTGATACATTTATTGACTGTAAACACTTAGTGAGTGGTGGGGGCCTTATTTTTATTTTCTTATCTTTTGCTTAATTATTGTGATACTCGTTGATTTGTTGTTTTGAAATCATGAGCGAAAGTGAATCAAACCCCATTTCTCCTAGAATCACTTATCTTATGGGTCACTTTACAAAAATATTGAATACTCAAATGAATGCATTGAGAGAAGAGTTTGTGAATCAAATAGATAGGAGATTTCATCATGGAAGATCTTCTGAAAACAAAGATATGTTTAAAATTGAGATAGAAAGAAGATATAGATGTTACGATGAGAAGGAAATGAGGTATGAGAGGAGATTTAGGGAAAAAGAAAGAAGATGTGAAATTATGATGAGGAGGAAATGAGGTATGAAAAGAGATATAGAGAAAAAGAAAAAAGATATAGAGATTATGGTGAAGATGAAATGATATATGAAAAGAGTGATAGGGAAAAAGAAATGAGGCAAAGAGATTTTGAGAGGGATGATATGAGGTATGCAAAAGAGAAAAAACACAAAGAATATAAAAAGGAGGAACAAGAAAAAAAAAGAAAAAAAAAAAAAGGAAAGCATATCATATCATATGAAGAATATATTAGAGATTTTGTATTGGATCCGGAATATGTGAAATATCTTTATGAAAATGGATATACAAAAAAGACAAGAAAAGTAGAAAAACTAGCCTCGAGAGAAAAAGAGAAAATAAAAAGAAAAGAAAGAGAAAGAGGAAAAAAATAAGTTAGCCTCGAGAAAGAAAATGAAAATTAAAGAAAATAAAGGTGAAGTGGAACAAAATTTGAGAGACAAATAACAAGAAATTGAGTCTAACTATTTTCCTAACTTTGTTGATTCTTATGTTCAAAAGCTTGAAAATAGGTCTCCAAAAGAGGAATGCCCACAACCCATTGAAGTTAAAGATGATTGGCCAAATGTTTCTAATACTTTAATTCATGTTTCTCTTAAATTGTTTGACAAATTTCTTCCTCCTATGCTTAATAGGTTTGTATATTCATGTTGAAATGCATAACTTATGTTATTTTCGTAAGCCTTATTTGAAAGTTGAAATCATGATGCATCAAGTGTTTAATCCATGTTATTCTTCTAAACTTGATTTGAGAATTATGAGCCAAGTCTTGGACTGATTTTCTTTATAAATGTGTTGTTGTACTTTCTAAAGTAACTTTGATTCATGACAAAAAATTTGAAGAATGTGTTGGATTCTTAGGAAACATTTGTTTGCTAACTTAAATACTTACTCTTGTGTTAAAAATAAAGTTAGTATCTTGAGATTTTATATGAAGGGTAAATGGTTGCATGTGGAATTAGTTGATAGTTGCACTACTACACCTCTATTTACTCTTTCTTTTATTGACAAATATTTTAAACTTTCATATGATACTTCTAATTTGTTTGAGAGACTTATCTTGTTTCAAAAAGAACATTCATTTGTTTATGATAAAAAGAATGTTCATGAGGCTCAACTTGTGTTGAAGCCTTTGGAAATACAAAGTAACTTCTTGTCATCTCCAATTCCAATCCAAGGAAGGTAACATCGGTACTTAATGTCAATTTCAAGAGGTATTATTTTATCTCTCTGTTGAAAACTCCTTATATTGAAAATGAGTATATTGGATTATTGAATGCAAAAAGTGCAATTGTGCTTCACATACTTGACACATTTAGTGGTTTTTCATAATTTCCATTTGACCCCAATGGTAGCGTTAACATTGTTCTTCATGTCTTTGATTTGTGTGTTTATTCTTGTAGGTTATGATTGAGCTAATTTCGAGGTCGAATTTTTTCTAAGAAAGAGGGAATGATGAAGACCAAAAATGAGCTAATTAGGAGGAAAAATAAAGAGTATTTCAAGTCAATACTTTATAATAGTTTTTAGTTTTATTTGTGTTTAATTGGAATTGTAATAATCTTAGTTAAGTGGTGTAAGCCCAATATGGGTCTAGAGAATTGATTTTTGGCCCATTTTAGGAATAAGGTAAATCTTTCTTTAAATACATTGTAAAAGTCTCATTTTGGGATAATTTTGAAATGAAATACGTTTTCTTTGTGAGTGAGATGTGTCTCCTCTTTGAGTTCTTGGATTGGAACTTGCTTGAATTTTATCAATGGATTCCTTACCATTTTGGCGATTCCGCATTGGCTAATCAATCATCCTTGATTGTGGAATCTTCTTCATATAACTCATGTTTGTGTGTTTCTTTTCCCTTTCATTTTATCACTTTACCTCAAGAAATCACTTGGTTTGATCTTCAATCTCATGTGGAAGCACTCAAATCCACATCAGGTCCTAACCTTAAATGAGATTGTAGACTTAGCAAAAAGAAAGGATTGTTGTCTACTACTAAAGGTGAATTTCAAAAAAGCTCATGACTCTGGGAATTAGCACTTTCTTGAATATATGTTGAAAAGGTTAGGTCAAACTCATCTTTCTCTTTGTAAGCCATGTTCTCTGAATCCATTGTGTCAATTCATGTACGTCTAAATGAGTTCCCTAGATGACAAGTTATTGATGACATCTAGCTCTTTGAGCAAGTCCAAGAGCTACATTGAGTTGTAGTAGATTAAATGGATGTGAGCTTGCATATGTGGGTGCTTAATGTCAATGCTAGTTAATGGCATACTAACTGTAGATTTTGACGCACATAAGGGGTGACGCTAGGGGGATCCCTTGACTTCATTTTTATTTCTACTTGTTGTTGAAGCTTTTGCAGGTATTGTCTGCACAGTCGTGAGGTTCGCCTTTTAATGGTTACCATGTGCACCAATACCTATCAATCATATCTCTATAATTTTAGGATGACACAAGATTAATATGTGAAGAAATCCATCAAAACTTATAGGGTTTGAAATCGGTACTAAGAAGCTTTTAACTGGTCTCTAGGTTGAAGCTTAATTTCGCAAAGAGCAGAGTTGTTGCATAAACGTGTCAAAAAAAAATTACAAGCAACTACACATTTCTTACATTGAAATTATGTTTCTTGACTGTTTCTATTTTTGGGATTACCTGTAGGGGCATATCAAAGGAGAATTAGCATGTGAAAGTTGGTGTTTAATTCATTAACAGATAATTTTTCAATGTGGAAGGGTAAACATTTATCCTTGGGGGTAGATTAACTTTGCTTAATTCAAACCAATAGAGATGCATTGCGGTATGAGATTTTATAATATCATTATGGTCTCTTAGACACTGTAGTAATAGACAATGACCATCCATATAGCAGGCTAATGGTTCCCTCTAGTAGAGAGACTTATGTGCACCTAGAGGTGGGTATTCTGACATTTTTATTGACATGATAAAGTTAAAACTTGGTGATGACTGAAAAGTTAAGTTCTTGGAGGACATTTGGGTTGGTACATACCCTTTGAGGTGCTTATTTATGAGGTTGTTTGTTGTGACTTCTGGAAAAGATTTATTGGTGAAGGAGATTGATTATTGGTGCAATGATATCTGGTCATTGTCTTGGAGTTTCATTGTACTTTGTTCGAGTGGGAGGAATAGTTAGCTACTGAGTTAAAATTGCTTCTGGAAGGGGTTGTTCCATCAAAGTCATTTGAGGATAAATGGATTTGGACCTTGGATGTTTTGCAATGGCTTTAGTGTGAAAAATGTCTACCAAATCATGATGAAGGAAAGATTAGTAATGGATAACAACACAACTTTATGCAAGGGCTTTGGTGCACTATTGCACCATCATAAATAAAATGGTTTAGTTGGCGTCTTCTTCTTGATAAATTATTGGTAAGATCGCAACTTTGTAATATTGGTTTCCTTGACGTTAATTCTGAGGTTGCTTGTGTTTTCTATTTTAATCAACTATAGACTTATCAGCATGCTTTTCTAGAGTTTCCCTTTGTTGTGAAGATGTGGGATGGCGTTGTGGAGTGGTTGGGTGTTCAAACAATGCTACATAACACCAATTGCACACATTTTCTTCAAAGTCGTTGGGTGAAGATTTGGGGTTGTGTTGTAGAATAGGAAGTACTAGAAGGTGAGATTTTGAATATGGTTGGCTTTCACATGGTGCCTATGGAATTTACGCAACAATATAATATTTAAGGATCGGTCAAAAACTTATCATATACGTTATATAATATTAAGTTGATGTCATGGATGTGGTTTGATGCGCATAGAGGTGATCGTACTATGTACACCGGTAGAGATTGGTGTATTTGTCATTTTTCTTATTTGGTTGGTTCTGTGTAAAACTATCGTATTGTAATCAGTTGGAGTACCCCTTGTACTCCCTTGAATAAAGTTTGTTGCTTATAAAAAAAATGACATCGAATTTATATTGGTGTCAAGTATGCATTAGAAGTCCCCTATATTGGATAAAATATGGATGTTGAACAATATATAAGTGAAATTACTTGTATATCCATTGTCTTGCGATTTTAGTGAAGATGCAATATACATCCCACTTGTGTGTTGATCTTAACTAAATGTGATTATCTCCTAGGCTCGTGGGGCGTCCCAAAATTGGTATTAGAGCAAAGGTTCCAATCAAGAGAGATAGAGAAATAAGTTTGGAAGTTTTGTTGTTTGACAAGGGAATGGAATATTAAATAAGATGAAAGATTTATAGTAAAGTACATTGCAAAAAACGATAGTAAGTACTAGGGGTGGATAGATTTGCCACACCCGCCCATAACTGTCTGACCCATACGGCCCACAAGCAAATGGGTGGTTTGGATCGGGTGTCGAATCTCACGGCTGAACTTCGATGGATATACAAGGTCTAAAGTGGTCGGGTTCCGATGAAGAAATTGGATCCATTGGCAACTGTAACCGACCACCCAATACACATGAGATTGAGGCCCAACCTTCCTCTGCATATTTTGGCCCAGTCCATTTCAAAGTTTCATATAAAATCACTACTTCCATCAAACCCTAGCCGCCCAGAACACCCTTGCTCTGCATTTTTTCTCTCGTTTTCAACTATCATTTTCTTTTCCTTCGAAACCCTAGCAACACATCTCAAAAGCTCTTGATCTCATCTCTTTAGTATCTCGACCTCTCTTTTATTCATCTCATTATAGTATACTCTTTTCTTTTCAATCTCGCATCTTCAACCACAAATAAAAAAGAGGTAAAAGAGTGTTGGAGAATGCTCACAATTGCACATAGAAAGGTACTCGTAGAAAGTTTTATGAATTTCTGTTATGATTTCCTTATTACTTTTTACAATTAGGGTTTATTTTTTATAACTAGCATTTTTAGATCAGGAGCACCTTTTTTGTTTGTTGGCTCAAAGCAAGAAGCCTATAATGTAAGGTTAGAGTTCTATGAGTATTTTGTTGATTTTATTATGCACGTTTTTTTAAGTTTTAGGTCAAAGTGTTTACTTTCAATAGCTTTCTGTCTCTTTTAGTTTCAAATTTTTCTAAATACTTAACTATTAATTTTTAACTATAACTTTTATTTTGTGTGAGGCTTTATGTTTTAGCAGAGAAAAACTACTAGAATCAAAGAAAAGTAAATTCTATGATTCTTTTTTATCTTTTTTAAAACTTGAGTTTGTTGTTTATGAATCAATGATTAATTTCTAATTCTTGAACAATGTTTGTATGGTTATGTGTATATGATATTGTGTGTTTGTATGGTATGCATATATCCCATTATCTCAGAAAGTGCATACTAATGCCAAACAAGAAAGCTAGTTTCTAGATAAATGTATGTTGACATTTTATTTTCTGTTTGAAATGTAGGGTTTACAGATTGTTTTGATGTATTAATCTTTTGTAGCAAGTTACTCTAACTAGTGATATTGATGTGCAGTTGAAAGAGTTAAAACAATGTCATATAGAGTTTAAAATAGAAAGTAAATCGATTTTGCATGTGGGAGTTTGAAAGGTACTTTTGTGTTTTCTTACAACTCGTTATAGATTTCCTTACAAAAGATTTCATTGAAACATGTTATGATTGTTCCTTCTCTTAACTTTCCATCATTTTATGCTAAGATTTCATTACATTACACACAAAGGAAAATACATAATATACTAAGAAAGCTTTTGAAATATTTCAATTCCACTGTTGTTATTTTTTCTTCTAATTTGCATTATATGTGTGAAGAAACTGCTGAAATCACTAGGAAATCCTCATAGTGCTGCAATATTCCTTTGATTACTGTCATTTTAATATTGATTAAGATGTAATTTATACTTGAGAATATTTGTATTGGTTGTGTGAATTTAATTTGTACTTGAGAATTTTAATTTGTATTGGTTGTGTGAATGTAATTTGTATTGGTCATGTGAATGTGAATTTGAGATTTAACATTTGGCTTAGATTTTGTGGCCAATGATAAATGCAATGTCTTGAAAACATTAATACAACAAAGCTTTGATTGGATTAGATTTTGATTAATATTGTAATAAAACATTGTGATTGACAATTGTGATATTAAAAAATTAAATTTATAAAACAAAAAAAATAAAATTGAAGTTATAAAACAAATATGAGTCTGATTGGCAGGTTGGACCATTTATTTTAATGGGCCAAAGTTGTCTTAAATGTAACAAACTATATTGGGTCAAATTATTTTTTATGGTTAGGTCATTATGCTATTTTTTTTAGATGAAAAAAAAGGCCCAACAAAGTCCAAAAGTCCAACTTGTTTTGACCCACCCGTTCACAACTGTCACCCAGTGGTCCGAATCCGACCAGCTCGAAATAAAAAACGGACAAGATTAGGCCCGTTGGTACCGCCCGAGGATTCAATCGGGTTTTGGTTTGTTGACTCGAATCCGACCGTACCCGACTCATGTCCACCCCTAGTGAGTACACTTAGATGGATATTTTCTCTACAAATTAAAATTATTGTGTTGAAATAAACTTCTTCAACAAAATTGTGGGATTTGTTCGAATGCAAGTTTACATCAAACACAAATATAAAAGATGAAGAGAAAATATTACTTTTGTGGACTTCACTGTCCAAATCTTATAAATCACTAGTGCAATCAAATATTAGCGGGAAAATTTACATTGCATCTAGATGAGGTGATGTGATTATTGAATTACAGCCAACATATAATGAATGGTGACAAATTTTTCGAAGACAGTCAAATACTAGTAATCAAAGGTGGGTAAGGAAAGAAGAAATATGATGATAAATATGATATAAGGTTTTAATCAAGAGATATGAATATTGTCAAGTGTCATTATTATGAAGAGTTTAGT
This sequence comes from Cicer judaicum, assembly GCA_037974835.1. NCBI lineage: Eukaryota > Viridiplantae > Streptophyta > Magnoliopsida > Fabales > Fabaceae > Cicer > Cicer judaicum. Next base: position 10,891,264 of record JBBPBS010000968.1, read on the forward strand.
CACATACAAGTTAAATGTTAAAAACATGGACGATTTGTAAAGTGTAAAGAAGAAGATAGAGAATGATCTTCTACTTTATGAATATAAAGTTGTTGACAAAGTGAAGAAATATGAAACTTTATACAAAGGGTGATATGTTGTGTCAAAGTTAGTATTCATCAAAGTCCCACATCAAATAGTATGAAGAAGAAAGAAGTAAAAAATTAATATAAATATAGAGTTAATTTAAGTTTTCTTCACTACAATAATTTGAATCCTTAGAGGTTTGGATAGTTGGGCCTCATTTATATAGTTTGCGATGTTTTGTGCAAAAATTGTTTTTGAGGGTTTATAATTTTTCCTACAAAAATTGTATGGAAGAATTTGCAAGTTTCTCTTTGTAAATATTCCAAGTTTTGAGTAATAAAATTTGCTATAAGATTGTGAATTAGATATATGACCAAATTATATTGAATTATACAATAAATTATTTTATACATATCAGATCATCATTCATTGTTATCTTTTAATTTACAAATTCATAAAAAACCATAGCTACGTGATTTTAAAAAAGAGAAACTAATTATGTGAGCAGGTAAATATAAGAGAACCAAAATATAATTAAGTAAAAATGAAAAAGCAAAGAAACAAGCATATTTTGATTCCCTACTGCCAGTGCATGCAGTACTATAGTGTGCTTTTTCAAGTCAGTGAGTGACTGCAAAGTGTTAGATTTTGGAACGCCAATCTCGCCATCAATCTCTCTTGCTTTATTTTTCTCTTTTGCTTTTTCATGTTCACGGTTGGCCCAAAAAGCATATAGTGTCCCTTTTTTTTGTTACAACACATAGTTTCCTTTAATATAATGCAAAACAAGTAACAAAAAAAAAATGTGGAAACAATTCCTTCTCTTTTTGCAACAGCACGCATGAAAGAATTACCCCATATGCTACTAAGAAAAAAGATTGGTGAAAAAATTGATTGGCGAGAAGTTTAAGAATTTAATTTATATAGAATCGGTGTAAATATTTTTTATACGGTTAATTAATTATAATTATTAAATTATTAATAATATTTAATTTTGTTTTATAATTACTTATATTACATACAAATTAAACTTTAAGTTTAATTAGGAAAAAGATGTTTTGAATAAAATTAAATGGCATCCTCTAATAATTAAACTAATAAATTAAACTTTTCAATATTTTTTATGCATCTTATAAAAATTATAAAAATTGATTAAGTATATATTTAGAACCACATCGACGTTAAGCAAAATCACGACAGAAACTACGTCGACATAGAAATTATGTGTTGCTGCTTCTGATTTTCACAATAGAAAAGCGCATTGAAACGCGTAAAGTTAATCAAAAGCGCATTCAAACACATGCTAGTAATGTTTTCGGTCCATACCAATTTTCTCCTAAAATTGGATTAAGCACTTATCTAACTCAATTGGATTAAGTACGTAAGTAAACATATTAATATATTATATACAATTCATTTGAGTTTAAATTAGTTCAGTTTGATTCTTGTATTTTCTTGTTCACTGATATGCACTAATTTTACTGAATTCAATGTTTCATAGTTGGTGTGAGAAAAGCTTAATTTGCTTGTTCATGACATAAAGTAGAGACCTCTTTTTTCTTCCACAACTTAGAAAAAGAAAAGCAGGGAAATCAAATAATTAATGGACCACTCTCTTTTGTTGAGAGAGAGCCTCAAAACTTTAGTTTGCCCAACAAGATAAATTATTTTCATTCAGGTTAAGTATATGATCATTGAAAGTAATTGTACAAATGAATTCCGTCAACATAGTCAATGGCCCAACGATTTAAATTGCAAAAGTCTGATAAATTGTGATTTGTTGGTGACTTGATTCAAAAGTAAATCTTCGCCATTGAATTTAAAATCATTAAATCCTACTACTATCAGCTAACTTGAACATGGCATAAGATTAAACGTGTATTTAATTAAGCAGACTAAAATTGATTTTGAGTGAATTAATTTTGTAAAATTTATTTTAATTAAAAATAAGTTTAATATAAAGTGATTTATATTTTTAATATGTTTAGATGAAAGTGAGTTTAACGAAAAATTTCAGCATAAAAATTACATTTTGATTCAAAAACTACAAATTTTAATTTCAAGATAAAATTAATTCTAAAATTAATTCTACTCAAAAATATTTAAATATATCAAAATCAATTTTACTACTTCACAGTTAATTTTAACCGCTCCAAAATTTAAAGCAAACATATATTACCTCAATTTGTACGATAAAGTCTATAATAATGCTAAAATTTGACCTTTTGAAATGGGTGGGTAACACACATGTATGCTCATGATGAAAGAACCAAGGACTAATTTATTCACACAATTCACATCCAAGAGAACATTATCGGAATCATTGAAGGGTAGACTTTGGTAATGACCTCTGATTCTATTTAATTTGTTCTAACAACATATGCAATAAACAGTAGTGCATAATCTCATCTAGTTAAACACTGACTTTTCAATAGTATGCTACTGTTATTGATGTGTAATCAAAATAAAATACTCTATTTGCCATTTAATTTTAATTATTAGTTTTTGTTTTTGATTATGTATATCAGCTTCTTCAATGTTTAGAGTCCAAATTCAAAAGTCCTCTAATGTATCAAGTGGTACACTCAGCAAAACTTAAACTATTTAATAATAAATTAATATACTCACTATAGCTATACTTTATATTCATGCCTACCAATTTATCTAGAATCTTTATTCTTGCTTGCGCATGCTAATGACTCATGTATATAATAATTCATGTAAATATCAAAGTGAGAATATGATTTGGGATCTCTAAACAATTAAGTGAATATAGGTGGGAGCGAAGACACGTAATTATGTCGGATACATCCTTCATGAATATCAATTTCAAATCTATGTTTGCACACTAAAGAAGTTCAAGCTCTTTGAGCTATGCTCTCAAGTCTCACCACATTACTTCAGAATATGAAACATAACATTTTTTTCTTCTTTAAATTTCCCCTATTGCATAAAAGTAAAGAAAAGAGAAAAAGCAAAATGTTGTTGGTGACATTTCTTTCTCTTTTTCCATAAAGGAGTAGACAACACCAATCATTCACACAACAACCATAACCATCTGTTATATCTTTAATCATCATATTACATATTCCCTCTCTCCTAACTAATTAATCTCCACAACATAGTATATATCACATTCACCCTTCTTAATCATACTCATCCATGCATGCCACATCAAAAATAATCCTTCCAAATTTCACTCTCTCCCCATACATAGAAAGCATGACAACATTCATGACTTTCACTTGCTTTATTCAATTTTTAAGACATTAAACAACAACATTGTTTCATCTTCATCTTCATCCCAAGATCATGATGATGAACTCTGTCATCATCTTCTTCTTTTTCTTCACAATCTACATTGTACCATGTCTAACACATAATGACACACAAGCACTCAACCTCTTCCGCCGCAATACCGACACACACGGCCGCCTCCTGACTAACTGGACTGGCACCGACGCCTGCTCCGCCTCATGGCACGGCGTCATTTGCTCCCCAAACAACCGCGTCACGACTCTCACTCTCCCTTCCCTCAATCTCCGAGGACCCATCGAATCTCTCTCTCCTCTCACCCACCTCCGCCTCCTCGACCTCCATAACAACCGCCTTAACGGCACCGTTGCACCTTCTCTCCTCTCCAATTGCACAAATCTCAAACTTCTCTACCTCGCCGGAAACGACTTCTCCGGCCAAATCCCACCGGAAATCTCTTCCCTGAAAAATCTTCTCCGCCTCGACCTCTCCGACAACAACCTCGCCGGAGAAGTTCCCAACGAAATCTCCCGTTTAACCAACCTCCTCACACTGAGACTTCAGAACAACGCACTTTCCGGCAACATCCCTGACCTCTCATCCGCCATGCCGAATCTCACAGAACTCAACTTAACCAATAACGAATTCTCCGGTCACGTGCCAAACTCATTGCTGAACAAATTCAGCGAAGAAAGCTTCTCCGGTAACGAAGGTTTATGCGGTTCAAAACCGTTCCCGGTTTGTTCCTTCACCGAAAACAACCCTCTTTCTCCTGAACCGGTTCAAACCGTTCCTTCAAACCCAAGTTCGTTCCCTGAAACAAGCGTAATCGCAAGACCAAGAAGTGAATCTCATAAAGGGTTAAGCCCTGGCGTTATCGTAGCAATAGTTGTTGCAAATTGCGTTGCATTGTTGGTTGTTACTTCGTTTATTGTTGCTCATTGTTGTGCTAAAGGGAGAGGGTATAAAAGTAATTCCATAATGGGTAGTGAAGGTGGGAAGAGAAAAAGTGGGAGTAGTTATGGTAGTGAGAAGAAGGTGTATAATGGAAATGGTGGGGGTGTTGATAGTGATGGGAATGGGACAAGTGGAACTGAAATGAGTAAGCTTGTGTTTTTTGATAGAAGAAGTGAGTTTGAGTTGGAGGATTTGTTACGTGCTTCTGCTGAGATGCTTGGGAAGGGTAGTTTGGGAACTGTTTATAGGGCAGTGCTTGATGATGGTAGTACTGTTGCTGTTAAGAGGCTTAAAGATGCAAACCCTTGTGCTAGACATGAGTTTGAACAGTATATGGATGTCATTGGGAAGCTTAAACACCCTAATGTTGTTGGACTTAGAGCTTATTATTATGCCAAGGAAGAAAAGCTTCTTGTTTATGATTATCTTTCAAATGGAAGCTTGCATGCTCTTCTTCATGGTTAGTCTTAAACTCTTTCTTAATTAGTCTATATGATTGATATTAGTTTTCTAATTTTGCTATGTTTCCTTTCATAAATCACCACCAATAAGAAACACTATACTTAACTCATTTCTCAGGTCTGGTATTATGGAATTTGACTTGAATGAGTAAAATCTGACCAAAAAAGAAATTTAAGTTAGGGTTTAGAGTCGGGTACTTAATCAATTCCATATTCATTGAAACTCAATAGCCACTAGTTGAGCACAAGTGGTAAATGTGCTCCATTCAAAATTCATTGAAATTCAATAATCACTATCAAAGGACAAGTGATTAATGTGTTTCATTTAAAAGGACAAATTCAATAGATGATTAAATTCAATCAGAATGAATGAACAATTTGACTAAACACAAATTATTCTATACATTTTTACCTATATGGAAGAGAGAAAAATAACAGTTTATAATAATATGATGATTTTGTTTTGATTTGATTCTTAACGACATTTAATTTATGGAAAATGCTTTTCAGGGACTAGTTAATAGATTAAAAAGGAAAATAAATTTTTCAAAGCTGTGCATTCAATGCTTTGAAATTTAAAAAATTATTATTTCTATTTAAAACTTTTTTATTTTTATTTTCTCTTTTAATTCCTTAAAAAGTGCTTTTAAATACTTGTTAACATAACTCTTAATTTATTATATTGATAGGGAACCGTGGACCGGGGAGGATTCCATTGGATTGGACAACAAGAATAAGCTTGGTGTTAGGAGCAGCAAGAGGGCTTTGTCGGATTCATGCAGAATATAGTGCAGCAAAAGTACCTCATGGAAACGTGAAATCATCCAATGTGCTACTTGACAAGAATGGCAATGCTTGCATATCTGACTTTGGGTTGTCACTGCTGTTAAACCCTGTTCATGCAATTGCAAGATTGGGAGGGTACAGAGCACCTGAACAGACAGAACAAAAGAGACTGTCTCAGCAAGCTGATGTGTACAGTTTTGGAGTGTTGCTGTTGGAAGTTCTCACAGGGAAAGCTCCTTCGTTGCAATATCCTTCCCCAGCAGCTCGTCCTCGTATTGATGAAGAGGAGCAAACTGTGGTCGATCTTCCCAAATGGGTTCGATCAGTTGTGAAAGAAGAGTGGACTGGAGAGGTTTTTGATCAAGAACTTCTGCGATACAAGAACATTGAGGAAGAGCTTGTGTCGATGCTACATGTTGGTTTGGCCTGTGTGGTGCCACAGCCAGAGAAGAGGCCAACTATGGTAGATGTTGTTAAGATGATTGAGGATATTAGGGTGGAGCAATCTCCTCTAGGAGAGGATTATGATGAATCTCGCAATTCACTTTCACCTTCCATTCCCACCACAGAAGATTGTCTTGTTTAGGGATTATAGTGCATTAATATTGTCTGGTATATATGTTATTACAGTTCAGGAAGGAGGAGTAAGTACACAAGTGCAGTAGTATTTAACTTATATTTGCCCTTCTTTCAGTTGCATTGTGTGGCTGCAAATTAGCTAGCTCTTCAATTGTGTTTAGTGTTCTTTGTAAAATTTGTGGACTTCATGAAATTCCATTGTTGAACGTGGCAGAAATCTGAGGACCTTCAGCTTGAGTTTGAAATAAAGTCCTGTCTAGTTGATAGTACATTTGAAGTTTTCTTTAGTCGTTAGGAATCTGAATAGATCTAATGATTCTAATTCGATGGCACTATTGTTAAAGCGCCTTCGATGGCACTATTGTTAAGGCGCCGTGAAACCACAATCATGATTCATGAGTTGTGTCTGCTGTTTCTGCAACACTTAATTGCAAGTAGGGTAATTATATTTCTACTTTTGCAACTCTGAAATCATGGAATCGCCTTAGAAGCACCAACGGATATACATATAAATTAGAAATGCATTCAAATGAATGTGAGCCATGATTTCCATGGATGATCATTAGGAATTTAACCACATTTAGAAAATAGCTAACAAGATACAACTAATGAATAATACCTTCAAATTATTATTAAGCATGGAAATTCTAAACCTTGATACAAAAGATTTCACGTTCCAGACATACAACAGTTTGCAGAAGCAAACCTACGTTTGGAATTCACTTTTCCACTCCCCCTGGTCGCCATGCAGGTCCACTAAAAGAAATAATTACTTCTTTGAATCTATTTCCTCTATATTTTTCTTCTCTTGACTCTTTCTTTCCTCTACTAAATTCACAAAGGGGTGGGCTTAATTAGAGTGATTGTATGTATACTCACAATAATAGACAAAGTTGTATTTGAGTTAAATTAATCCATATCTGTTTGCATTTTACCAACAAAGGAAGACTACTGCTAATACATTACAATGCTACAACTCATCTGAGAATAATTTACAGAGGCATTTCTTTTTTACATTTTACAGAAACATATTAAAAGTACAACCACCAAGTAAACTACATAGGGATATGAAATCTGTGACTTCAGCTCTAGAATTTCCACTAACTTCTCCACATAACAACATTCTGAAACTGTCTAGATTTGATATTTTCTTCTCAAAACATCTCAATGGTGGTAGGTATCCCGCTCGACTTAATGGTTCTAACTTTCCTAATAATAATTGAATGGTTGAATTAATTGTTAGCTTAATGCTCCAGTTTGGTCAATTAGTGTGCCAACCTGTTCTCCACACAAAGCTTTTGAGATGTTCCCAGGTGCCAATAAATTAAAAACTACGACTGCACAAGTAAATGGTGGGAAAAAAAATCATCAAATAGATAGTTATAAATTGTCTACTTCATTGATTACTTCAATGACTATCATCAGTTTATGAAAATAACGTTGGCATACACAAAATTTCCACATATAAGCAAAATATTAACTCTACAAAAACAACGCCTAAGCATTAAGAATGTTTCTTACATAGAAGTGGCAGCCATTTAAATATGCAACAGAACTTACTTGAAATCCACTGTAAGGCACAATATAGAAATGGCAATGCATATGTATTGTATATCTTGAATAATACCTAAAGCATAACCTGAAACTTACCAGGAATAGCATTTTCCTCACAAAATGTTAGGGCTGACATATCCATAGTGGCGACACCTCTAGACACTAGCTCCCTGAAGGATATGTGCTCGAAAGTGAAATTGTTGTCTCGTGAGTTACAGTCATATACACCATCTACGTTAGTACCTTTGAGGACTGCCTGAGCATTAACTGCAGAGCAGGAGGGATATGCTAATTATGATTGCCACAAAAGATTATGTGTTCCCTCTGTGTAAAAGATGGTGTGGGAGAAATAGTAATTAGAAAATTATTTTAAAAAGGATAGCAGCATACGCTCTGAAGCCCGAAGAGCAGAAGCTATGTCAGTTGAGAAAAGTGGATTGCCAGCACCAAAACCAATGCCACCAAATATAACAACTCTTCCTTTCTCAAGATGCCTGATGGCCCGTTGTCTATTGTATGGTTCAGCAAACTCCTGCATTGAAACTGAAGTTTGTACACGAGTCTGAACACCCATCTTCTCTAGAGTTGATTGGAGCAATAATGAGTTCATCACAGTTGCCATCATGCTGACATATTTAGGAAGCAACTACTCATTCAGGTCAATATTTAAAAAGAAAAGTTAATCACATCAGAAGATATGTATTAACCAGAAAGATTAAAAAGATCTTATGGCAACACATTCACATCTTTTATACATCTAATAGAAACCAGAAAGATTAAAAAATCTTATGGCATTTTTGCCATAACACAGTGCAAATATTAACCCCCCTGGTGATTCGGACCTCACCCCACATTTTACAGCCCTTCCTAAAATTTTAAATATCAGATTTTTCCAATTTACTTTTTAAAATGAGGTGAGTCTTTGTCCTCATAGCAGTCAAATGAGGCAATGACACCAGACAAGGCAAGTGCTCTGCAATTGACATTACCAATATCCCAACAACATGATACAAGTCAAAGTTCAATCCTCAGCTGCGGCCTTCCCTGGCCTGCCTCCAAGATACTCTCTCTCCCACATCACAACTACAACTAGCTCATCTTTGTTTTCCTTGGATTAACTATTTCTAATCAGGATATTGATAGTTGCTCTGAGATCTAAATCTCTTTTTCCACATATTTTCTTTGTGATGAACTTCTAAATTGCAAGACCATAAATAGAATATACAGTGAACTTTTAGGGATTAACCTTACCCAACTTGGTATGCAGTACATCTTTCTAAACCTGTAGCAGTTACCCATGCATCTCCACAGAAGAAATTACGACCTCCAACAACAATTGCTACCTGAAATATCACAAAGAAAGAAGAAGCAGGCTTCAGCTGAACTGAATAGGACAACAAAAATACCAGACTCTAGAGGACAATAATGAGAATCGGTACCTCCACACCAAGGCGGGAAGCTATTGCAACTTCACTTGAAACTAACATGGCAACCTGACAATAAATTTCAGCAAGCAAATGAAGTAAGTTTTGTCACAGCATCCAAACAACAATTAGCCTTCTAAGTTCTACTTAAAAAAGACTAGGTTCGGGCGTCAAAACTGTCAAACTTTCCACATATATAAAACAAGACTGCGACGTTTCTTTTCCATTTGAGGTACATTCACACAAACCTTGGGGTCAATATTGCAGGTATCCGATCCGGTAAGTGCAGCTCCACTAATTTTTAGAACAACTCTCCGCCATCTAAGGTTTGACAATGCTTTGGACTTCAGGCTGTTTACTTGACCCCCACTGCTGGACGTTGCGACTCCATATCTATAAATAACGGAGGAGGAAGTCTCAATAATCATATTTTCACAATATTACAAGAATAAAAACAAGGGAAAAATGCATAATGAATGGCATTCAAAATAAAATAGTCCAAATGATGACAACATCATCAACATATACTACTCCATCCAAGTAACACCACCTGACATTATGAATTAGAATTAAGATATTATGTTCCCATGTGATTTGTGAACTAGAAATATGGCAGTGAAGATATCATGATGTACATTGCAACATTACAAGTGAAGAAAACTTCCAATTTTAGTACAAATGTATTCTCTGATGATATATGAGCACATTGAAACACAAAAGAACTCATTTAATAAAGTAAACGCCACCATAGGATTTATGAACCACGTGTGAGAACCCTATCCTAAAATCTAAACTGATCACGAATTAATGTCATGAAGCTTTATTAGTATACTATTATTATTACTATTCCAATCCAAGTAAAATGAAGCATTAATGAAGCAGATTAAAGTACTAAGAAGATAAGAGCAATGTAACAAAAAGAGAAAACAAATGAAATTCACCTCTTGGATTGCCTTGGTGAATTAGAAGCAGGAACAATGGCTTTATCCTCTTCAGCGAACTTCGAAGGAAGAGAATTTCCAACGATGTGTTCCATCTGCTTAAACCAAGGCCAATGACTAGTGGAAATGCATCCATTGTTCATTCTATGCCTCTCCAGCTTATACCTTTTCTTCAAGTTATCAACCTTGTTCTTACACTGTTCCACACTCTTCGATTGATTTTCGCACCGTTCACTCACCACCGATGCTACTTCCTCCCAATCTCTTCCCCTCAGATTCCCCCGATTCAGCTGCGTAAACTTCTCCGTGTAAGCTTCCAGCAAACAAACAATCGCTGTATCGCTCCATTCTTCCCGATCTTTTCTATACTCTGCTCCTCCTCCTACTCCGATGCTTACTCCTACGCTTACTCCTCCGTTGCCGCTTGAAACCGACTTCGACCTTTTGTTAAACCCGTACGACGTCGTTCCATCGCCGATCTCATCGCGATCCTTACGTTTCTCGCTTCCGGCGTCGTCATCGAACGGATTTCCGTAATCATCGGTATCGTCGTCGGCGACGGGTTTAGGTTGGACTGATGCGGTGGAGAAGTGGTGGTGGTGGTGGTGATGGTGTGGAGCGAAGGTTTGGTGAAGATGGTGAGAGTGGTGGTTATCGTCACGGAGGATTGAGAAATCATCGTCGTCGCCGCAAGATGCCATAAGGGTAACGGAGAAGGCGTTAAGATTTGGGGGAACGGCGTCGTTGAGAACGTTAGGGAAAGAGAGTGGGGTGTTGAGAGAAGGTGAAGATGTGTGGAGAGGGTTTGACGGGAGCGTGACTTCCGTGAGTTAGTATGGTATTTACCGTCACGTCGTGTAGTGACGTTCCCGTTAAGTGATAAGTGCGAGTGCACTGTACGCGCGTTTGATCTCCTGCATAGAGGGCTCGGATCCTAGTTATTTTGGGTCATGTTATTTTGGGCCAGCCTTCTTTATTTTCAAAAGTTTAATCAGTACAAAATTTGGATTTGTTTCCTATAATTTGTACTTATATCTTTCAAAATGTAAAAAATTTAACTTTATTTTTTTTTTATTTTTATACAAACAAAGATAAAAAAAAATCCTCCAAAATCGTACTCATAGTCAAAATTTTCGATAATTAAATTGTCTCTCACAAAAATTCAGTACACAAATTAATATTATCAGAAATTGTATTTTTAAAATTTTCAGTGGTGTAATGTGTTCTAGAAATTTCAAGGCACAAAATCTCAAGTAGTATAAATTGTGTATAAAAAATTCAGTCAATAAAATTTTTTATACACAATTTATACTATCAAAAATTTGTGCCTTAAAATTTTTGGCATTTAATTTTATTCTAACGAAATTTTTAAAATTTGAAATTTCAAGTACGTAATTATATTCTATCGAAATTTTCAAATTTTGAAATTTCTGATATGTGATTTTTTTTTTTATTCTGAATTTTTGTTTAATTAGGGATAAAAAACAGCATTATGTATAGATTTGACTGAAGCATACAACTGATCAAATTTTTGAGTCACTAAAAGTTGTCATATCATGGACAAGAGACGTTCATTGACAAAATTGAGTTGTTATTACTACTCGTTCTGACATAGAGACCGAAAAGAGAGGAAGAAAGTCAAAATTAATTATTGGTTGTGATAGAGGTGGAAAATATAAATCAAATAAAAATAACTTAATGACTTCAACTAAAATGTGTGGTTTCTGGTTTAATCTTATATAGAGACCATTAAAAAATGATGAGGGATGGATTATTAGTTTAATGTGTGGGCTTCACAACCATGAGTTAGTGACTACTTTTGAGAATAACGCATTTGTGGGACGCGTAAAAGAATAAGATAAGAAACATGTTGCGAGTTGACAAAGTATCACATTGTACCGAGACACAACTTATCATATTTGAGAAATCGAGATCAGAAGAACATTACTAATATCTCTCAAATTTATAACTAACAAAAAAACACATAGGAAGAATTTGAAATAACTCATATTTGATATGCAACATATGTTGAAGTTACATGAAGATGAGAAATGTGCTTGTTGGAGTAAGACTCATGAAGACTCCAACGTTGTGAGGGACATCTTTTGGATGCACTCAGATTCCATAACTTTGTTGATAATGTTCCCTATTTTATTTATCATAGATAACATCTACAAAGCCAACAAGTATATGTTATCATTGTTTGAAATTATTGGTGTAACTTCAATTGAGTTGACATTTAACATTGCATTTGTTTACATTGATTGTGAGCGTCAATAAAACTTTTGTTGGGCATTGGATAAATTAAAAGAGTTATTAATTTCAAATACTTCATTTCTTCAGGTGATCGTGACTGACATAAAACTTGTTTTAATGAATGCAATTGAAATTGGATTTTTATCTTCAACAAATTTACTTTGTTAAATAGCATATCTCATAAACAACATCAATGTGTACACCACCATATAAGATCAAAACAAATGATGGTGTGAAGAGAAAAAGAAGTAAGATGTCGAAGGGATTTGATGTATATGGATGCATTTTATTTTGATAATGCAACTACTCAAGTTTCTCAAGAAGGACCCATGAAAGAATCCCAACAAGCCCCCCAGCAAACATCCAAATAAGCTTTTCAGCAAACACTCAAACAAATCTCTCAACAAACACCCAAACACACTTTACAACAACCAATGATGAAATATTGAATAATGCAATATCCAATAATAATAAAAAAAAACAATAAATAAGTATTAAAATTTGAGGACCGCTATTTTTTATGAAACATTTGGCAAACGAGACACAATAATGCAAAAGTGTTATTTATTGGTAGTATTATTCATTATTTTCTTCTACTTGTAATTGGTTAGTATTTTTTAGGTTAAATATGTTTGTTAGTCTCTAACAAAAAATTATTAACTTTTAGTTACTATTATGATTTGATACAAACTAAAAATATCAATTTTTTATAAAAACATTATAAATTAGGAAGAAAAATGAATAAAAAAAATTTTAAACGACTAAAAATTTATTTAACATATTTTTAGTAAAATAGTCAACAAATTTGCATTGGACATAAAAGTTTAAAGATAGTAAGCACTAACAATATAAAATCATTTTAAATAATTATATAAATATAATTATTTAATCTGCTACAATATACAAATTAAATATATCTAATCTTTTGTTGATGTGATGAATTATTATTAGTGGTTAATGTAAAATAAATTTACGAACAAGTTGCTTCACAACTACAAGACTGTGATTCAACTCTAACTACCGTGTATCAACACTCTGAGTCTTGAAGTTTTATGCAATTTTTCAATTTATTTAGATCGATTGTCGTATTTTTATTTTTATGGATGTGAACACCCCTTAATCAATCCAACCTTAAATCTTCAACTAATATATACAAAAAAGTTATAATACATTTTTATTAAAATTTACCACAAAAATCAAGGTTATTTCAAAAAAAAAAAGAAACTTTTACGAATAATATAAAATATATTTATTTATAATTTTAGTCTTTATAAAATTTATTTATTTTGATTTTAATTCTAATAAAAATAATTTTTTGATTTATATCTCTATAAATTTCAAAAGAATGTATAAAATTCTTTTTATGTATTTTTTAATTAAAAATACGTAGATGACCAAATTTTAATGACATGAGTATGATTGGTGATTGACGTGGACAAATTGTGCTTAAACTATGCTTAGTAGACATTTTATTTTAAAATATTCAAATAAAATAGTTTATAGTAATTAAAAACAAAATTAGACCAAAAGCACAAAAATTCATTCAAAATCTAAATTCTTATCTCATAAATTCATCCATATAAACGTATGTCATCCAACCCATAAATTAATTCAAAATTCAAACCCCATCTCCACAAGCCCATAAACCCAGAAACATTCCTACCCAAACCCAACACCTTTATCCTTCCAATTTATCCTCTTCAACTTGTTTGCGAAACAGAGTAAAACTATCGGCAAGACCCAAGTTCAACTCCATTTGTGTTTCCAAGACAAACACATATACACATAAATCTCTATTTTACATTAGGGTGAGAATAAACTAGTTATCTGTTAGGGTCCTATGGTCTGACCTGACTGATTTAATAAAATATTAAATTTAGATTTTTTTTAAAGTCAATCAACTTAAATAGATTAGACTCAATCTTATAAAAAAAACTATTAAACTTGATAGGTTGGCTTTTATATATATATATCAACATTGTTATGTTTTATTATTATTATTATTATTATTATTATTTATTACTATTAGTATTTGTTATTTTAAATTTGCTAGTCACAGATTTATTTTGTTTATTTTTTTTAAGGTTGTTTCATAATTGCTAGTTATATATAAAGGCTTAGTTTAGCCTATATAAGAAAATATAAAATATATTATTTGAATGTTTTAATATGAAATAGATTTTCAGACCAGACTAGACTTTTTAAAAAGGTTAGGTCAGACCGAAAAAAAAGTTTATAATAGACCATAGGCCAAGTTCAGACTGAAAAAAGGTCAAACATTTCATAACCTTACTTATTCTCATCCTTACTCTTACACAAGATTAGTCATATTCAGACATTTCATAACCTTATTTATTCTCACCCTTACTCTTACACCACTACAGATCAACTCTCAACGACACACTCAAAATCTCCAACGACGATAATGACAATTATGCCAAAGTCACTCTCTCTTCACTCTCACGTGTGAAATCCATTTTGTTGGTAGCGACCGTGGAGTCAATAAGGGAAAATGTCTTATGTTGAAATGGAAGGATTGAGAGTTGAGATGAGGTTGAAGAATATATCAGAAAAAAGGGGTTGAAGAGATTGTTGGTGGGGTTTGAAAATTTGAGATTTTGAAATTATTGGTGAGATTTTGAAATTGTGAATGTGAGAGAAATGAATTGTTGAGAATGTTCGTGGATTGCAAAAGTTGAGCCAACTTGAAAGAGAGTTTGGGGAAAAATGAGAGAATGCAAGAGGTGAGAGTTGAGAGAAGCCATTGATGAAATGACTTTATGTGATCATAATAAGGCTTCTATGTATTTTAATCATGGATATTGTGCGAGACAGAAAAAAAAAATGAAAATTTTAAAAATTTGAGTTTTATGGGTTAAAATTCAAAGATTGTTGGATTTTTATTTAATTGAATGATTAGTTAATTATAGCTTTTTAATGAAATGATTTAATAAAAAAATAATTTTAAATATTAAATGTTACTCAATCAACATTATTAACACATTCAACATAATTAAAATAATTAAATATAGTTTAATTATTAACACAATCAACATAATTAAAATAATTAAATATAATTGAGTTAATATTTGACATGTCATTATAATTATGTTTCGTCATCATTAGAAGGAAAGTCAAGGACGAATCGACATTGCATATAACTCTGTCAATCTCAAGATTTATTTGTTGTTTAACGGTGACTAAAAGGTAGAAGAAGATAGTGAATTTGAAATCATCAAATTCAGATTTTGACCCCGGTTCAATAAGTGGAAGGGCAAAATATCACTAACCACCACACATATAAAAAAAAAAAAAACACAATGGTGTGTAGAACGAAAAGATTACAAGAAATGAGATGTTTGAATTGTGTTTTTAAAAAACTTTTGTGCGATTATACTCAAAGTAAAGAAGATAATGCATGAGTGTGAAAATGGAGTAGAAAAACAATAATTTATTCTGATTCACAACCAACACGGTAGCTACGTTGAGTTTTTTCAACCTGAATGATTTAATCCACTAAATTATCATTGAATTAGACTTACACTTGAACACCCATTAGTCACACTAATTGTGTTCAATCTTTTCAACCTTCTATCTTAGTACAGTCAAGTTATTGAGAATGACAATCGCTACTGGGCTAGGTTACAACAAAAAGGTTTTGGGGTTTATTTGAATAAGCTCTCGTAAAGAGTGTTTACAATTTTTTTTCTTCCAAAAAAATTCTCTTAACATTAACAAGATGATAACAATAGTACAAATGTGATTATCACTTGTTGCTTGCATGCAATGTATTTTTGTTGTTGTGTCTTTCTTCGTTGAGGGAATCATACCCTTTATAGAGACAATTAGGGTTTCTCACTGTTGTACTGATTATGGAAAAATCAAGATAATCCATGAAGTTTTGCATCGTATCTTTGTGGAATAACTTGACAAAAAGACTTTATAGAAAAAACTGATCTTGTATTCATTTGACATGTTTGTTTGAAACAATTGGAAATTAGAGGGAACAATGATCATACAATGTCTTGAGATCTTTAGACAAGTAGTTGATTCAGGATGTGTATAATAGGATGCACAAATTGCTTTGTGTTCATATCGTTGACTTTTTAGGACGTTGAGATTTTCAAAACATTGACTTTTTTAGAGCGTTGACTTTTTTTTTTAGAGCGTTGATTTTTTCATAGCATAAAAGTTCAGAGTCAGACGATCAGACGCTTGATGTGATTGTCAGAGGCATAAATAGAAGAATTATTATCACGCTTATCAGAGACAGAAGCATACTATCATAAAAGTTCATGTTTGAGTTCACCAGAGGCCAAAAAAGCTACGTCAATACATTGCGCTTTCAGGGGCACTGCAACGCAGTGCCGATTCGTGTATCAAACTTAGCGAAGAGAGGACAATATGTATTGTATATTTGTCTTTGTCTATTTATCAGAGAATACATTGAGAGTCCATTGACCGACCATATGAATTCGAACCTACACACTTAAATTCAACGTTAGAGCATCAAATTGTTCCCACAAACAATTTTGTTATGATCAAAACAAGTGAGAGACTTATTTCTTCAAATCAACTTAGTTCCAACATGGTGCAACAAAGCCTTTGCAAGCCATCACTACGCAAGCAAACACAAAATGCAAAAATATAAAAGCACATAAATTCCAAACAAAGAAAATGTAGAAAAACATAACTAGAAAGAGAAACTTACCACAACAAAGTGATGAACTTGGAGTGAAAACAAACGGAAAGCACCAAACACAGAGATGTGAACAAAGAAA
The DNA here is from genome assembly GCA_037974835.1 of Cicer judaicum. NCBI lineage: Eukaryota > Viridiplantae > Streptophyta > Magnoliopsida > Fabales > Fabaceae > Cicer > Cicer judaicum. The sequence continues at coordinate 10,908,324 of JBBPBS010000968.1, forward strand.
GCATCTACTAAAAAGTCTTAAAGAGAAAAATGCAAAAACTTGAAGAAGGTAAAATGATTCGAAAAAAGCCCGTTCAAATGTATGTGGCTCTTATTTATATTAAGGATCCTATAAAAAATAAAAAAATAAAAAAATAAAACGCATGCATGCTCAACTGTTCACGGTCAATCTCGCTGGCACACCACACCACCCCCATGCGGCACATGCTTTGCTTCGTCTTATTATTTTCTCATAAGCCACCTACTCCACCCAAGTCACGTGTCATTGTAATTCTTCTGGAATATAAACCACGTGCACCACCATACCTTTCACACAGCGCGTGCAGTGCACCAACACCTTTCCCCTTCTCCACGAAACAAAACAAAGAAAATCACACCCTTCTTTGCCCGAAAAATTAAACCAAACAACCTAAAAACCGTAGTCACCGTACCACATTTTTCTATTACAAGCGCCCATCACAAACCACAAAACGTGATCACTCATCGAACAGCCAGTATTTCGCCACGTCAGATCACACATTTCAACAAAACAACCTTACCTAAAACGAAGTACCACTGTAAACGGCTCATGAAAGTTGAAATCAAAAGAGAACGATATATATAACAAGAAATTAAAGAGCGAAAAAGCATAAATATTGTCCAGTTCAGAGGCTTTTCTTAATCAATAAAACAGCGTTTTTGGTCTCTTCACGCAGCACGCCACTACTGTTCAATTTATTTCGATTTTGGAAGCCATTTTTTTTTTGTCGAGAATCAAACATGCCTTCCAGTCACTTGCTTCTCGAGGAGCCGATTAGGATGGCCTCTATCTTAGAGCCATCCAAGGCCGTTAGTTTCTCTTCACTCTTTCTTATTATTGTTGTTGTTTTGTTTACAATTTCAAATTTATAGATCCATTGCATAGTTGTTATTCAACCCTTTTTGTTTTTCGATTTGTTTTTATGCTTTTTATTGTGTAATAATTGATTTAATTCATTGAAATTATTATGACATGTTATGATTGATGGTTTTTGCAGAGCTTTTTTTCTGCAATGACAAAGATCGTTGGTACATTAGGTCCTAAATCTCGATCTGTTGAAGCCATTTCTGGTTGTCTTAAAGCTGGCATGTCTGGTATGTATATTTTTTTTTTAATCTTTTCTCTAATTCTTAAATTGTCCTATGAATTATGGAGTTTTATTGAAGAATTGATGGAGGGTTATGTGGTGTTTAGTGTATTTTAGATTTTGATGTGATTTTTGTTGTTGTTTTATGCAGTGGCTCGCTTTGACTTTTCTTGGTGTGACCCTGAGTATCACCAGGAGACTTTGGAGAATTTGAAGACTGCTATAAAGGGTACTAAGAAGCTCTGTGCTGTGAGTTTCCTTCATTCTTTCTATGTTGCTTCACATTTTTTAATCTTTTGCTACTTAGGCAATAGAGCTTCGCTATGAAGCGCATATTCTGACATAACACCGGATGTAGACTCTCGTAATAATTTGAGAAAATGAATGAATTAAATATAATCAAGGTGTCAATGTCGTGTTGGTGTTGGACACCTGGACACGTCTTCGATCAGTGGTGTTGGTGCTACATAGATAGAGAACAGTTTGTTTCATGGAGAAACTGTGGCTGCACGAAAGCTAGTATAGCAACTTTTTCTTTATGAAAGTTGTTTACATTACATTGGTTAAAAGTACACTAAAGAAAAATAAATTTAAATGAAGGATGCGTCACAAACCAAGTACTCCATTAACTATATTTTTTAAAGTACCCCCGTAAACCTCATTAGAAAACACACATATGCAGTGTTGTCAATCACGGATTGTGGAAAATAGTAGTTTGTTCAAATTTTGCTACGTAGTAGTGCTCTAGCACCGCTAATTGCTGTAGTTGCCATTTGACAACATTTTGTACTGAATAGTGTATCGCGGTAACATAGCGGTTTGTTTGAATTTGCCTCGCTTTAGAGCTATAACACCGCTACAGCCGCTATTTAACGACACAGCACATATGTTATAGCACTTCCTTGTGGCTTGAAGTGTCGACAATACACAATCATGTCTTCCCTTATGTCACAAACGAACTATCCCAAAAGCTTAAGCAGTTGGTGTCACGTGAAAGCATATGAATGGTTTTTATGTATCGCACATTTTTTTGTATATTTATTGTCCAATTTATCAAGGAAAATCTCTTTAAGCATCTGTTTCAAGAATCCCCAATGTCTGTATTCTCGCTTTTCTACATTCCATGTGTTTTATGTTGAGGATAAATAATTGGAAAGGAGCTAAAAGTTTGTTACTCCGGTTGTCTTCGACAGATTATGCTGGACACAGTTGGTGCAGAGATGCAGGTTGTTAACAAAAGTGAGACAGCTATCTCACTTAAGGCAGATGGTCAGGTTGTTCTAACTCCTGACCAGGATCAAGAAGCTTCTTCGGAGATATTGCCTATAAACTTCAATGGACTGGCACAGGTTCTTTGACATTTTCCACCTTGTCATTATATGATGTGACTTTCTTGCATTTACATTTCTCTTTCCTCTCAGAGTTGCAAGTCTCAAAGTAGCTATAAATTTGATATATGTATAAAATTTTATCCTTGCTTATGATGTTAGCAGCGGTTAATGTGAATGTTTAGTTGAATTCCACATGAAATTTGTTCTCCATGACCTTGAGATATATCATTGGATGTCTTTTGCTTGCATTATAATTTGTTGCTTGAATAATTTTCAAATTATTTGTTGTTTACAGGCAGTGAAGAAGGGAGACACTATTTTTATTGGTCAATATTTGTTCACAGGAAGTGAAACTACTTCTGTATGGCTAGAGGTAAAATAAGTTGAACTAAGTGCAAAATTAAGTCCAATTTTTTTTATAATTATTTTAGTGTTCTTCGGTCTCTAGCTGTAATGATTTGTCTTGGTCCTTTCAACTTGGATTATGAATTTGCATATTTTTTGTGCATCAACCATTTATTTTAGGCTTACACTTTTATTTATTGTCATTGAAGTTAAAAACATAAGTATCCAAAAGCATACAAAGAATATTTGAAATTTTTACATGCTTAATGACTGATGAGTTCTACCTGATGTCATGCAGGTATCTGAAGTCAAAGATCAAGATGTTGTATGTACTATAAAGAATTCGGCTACATTGGCCGGGTCATTGTTCACTTTGCATGCCTCTCAAGTTCGTATTGAATTACCTACCCTTACAGAGAAAGACAAGGAGGTAAGTTCTGTTTTTCACTCGGATGTGTGAATTATTAACATTTCATTGCCATGCATGTTCAATGTGCCTATCAAATAGTTTATGTTAAATTTTTGTGGTTATTATATTTATTTACGTAACTTTTTTTTTTCAGGTTATAAGCACCTGGGGTGTTAAGAACAAAATTGATTTTCTGTCATTGTCATATACTCGGCATGCCGAAGACGTCCGTGAGGTAATTTGAGCTCCCGATTGCTTACTTGAGTTGGTCATCTCATACTCAAATTCTATTTATAGTCCTTCATATGTTATTTTAATGCAGGCTCGTGAGTTCCTTTCAAAGTTAGGTGACCTTAGTCAGACTCAAATTTTTGCAAAGATTGAAAATGTTGAGGTGCGTTACCTATCTTCATTTCTGTGTAAATTATATTCTTTTTGGCTAGGCTTAGTCAGTTATATAATATGCATTTTATATGTGTTGTATCTTTAGGGATTGACCCATTTTGATGAGATTCTGCAAGAAGCTGATGGTATTATCCTTTCCCGTGGGAATTTGGGCATTGATCTTCCACCAGAGAAGGTCAGTTTTCTTGATGAAATTCATTTTGCAGTATGAAGTGCTTGTTGTCTTAAATTCTTATAACAATAAGTAAGTTTATTTTGGTCTAACAAGTACTCCACATTTTCAAAAAAGTATTCCAGACATGTCTATGTTGGAGGTCTAGAGGTATAGACCCAAAATTGCACATTTCAACTTGTAAACTGTAATGGAATATGGTGTTTAATTGTTTGAGCCAAACTATTCTTGTGACTGTCTCCATTGAGTGAATACTGCCTTTACAAGTATGCAGCCATAATATTTATCAACTTCCATTTGCTTTTGTAGGTTTTTCTGTTTCAAAAATCTGCCCTACACAAGTGTAATATGGCTGGGAAGCCTGCTGTGTTAACACGTGTTGTGGATAGCATGACTGACAACTTAAGACCGACTCGTGCTGAAGCCACCGATGTTGCCAATGCTGTTTTAGATGGTAAGTCACTAGTTATATGATGCAGCTTCTTAGGTTAGCGAGTACTAGTCTATGTAGCACCGACACCTCGGATTGAAGGTGTGTTCGGTGGGCAACATGTGTTAGTGTCTGACACGACACTGACACATGTGGTTATATTCAATAACTTCCATTTTCTTAAATTATTACCGGTGTCTACGTGTAAATGTCGTGTCCATCGTTTGTCTATGTCAGTGCTTCATAGGTTGTACCATTTTAGGTGGTATAGTTGATATTTGGTTTGGTTGTTAATTGTTAAGACCTTCTCTAAGTGATTAAAACGGGTGATTTGCGCTTCTCAGTGATTTTCTTTTTGCTTCTTTTAGCAGTGCTTCATAGGTTGTACCGGTTTAGGTGGTCTAGTTGATATTTGGTTCGGTTGTTAATTGTTAAGACCTTCTCTAAATGATTAAAACGGGTGATTTGTGCTTCTCAGTGATTTTTTTTACTTCTTTTAGCAGTGCCTGTCTACTGTGCTTTACTTAGAATCACTTTATGGATATTTTTGTTTAACTGCTATTAAATGAACAGGAAGTGATGCAATACTTTTGGGTGCTGAGACTTTACGTGGGCTGTACCCTGTTGAGACTATTTCAACCGTTGGCAGAATTTGTTCAGAGGTAAGTTTATTAGATGGCTCATTAATTTTGTTTTATATGTTGGATTTGTACTGATATCTTGATTCAGGTTTTATGGTTTCTGATCACGTAATCTTTTATGTTCCATTATTGGCTCTTTTGCTATGTCGCATAAATGAATCTGGAATTGGTGTTTCATAGTTTTAAAATCAATCAGCCTAAACTCATAGGCTTTCTCTTCTTTCTACGTGATAAATTAATTTGGAAATCAATGTATTAATGGAGCAAAAATTAACATGATATCAATAGTTGTGAATCAGTGCAAATTGGTTAGGAGCTACTACATCTCTGTCGAGCTGTCCTTTGAAATTTATCTCGACAAGGCACATGTTTTGTGAAATTGTGAATCAATCCAAATGTTCTGTAATTCAAAATTTTACAATATTTGTTGACTAATTTGTATGTCATCCGTTTTATGTCATTGTAGGCTGAAAAAGTTTTCAATCAAGACCTTTATTTTAAGAAGACAGTCAAATACGTCGGAGAACCGATGACTCATTTGGAATCTATTGCATCCTCTGCGGTACTTTCATCCGAACATTTCCTTATTTTTTATTGTATATTCTCTTATGCAGGAGACAAGTTTATGCCTATTGCATTTTTTTACGGGTCTGATCGATGATTCTATTTCATCTTTGAAAGTAGGCTTCTTACGTGCAAATCTTTTCTTGTTAGGTACGAGCTGCTATTAAGGTGAAAGCTTCTATTATAATTTGTTTCACTTCATCGGGAAGGGCTGCAAGGTACTACTATCTTTAAGTAATTCAATATGAATTTGTTCATATTTAGTCTGTTGTGAAACAGTTGTTTTCAACTCGGATTCGACTTCATAGATACATTATTCTTGAATTATTATCCGTGCTATTCTTTTTTGTTCTAATCACCACTTATGTCCTTAAGACTTTCTTTCTGAAGATGTCATGTACACCTGTCAGGTTGATTGCAAAGTATAGGCCGACAATGCCAGTTCTCTCCGTGGTGATCCCCCGACTCAAGACAAATCAGCTAAAGTGGAGCTTTAGTGGAGCTTTTGAGGTTTGATCATAACTTTTGATTCAAGTGCATATTTTCTGTTAATTATTTGTGGCTGTTTACTGTTGTTGACGCTCTAACCTGAGAGATTGACTTGACTGTGTTTTTTGTAATTTTCTATGAAGAGTTTGGTTCTAAGAAATGCTAATTAGAAATTGTACTATTTTCATGAATCATCATACTTTTTCATGCTTTCTATTGATAAAGAACAATTTATTCTGTTTTATTTTGCCCAATTAGTTGTTAATTCATTCGAACGAATATCATTTTGCCCAACCAATTGTTAATTCATTTTGCCCAACCAATTACGGGTTAATGTAAAATAATTTTATACTGATATCCTATAATAGTTCATTATTATGTCACATCATTCCTTCCCCTTTTGTTAAGTATATTTTGAATATTATTGTATGAAATTGCAAAATGGTGAGTTCTTATTAGTTGCCAAGGGAAAACAGATTTACCCCGACAATGCATATCCCTTTAAGTAAATCAACATTTAATTTATTTCAATGTGAAGTATTCTCAGCTTATTGTTGTAGTTATTAAGTAAATGTTGCCATGAATTTTCTTGGATTTGGACACCCTTAATTCCTTCTAGATGATTAGAAAATATACTGACCAGGATGAATTTTGTGGTTTACATTGTACCACATATTTAAATCAAACTTATGAAGAAATTCAATTTGTGATACAGGCAAGACAATCACTTATTGTAAGAGGTCTCTTTCCTATGCTCGCTGATCCTCGGCATCCTGTAAGTTTCTTTTTCAGCAATTCTCAGTTATAGTTCTTTGTCATTGTTCTGTTGAGATTGTTCTTTGGGGGTTGGCATATTTGCTCTCATAATACGAACTTCAGACTTCAGTAACATTGTTAGTGCATAATCTTTATTCTACATGACCACTTTGTGCTATTTTGTCAATATCAATGAATGCTAGTTTAATGTCATATACTCTTGCGTCTGCAGGCTGAATCAACAAGTGCAACAAATGAATCTATTCTTAAGGTTGCTCTTGATCATGGAAAATCATTGGGAATTATAAAGTCACATGATCGAGTTGTTGTTTGTCAGAAACTCGGTGATGCATCCGTGGTTAAGATTATCGAGCTTGAAGATTGAAGTGCATATTAATCCAACAACAGTTTTAGGTGTAGTTCTAGTATTTTTTTGGGGGTTAAACTATTTCCCAAGTTTTTAAAGTATATCATTCTACCACGAGTCGATGTTATCCCGACTTGGTTTTGATCGCTAAATGATGTTTCCTTATATTGGAAATGAATTATTACTGGCTGTCATTACACATAAAATCAAGGGAATGTGCCCTTGATGGAAATTTTTTCCAATATTTTCGGTTTAATATTTATTATATAAGAACACAGCTTGAAAATGTGTATGTTGGATACTATAGCCAAACTAACGATGCTAATATATTCTGTTTTGAATTAACAATTGTGCATAGTTTTCCAATTCTGTTATCGATTCTTTGTGCATTTTGATGATGAATAACGTGTTGGGATCAATATAATATGTTAAAGTGCTAATACTACCATGATTCTTTCTTGTTTGGGAAAAGCATAGTTTTAGTTAGTTGGGGTAGGTTTTAGTATTTTAGTAGTATAGCAGTAGAGCCGTGAAATTTTGACCCAATGCATAGTATTATATAAAAGGTTAAATTCCCTTTTCATGATATTTGACTCCATTAAAATGAATAAATTAGTATAGAGAATAAAGTTAGTAATATTAATGGTTGATAAATCAATGATTGATATTATATGTACGAACATGACTTATTTGTGGGTATGTTGAAATAAAATGATCTATTGATCAAAATGTAAAAATAAAACTTGATAAGCATGATGTTGAAATGCTGCATAATGTGACGTTTCATATAGAATCTAAACTTCTAAAAATGAGATACATACATAATCAATTAAGAAAGCTTTTAAAAAGGAGCTATTTTAAACCCCCTCCTAGATTGGTCTCAAGATTTAAACCATGCTCTATATTAATTAATCAACAATCTTGTTTTCAATAACACACTATAGTGCTTCATAAGATAAAAGTTATATTTTTTTAAAGGATAAAAGTAATATTATTTAGAAAAATATATTTAAAAGATATAAAGTTGGTTTGCTGGTTGAGGTGTAGGGGAATGATTTAGATAATAGATAACCGCATTCGCGGAATGCAATCTCTTAATGCATAAAAAGCTTAATGCATAAAAAGGAGCGAGAATACGACTTGAAGGTCAAAATATTTCATCATTGAAAAATTAATCATTAGTATTATTTTAATTACACCAAATTTTTGTATAGAAAAAATGTTTTCAGTCTATCCTGCAAGAAAGAAGTTTTTGTGCTGTTAACTAGTCAAATATGGCTCCAAAATACGTCAAGGCTTCTTGGTTTGGGACTCTGTCCTCAGCCATTTATTCAACTATTTAAAATGATGTTAAATATTAAGTATCTTACTAACAGAGCAATCAAAAACAAGAATTTACCATTCAAAAGAATAAAATTTCAACGAGTTAAAAACACAATTTTTAAGATGTTTTTAATTAAAAATATTTCTAAAAATAATTCCTACCAAATGCCCAAACCCTTTTAGGGAACTTGTTAACATTTGTAAAATTAAAAAGCGATGAGACACCAAATAATTAGAGTTATCCAATAAAACATCAGGGTATCGAGTGTTCATTTAAGTGATGAAATTATCAAAAAGGAGAGATCAAGTTCCAAAACATTTTTGGTGGACGAAATTTTATGACACTCTCAATATTGTTTAACCAATAAATTGTGTAAGTGAATAAAATTTAATAAGAAGCACCCGTGGCCTAATGGATAAGGCGTTTGACTTCTAATCAAGCGATTGTGGGTTCGAGTCCCACCGGGTGTGTAATGTTTTATTTATTTTAACATAACTTATTATTTTCATATTTTTGTTACAAATATTTTTTTTGTTTTACTTAATTTTTTTTTATTCTTATAAATAAAAAGTGCAAACTTTTTATTTATTCTTATAAATAAAAATTATGCACTGTTAAAAACCATTTTTAGATTGAACTGACCATGTTAAAGAATATTTTCTACACTAGTCCTAAAACTATTTTTAGATTGAACTGATCACATAATTTTGGATTTGTTCAGTCACTTTCTTTTTTGTAGTCAAATGTTGAGTCACTCTTTAAATACAATCTCCTTTTACATTTTAATACTGAAAAATTTTCTGCTAAACAAAGTGGATTTAACAATCTCACAACACTTCAGTCCATCTTACATTTTGTTTTTAATCCACATATGTAAAGTTCATTCGAAGGTTCAAGTTTTAGCATTCCAAATTGAAGTAGGAAGAGTCACATTTAGTAAGCTAAAAAAACAGTGTGCCTAAATTACAAGTTTAAGTACAGATATATTATTATTATTTTTCTGAATTCAATAAGAATAATCCCAAAAATTGAACAACCACCTTAATCTATTTGGCCTAATCTAATATTATATCTAACTAATTTTCATCATAATTTCTAGGTAGAAGAATGTTGTTGTTGATGCTGTTGTTGTTGTTGAAGACTCATCAATTCAATCTCCTTCTGCCTTATAATCAAAACCATTCTCTCATTCTCCAATCTCCTCCTTTCATTTTCAACTTTAGCTCTCTCCATTTCCCTCTCTTTCTTGCTACTAAACCTTGCCCATTTCAACCTTTGTTTTTCAAGCTCAAACTCTTGTGACAAATACCTTACTTTCTCCTCCTCCAACATCATTATCTTACTCCTTATCCATTGCTTTTTCTCCCAAGGACTCTTACCACCATCTTGAAACACACCACTTATTTCACTCTTCATTTGATGCATCAATGTGGATGTTAATGTTGTTGATGATGACATTGAAAATGTAAATCCTACTTCTTTTCTTGCCCTTTTCCTTGCTGATGCTAATAACTTCCCATCATTTTCATCTTCATCTTGATCATTAAAATGACCAATTTGATTCTTTGAACCACCTTCTCTTGATTCATCATCTTCCTCATCGGAATCATCATCCGAATCATCGTCCTCCGAATCATCATCTTCCTCTTCCCCTTCTCCATTTCCTATTTTCAACATCTTTAAACCATTCTCAGATGAATGAAAACATTGCTGTTGTTGCTGTTGTAATTGTTGGTGTTGGTGTTGTTGTGGTTGAGCTTGTGGTGGTGGTGTTGTTGTTCCACCTTCTAATTGTTGTTGTTGAACATTAGAAGAAGCAACAACACTACCATGACCACAACTATTATGATAAGCACACATTTCCCTAAAGAAAAGATGCTTAGAATTAAGCAATTTCCTAACTTCTTCTTTCATCTTTGTAGTCAAATCCATTGAATCCAACAAATTCTGATTTTCAACAACCCTACAAGCTGTTCCTTTTCCAAGTATATCATTAACTCTCTTATACCTTTTATTCAAATCATTAAACTTATCTTCACATTGTTGAGGTGAAACATAAAACCCTTTTTCCATCATAGCCCTTGAAACAGATTTCCACTTCCCTTTCTTCTGTAATAAACCACTAGGTTTCTTTTTACTCATTGGATCATTATTGTTCCCTTCAGAGCCAGCTTCATCACCAATGTAATAAACAGCCATAATCAAAAGCCTTACCATTGTATCTGTCCATTTCATTCTCTGCCATGGTGAAATTTTCCTCTTTGGGTCACCACCCGAACTTTCTTCAGCTGGAAAATTTGGCTCATCTTCATCACTAAGTTGAGAATGAGAACTCTGTTGTTGTTGTTGTTGTTTGATTTTGGAATTAGCTGAAGAAAAAGGAGGGTACCCATGTTTGATTGGTTGTTGCAATTGTTGTTGTTGATGTGTGTTGTTGTCAGTATCATGATGATGAGAAACATAGGAAACAACTTGGGAATGATGCAAATGGTGAGGATTTTGTTGAATTTGAATATTCTGTTGCTGCTGCTGCTGCTGTTGTTGTAAAGGGATATCAACCACTCCTAACAAAGCAGAAGTAGTGATGTTAGAAAAAATTCCATTGGCTTCCATGAACAAAAATCGGAAGCTACAAAGGAAGAAACTTTAGAGAAAATGGAGTGAGTCTGAAATGAATAGTTGAAAAGAAGAAAAAGGGTTAAAGAAAATTTGGGATTAGAGAAGATAGAAGTTGGTGTAGGTGTTGGGGGGAGAAAAAGGTATAAAATAGAGAAAAAAGTAAAGAAAGAAAAAAGGGAGAGAGAGAGAGAGAGGATTCTGTGTGTTACTGAAGCAACTGGTTTTGTGAGAGAAAAACTGCCCATGGTATTTGGGAGAGAGAGAGAGAGAGAGAGAGAGAGATGGAAAGAGAGAATCCACAGGTTTAGTGCAAAACTGGGGAGTCACACCGCTGCCGTATTATAACGCCAACAAAAAAGGACGCTGGTTTCATTTGCTTTTTTTCTTTATATAGTAAACATGCTTTCTAAATATTTTTTATTTTTATTTTTATTTTTTTATTTCTGTTAAAAGTTAATTTTTAGATTCTTTTGTTGTAAAAATTTAAAATATTTCTAATGAAAGATACTTCAAATTGACTGATAATATAATTTTTTTAATATTATGTGGGTATAAAATTAAATCTATTATTTATATATCACATATAAAATTGAGATTTAATGAAATAATAAAAATAATTTACTTTTCATTTATTTTTGTAATATTTTCTAATATGGACCTCCAATGGGTCCACCGATGGGGCGTTATCATTTTCAATAAATTAGTAAATTTTATAATAATAAAAAGGAAATAAGGCGTCATATTTAAGGCTAAAATTTAATTATTTTAAAAAAAATTACCAACTATGATTGTTAATTAAAATAAACACAAAATTAATACGTCATAATGTCTTCAATATGGACTCAATAGACATATGACTTCATTGAGTTACAAGTTGACTGGGAGATGGAAGTAACAATTGTTGTCCCATAGGTGGGAACTCAAAAGTACGAAAATACTTGTGTGAGTGATTAACATTAGGCTTAATTGTAATTTTGGTCCTCCTATTTTAGGAGAATCGCGAAAATAATTTTTTCATTTTGTTTATCCTCAGTTGGTTCCCAAACAGAATTTTGATTTAAAATTTGATAAAATTTTATTTTTTAAAGTTATCTTATATTATTTATGATCATATATTTCAGGTACAATTGTTGCAAATGAGATCTTAAGGCATGATGTAACTTAAAAAAATGCAAAAAAAAAAAAAATTTGAAATTTCATGAAGTTTTGGACCAAAATTCTACTTTGAGACCAAAATTAGGGATAAACAAAATAGAGGAACTACTTTCGCAATTCAACTAAACTAGGGGGACCAAAACTGCAATTAAGCCTTAACATTAACAGTATCTTGATTGATTTGTCAAACATTCAAGTGATTCCTTCAACCTAGATTGTAGGTCTTGAAATAAGGGTTATTATTCTTGTTTGGGTTTCTAAAATAATTTACTAAGACATGATTGCTTGGAAATTCTTCATAAACATCTCCTACAACAAACACATGATATAATATCGACAATAACATATACCATTTTCATTGTTTCAATTGTTGCACTAGTCATAACCTTCATCACATGAGTCAGGGATTTTATTTGTGCAACTAGAGCCAACATTTTCACTTAGTTCTTAGACATCCTTCTTAACAAAACTCATTTTTGTAGTTCCTCATTGATAACTATTGGTTGTAATAGTTTCAATTTGATCAAGACATTCTATGTTGGACTTGTTTAACATGATCCTCATGATTAAACATCTATTATGAGTCTTGATTAGTGCCATTATAACTAGTAAAGAAACTAAGTAGCAATAAACTTAGAGATCAAACAAAAAGATCAACTCATTGATTAGTCAAACAATAAATCAAGCTTTATCCAATGTTATAATTATGCTAAAATGGTTATATGAGATGGAAATGGAGGCTAGGAATAAAGTGGACAAAGGTGCAAAGTTTCATAACTAGGGTAGAAAGTTATTTCTTTGTTCTCTAAAATGCAATACTTATACTCTTTCATATATACTTCACATAGGCCAACACTAAAAGAAATTAATATTACCAAAGCTTATATTGGTCAAATTCTTAGGGTATTGGCCCTTCCCTCAAATTTTTGGATAGGACACTCAACAGTGGGAACCACATGTTTTTTTCATAAGCACGCACTTTAACAGCTTATCACACGCCCTTAACTCTAGCTCAACAAGGGGAATTCATGTAAATCAAATTGATTAGTACATAATATCTATTATTAATGTTTTGATGATAATAAAATAAAATAATAATTATCTACTAATCGGTTGTTTTAAGTTTACAAATTAATTTAAAGCACAATCAAAATTTATTTTATTTATTATTTGGCAAAAGCAACAATGTAAGATAAGCTTATTTAGGTGTGAAGCACATATATTATATTATTAACTAATGAAGAAACAACTATGATTACTAATGATAGAGCAAGTAATAACATATAAGAAAGAAAGGTTATCAAAGCAACAATATTCAAGTTTGAGTCATTAGCTTACATTGGTATCATAAACAACAACATTATTCACTAAAGTCATCATCTAAATAAAAAGATAAATCACATATATATTATTAGTAAAAGTAACGTTTTGATAACAATAAAGTTTACGACGTTGAGAATGTACACATAAACAAATGCATTCATATGATCTAGTCCACAATGACAATTATATTAAAAAGAAACAAAGTGAAAAAAAAAATATCCACACCTTGTAAAAATAAAACTTTATAAAAAAAACTAAAGAAAATAGCGATATTAATGATCCACAAAATACGATTATTTGATCATATAAAGTAGTTTTCTTCAAAAGAGAGAAAACAAAAGAAAGAAAAAGACAAGTTCAATACAAAAAGAATAGAATACATTTTAGAGAAAGCCTTAAACAAGAGATATGATATTGAAAAATCTTCTCCATTGAGAGACATTAGAAATCTTTGTAAATCAACCAAGTGAAAATATTATAAAAGTTATATATGAACTATTATACTTGGATTGATAAAATTTAAATTGTAACATCATCTCAACTTAGAGTCAAAATCCGAAGACCAACTTTATGTCATTTCAGACATAAACATGTATCTTTATGATTGAACTTAAATGTGTCAATACTCATGTGTGTTAAATGATAGTTTGAAGAGACCCTTAAACAATTGATTCCTCAACTAAGTTGTTAGACATGTGTTGAAAAAATTAGAAGATTTATAGTGGAATAGCTTCAAGATGTAGAGGTAGATAAAAAAAAATTATTTGTTGAGTATCGAGAGATAAATTATATAATATTTAATTAGTAGATTAAGTCATTCAAATAAAGAAAACTAAATATCTCTCACGGAAGAACAACATATAATGTAATGTGTTATTATGAACTAATATAGCAACAATGGGTTTTGTCTTTTTATCCTTATTTATCTATTTGTATGCTTATGTTCTTTATATCTTGTTTTCAAAATCCTTTTTAAGTATTTTATTTTAAACTAAAAATAAGTTTTTAATAAAGAATTAGTATTTATGAAGAAAAAAAATCTAGAAAATAGTTAACACAATTCAAATTTATTTGTGTTTTTTTCTTCCAACATTGTTGTCACACCTCATACCACTTCTCTAACTTCAATAAAATCATCTTACACACCAAGAAACACATGAAATCCAACCAAAAAGGTGGTACCTTACAGTACCTATACTAAGAGCATCTACAACGGTAATCAAAATGAGTTTATTCGTCAGCGTGTAGTTACTCTCAAGGTGTCATCACGGTACTCTCAGGAAAGAACAATACTTTTACAATTTAATAATAATAAAATTATAACTGTTATTTTTTTTAATTAATTTAGTAACAATAATAAATTTATAATAGTTAGTGAGTCTATTTAATGAACACATGCTGAGTTCACTGTTGGAGTAAAAATAAATGAGTTACTTCAAGATGACGTGTCACATTAGACTCCATCTAATGAACTCTATGTTGAGTTTACCATTGAAGATGCTTTAAGTAAGAAACACTTATTCTAATTAATTAAACTCAATTAACTATGGATTATCCACTAAATATAAAATAATTGTCCTAAGAATATTATAATACACTTTCATTTCTTAGAGTTATCAAAAATCAATATTTACATATATGTACGTATTGAATCCCCTTTTTAATTTCTCACTAATCTTTAATTTCAAAGTTATAAATTTTTTCTTATCATAGTTATTCTTCTTATAAACGTAAGTTTTTTCTT
>JBBPBS010000968.1:10923725-10970208 GCA_037974835.1 Cicer judaicum
TCGATATATTTATAAACAATAAATATCACTTTCTAATTTTTTGTGAAAATTATAGAGTATTTATTATTTGCTACGAATTGCAAAAAACATATTAAATAATTAAAAATGTTTTAATAAAAATAGTATTAAAAAAAATTTCATCAAGTAGTAATTAGTTTTTGTTAATATTTTTTGTATCTTATTAAAGGTGATTACTGTATTCTCTAAATCTTCCACTAAATCAACCTTAAGTCTATTTGTTGCATTCGATTTGTTCTAAAAAAAAATAGTCGTCGTCAAATTTTATTTTATTAAAAGAAAAATTGGATAAAATAAAAAATGAAATTCTTCAACCAAAAATTTAGATTTTGAAGTCAATTACGAGTAGAAAAAATATTATCACTTTATACCGTCCATTAAAACGATTATCATATAGTTATCTGTATATAAATTAATTATTTATTTAATTATTGATATTATTTCAAAAGTAATAACCAAAAGAGAAAATATATTATTTACATTAACAAAAAAAAAATATTTTTTATTGATTTGATTTAATAAGGGGAATGAATACCTTGATTCTACGTATCACCAAATGTAATAGAAAAATCAAAACACACGAAATTCTTGATATAAAATATTTGTGTGTTGGTCAATTTTAATTTTAATTTCTTTTTTATTTGTGTGATGATCATTAGAGACTAATACCAAAAAGCACATTAGAAAATAACTGGTTGGTAATTACTGTATTCTCTAAATCTTCCACTAAATCAACCTTAAGTCTATTTGTTGCATTCGATTTGTTCTAAAAAAAATAGTCGTCGTCAAATTTTATTTTATTAAAAGAAAAATTGGATAAAATAAAAAATGAAATTCTTGAACCAAAAATTTAGATTTTGGAGTCAATTACAAGTAGGAAAAATATTATCACCTTATACCGTCCATTAAAACGATTATCATATAGTTATCTGTATATAAATTAATTATTTATTTAATTATTTATATTATCTCAAAAATAATAACCAAAAGAGAAAATATATTATTTACATTAACAAAAAAACTTTTTTTTTTATTAATTTGATTTAAGAAGGGGAATGAATGAATACCTTGATCCTACGTATCACCAAATGTAATAGAAAAATCAAAACACACGTAATTCTTGGTATAAAATATTTGTGTGTTGGTCCATTTGAATTTTAATTTCTTTTTTATTTGTGCGATGATCATTAGAGACTAATACCAAAAAGCACATTAGAAAATAACTGGTTGGTCCATCAATGAGCAAGGTTAATACGGAGAAAGAGATAACAATATGTTGTTTTCATTTTATCATTTTTATTTATCTTATTTTTAAGTTTACATGAATTAATAGAACCATAAATGAGTGTTGAAGAATGCATTTTCTCAATTCAATATTTTATTTTTATATTTAGAATATGAAATCGAATTTTATTTAAATTATAACATCATATATATACAAAACAACAAACATAGTAGTATTATAAATAAAAAAAGATTATAAATTGTCTATATGAACAAAGTTAACATGAAAACAAATAAAAACTAAGACATTGGTTCATAAAAGCGGATACATGAAAAATAACAAAGATAATAAACAAAATAAAATTAGTTTGCTAGTTTGTTTTTGAGAAACAAAATCTACATACTGAATTTGTAAGATTATCTTGCCTTCCTTTTAATTTGTCTTTGATTTAAAAAAAAAAATTGTTAATTATGGAGAAAGTTGTGTAAGAATAACACAACAGAGAACCAATGGTTTTCTTGTAGGCGGAATCAAGCACTTTTAAATATCGGTTTCTATTTTTTAATCTCCTCTCCATTCCTCCTTCTATATTTTCTCTCCTTTTATTTTTTTAAGAGTTTCATAACACTCTTATTTATATTAATAAATTAAAATTAAATAATTTTTAGAAACAAATATCTGTTGGTTAAATGGCCTTTATCCTTAGGAAGTTTTATACAGTATTGTTAACAAGATTATCCAATTTTTCCTAAGTGATTAACTTAATATTAAAATCAACTTGTTTAATATTAATTCTAATTTTAACAGTGATAGATTCAAAAGATTATTCAAGACAGAGATTCAAAAACAAACATTCAAGAACATATGCATTAACAATATAAAGAGAAGAGAGAGAGAATTGTGCACCAGGATTTTTATACTGGTTCGACTATCGATTCGACTATCGATTCGATAGTCTACATCCAGTCCTGAAATCAATCACAGATTTCAGCCTTCACTAGAATTGATTTGAGTATATTTTACAGACTTTCCAGCACCTCACTGCCTATACATCCAACTCAACACCACTTCTACCACAACACCAACCTATCCCTAAGAGCTAATCGCCAAACTCTAGCGAGATCAAGTTGAGGTTTGTTTTAGATGAACACAAGCATCCTAAAAGATAACCACCAGTTTAACAATACTAGATTTTTCACACACTTTCTTTTACAACAATGTTTCTTTCAAAAAAGAAGAAAAGAACTAAGAACTTGATTCAATCACAATAGAATTCTCACACTCTAAGTATTTGCCAATGAGTATTTGTGGGTTATAACAATCTTTCTCTCAATGGGTATTTTTCTAAAAACCAATGAATCACTTTCAGTTTTATGTGTTATGAAAAATGTTATGATTGTTATGAAAAATTGTGATTGATTCAGTTTATATAGTTTCAGAAAAACATCAGAAAAATCGATTTTATTAAAGTGTAATACCAGCTTAATCGATTGCCTAATCGATTATCGCGTTTCTTGTTTTTCTTTAATCTTAAAAATAGATGAACTAATCGATTTCCTAATCGATTCTTTTAATGCATATATTAGAAATTGATACTCAGTTCATATCAGAATCGATTGAATAGTCAATTATACTTGTTTTGTTCAAACAACGAGATCAAAACAATCGATTACCCAGTCGATTCTTTTCTTAACATAATCGATTTGGCAATGGGCTAAATTCTCCCTGTAACTCAGACATTTATGTCAATCGATTTGCCAATCGACTTGGCTTGTCCTAGTAACTCAAATACTTAGTTAAAATCGATGTGCCAATCGATTATGCAATATATTTCTGATAAATGATTAATCAGTTCATTCATTCAATCGATTACCTAATCGATTAGTGCAAAACTTGCAACTTAAGAAACTTATTTCAATTGATTGTCCAATCAATTTTGTTAATTACAGAACACATGTCTGATGAAAAACATTTTCGTAATCGATTTGCCAATCGATTAACTCAGTAAGAGCTTGGTTCTGTGAATCACAAAATCGATTACTCAATTGATTTGCAAATCGATTGTCCAATTGATTTCTTTAATCACAGAACACATACCTGATTAAAAACATTTAAGTAATCGATTTCCCAATCGATTAACTCAGTGAAAATTTGTTTTGTAGATTAGACAATCGATTACCCAATTGATTTATCAATCGATTTACCAATTGATTGATTTACTTACTTATTTTATGATTTCATTTTTAATTTGGCAAATACTTAGATATGAAACCATAATGATGAATCTACCTATTAAATACTATGACCACTAGACAAAATTGCATATAATCTTCAAGCTTTGTATACTATCATCAATCTTTGCTTGATTGCTTGAGATCCAAGATTTGTCCAAGTGTTTGATTCTTTTTCACATAATCTTCAAGCCTTATTATTAATTTTTGCTTGATTGATTTCTTGAAATGTATCTCAACTTACACCATTAGATTTATCAAATAATGCATATACATTGTATGTTTGGAAGTTATATCAAAATCAATATGAAGGAGACATACATCTTACAATATCTACCGCTATGACTAATTAAGTTGAATCCTTAAGTTTTATTTTCTTTTAATTTTTTTCCTCAAATTCCAAAAATTCATATTAAATAACAATCAATCATATTTAATTTGCTCCAGAAAATCTCATATTTATTAATTTTATATTTCATTTCATTTTAATATTCTTTTATTAAATAAAAAAAGTTTTGAATTAATTTTTTTATTATCATGTTATTATTATACTAAAAAGTAGTAAATAAATATTCTAATATATATCTCTTTTCAATAATACGCGAATTTCATACAACAAATTAAATAAAAATTATATATTAAAATAAAAAAATAGAAAGTCAGAGTAAAAAGTTTAAAATAAATTTTTTAGAATATTAAAAAAAGACTCACAAAATAAGGTGTCGACGCTCTTCATTAAAATTGTATAAATATAATTATAAACTTGTAAAATTAATTTCACTTAAAAAATGAGTTGAATATAAAATAATTTATGTTTGAATAAATTAGTAAAAATGAGTCGAAAAACAATTTTAAAAATAAAATTCACGTTGACTCAAAAGTAAAAAAATATGAATTAATTTCAATATAAAATCAATTCTTAAAACAAAATTAATTGTATTCGAAAACAACTAAACATATCAAAATCAATTCAAATAGATAACAACTTATAATCAAAAATATATATATATATATATATATATAAATTTAGCAAGTGTTTACTTCCATGTCCAATAGTTACTAAACATGCGTTTATCTCTCAATCTCAATGCTACAAATAGTGGTTTCTCACGTAAAATGACTTTGGAGTGCATGCTAAACCATTAAAACGCATATTAGACTTTGCCCATGGAAATTGGCACAGTGTTTATGGGCTCTTTTTGCTTACTTTTTGTCAAGGATCTAGGTGGCTTAACTAACACGGATGTAAAATATCCCAACACATCTTCTTTAGTCTATTTGTAACAATCTTTTTATTATTTAGATTTAATTGCAGTTTTAATTCTCTATTTTAACGAATTATAAAAATATTTTATTTTATTTTATTTATTTTTAATTTTAGTTCTTCAGATAGAATTTTAATTAAAAATTTGATAAAATATTTTTTTTTTAATCACATTATACTATTTATGATTATATATTACAGATACGATTATTGTACTACGAGATCTTGAGGCAAGTTGTGACTTAAATAAGCGCAAAAAAATCACATTTGATCAAATTTTAAATCAAAATTTTGTTTAAGAAACTAAAATTAGAGAGAAATAAAATGAAAAAATTGTTTTTGTAATTCAACTAAAATAGAATGACTAAAACTATCTAATTATTTTTCACATAAGAAATAGATTAAGCACTATCTTTACTGCGAAAGCCACCTAATTTTTTTCTTTTTAGTTAAATATTTTCTACTACATTAATGTCTATTTAAATTACTTTTTAATCCTCCTTAGAAGAAAGAGTCAACATACCTTGACTGTAATTGAAGAAGCTTGTTGTTATACTGGGCAATGACTCAGATGTATTTCATTTTAGACTATTGACGTTTGAACATCGCGGTAAAAAGGACCAATTGGTGCATTTGTTTGTTCTTGTTAGTTAACGTTAAACTGTTCTGACACATTAAACACGACAGCAATATTAGATCCATGTACACAACTTTTACTCTAAACCATCTTTACTGAATTACTGTGTTATTAGTTCTCTTTCCATTATTCCACAAGCTTATAGAACAAAAGTGACAACTAAAATAGTATGGTACTGCACAAGAATTGCTTACACCTCCGGTCTTGATGAATTACTTATCTGCACTTTAATTTTTTTACGATTAATTTAATGGTTAAACTCACATATATTAAAGAATTTCAACTTCAAACTCAGATTTCAGCATATTAATGTTCTTACAACTACCAATTGAACTGTATTTATAGACAAATTACATTATTTTTTGGGTACAAATTTAAACTTTTTAACTTGCACCAATTTAAAGTAGATTTTTTTAAGTTAAAAAAGGTTAAAATAGATTTAATTGAGACTCTCTTACTACTAGAAAAAATTGAAATAACGTTAAAAATTAATTAGAGACAAGAAATTATATATATTATATATATATATATATATATATTTTAAAAATAAAATAAATAAAAAGAAGTTTTTTCTAGCACAATATATGCAAAGAAAAGACTAAAAGAGTTACAAAATTTATTTATATAGATAAACTACAAAAATCACCGAACAAATGATTTAAAAATATTACAAATTATGAAATGACGAAACAAGTAAACAATCCAAAATTTGTCCAACAAAGAGAAAATGCATGATATAAATTCATAGTCATCATTGTTTTAATCCACCATTGAGATAAATTTTTAATACGATCCACAAAACACCTATCGCAAATTATTCGTGAAAAAGAAATTATTTTGTTGCACTCCTTTCAAATCTCCCAAGTAGAAGCTAATCAAATTATTTGCAAGTAATTTTCTATTTTCCTATTTTGAAAAAGTAAATCAGAAAAAATAATATTGGTCGTTGAATTAATAGTATCTAATATTCCACAATAGAATTATAGATGAATTTCAGTTTTCTATCTCTAAATTGAGTTTTCAAGAATTATATTATTAAGAGCTATAAAAATAGTTTCATTCAAGATGATCACATTGACTAGAATGTTTGTGACAACATCCAAGATGACAAGAGCATTTATGACGATGATATTATCAACATCTAAAAAGGCGTCCATTTGATCTAGTCCACAATAACAATCACATTTTTTAAAAGAAACAAAGTGATAAAACAAATATATATACACTTTGTAATAAGAAACTAAAAAAAAAACAGCGATATCAATGATTCACAAAATATAGTTTTTTGATCATTCAAAGTAATTTTCTTTAATAGAGTGAAAATAAAATAAAATAAAAATGACAAATTTAATACGTTTCATAAAAAAAGTCTTACACAAGCGATATAATATTAAAAAATCATCTCCATTAAAAGTTATTAAAACATGTGACTTTATAGTTGTGCATAAATTTATTAACTGTTTTGTCTATAAAAAGAATTGTATACGAATTTTTTTACCTTTTTATGTGAATAACAATATTAACTACTAAAAAAGTAGACAACTATACTATTTAATATTTACTATTTCAAATTGATTTTAACAAGTTTGATAATATTTTACCTGTATTATATTATACGGGTATTTAAGTTTAGTAGACATAAATAAATTTAAAGTTCAGACATGAAAATTGTCAAATTTAAACTACTTAAAAATATCATATTATATTGTGTGTACACATAAAATTACCAAATACAAATATTTAGCACACAACACGAGACGGTACCCTCAAAGAGATAAACGTGACAAATGACGTGTCAATGTCTAAAGACCACAGAAAAAAAAAAAGGAAAGAAAATCATAGAAACATAAAAGCAATATGCATCCAAAATTAGGTCCATGTACCAAGAGCTTGAGCTACAAAGTCTATAATAGTGCTTTTTTTTTTAACAAAAAACTTACGTAACAGATCAGAGTTAAAATTAAGACCGACAGTTTAAAAATATTTTATATCAATTAGTCACAATTAAATGGTACAAAATATTTGTTCTTAATTTTTTTATATAAAAATTCATATAAATAAAAAGTTTGTGATATTGAAACAGTTTAAACATTGACGACACATTAAAATTAATTAAAAAAATTAATAATGTTTTCTTATGTATGTATGCAACTATTCTTTCAGGGGGAAATATTAATAGGTCTAAAAAGGTTACATATAAAAAGTATTAATAAATATTACTTTTTTTTCTTGAAATTTAATATATTATAAATATTATAAACATAAAAAATACTATTTAAAATTTGAATTTTGTATTGTTGGTACACAGTTTAGCAAGAAAAATTACAATTAATATACGTTTTATTCTATCACTATAAACTTTAGTGACACCGACATATAATTTGTTCTCAACATAGGTTATATACTTATATGATAATTTAATATTTTATTTTACATATTCAAACTACACAGTAAAAATACAATACAATAAATATATATTTAAAAATCAAAATGAAGTAAAAAAATTTAATTATATATTATTGAAAATTAACATAACATCTTACAAATATATCAAATTAACAATATCTAAATTATGTCTAACTTAGAATATTTACTAATAATATATATTTTTTCCATATTAACATATAATAGGCATAAAAAAATACAAAGCCTTATATATCCTCTTAAACAATTAAGATCTTTAACGACAAATTAACTTTTAATCTTTACCTACAACTTATATGTTTTAATCATCTATATGGAATTATGTAGCTTCAAGGTGATGTCCAAAGGCCTAACTTCTTCAAATTTTTCTATCACAAACTCAAGAATATGAATTGTTGATGTTCAAAATTCATCATATTACATCTCCATTTATTAATACTTGCCAAGTTTCCCTGCACCAGAGCGTATATAGAAAAATTCATCTCTTGCCAATTAATTCAATTCATCTCTTGTAACTCATACAAAATGCAGAAGCAAAAAAAACTTAGAAGATAACAAGTAAAAATACCCCAAATATACTTCCACATACAAATTGGTTTTGATAAATGAAGTGAATTGCATGTGATTAAACAAATATGTAAATAGCCTATACAGAAAAGCAACCGAAACAGAGTTGTTAAACATTATGTAAACAAATCCTTAGACCTAAGCAGGATGTAAACATGTCCATGTTTGCTCCATTCTGGTCACATAAATAAAAGCAAGTGGTAGATCAACGACAATCCTTAAATCAGTAGAATTTAATGCAACCTAATTCTTCATACCAAACACAACAAATCGGTCAAGTCTTCTTACTTCCATTTTTCATGAATTTCAAACTCATTTAAATCTTGGAGGATTTGATACCAGAGGAGAATTGGAGACTAGAATCCCAATAAAGTAAATGTTCAACTAATTTTAAATGTGTTGTAATTGATCCGAGAGGAGAATTCTAGACAATTAATTGACTCTTTTTTTCTATCATATTCAATTATTTTACTGAATATTAAATCAATTGATTATATTATCAATCGAAAAAAAGTATTATGTGAAATTGGTAATAGACATTTAATAAATGATTTTATGTTCTAATTTGTTTAAAAGATAATTTTGGATAATACTTTAATAATTTTATTAAAATATTATTTTATACCTTAGAATGTCTCAAATTAAAATTTATTTTAGACTTTTAAATATATTGAGTCAACCTTAAAAGATGGTAATTAGTACTCTTTTTTAAGTAAAAAAAAAGTAATTAGTACTCTTTTCATATTAATTAAAGACCTGTATGGCAAGTTATAATCTATCTTTAGCATATGATGACCGTGGTTAACATTTTTGATACAATACAATACAATAATTGTTATTGGTTAACCATAATCATTTCACATTGGGAAGCAAGAATATGTCGTTATCATTTGAATGAAATGTAGTATCAGTGCAAATTTAATTGATAAAAATCTCATGTATCTCTGTGACATTTGGGGGGTGAAAGGCAACCTTTGGTTTAATTTGTAGGAAGGTACAAACTAAACACAGTCCAATCTGTCCTACTAAGACCACAAACACAATCAATTGCATTTACATCATCATCAACATCATCATCATCTCAAATATCAGAACCAACCAACCCAGATCCCAATTTCATGCAGGAATTACTTATAGATATAGAAACAGACAAGAGAGTGAAAGTTAGATTGTATCAGTAATCTTTTCCCTGTATTACTGGTACGTTATAATTAAGGTGAAAGGGATTGGTGGAGAGATTCAAACAAAACAACAGAGAGATGAAATAAACCGCTAGTTTTTACCTTCCTTTATTTGTCTTTTGTGATTAAAACAGTTCTAGCATTGCAGCTTTTTCTGTACTGCTCTGATCACAGTACTCCTTCTTTTTAAGCTCAAGGACTTTTTTTTTTTTTTAATTTTTTTTATATTGGTTTTGAATTCCCTTTGGAATTCATTTTCAACCATTTTTGTAAATGTGCTCACATATTAACTTTAACTTTGTAGTCTTGTCAATGTTTTTGTCCAACATTAAAAAAGGAAAACAAAATACTATTTTTGGTCCATGTGTCAAGCGGCCATAATTGCTGTACATGTATAGAATTACTTTTGATATGTTTGGCTATTCTTAAAGAATAATTTATTTTACTGATAAAATTGATTCTAATTTTTATTTATTTTGGAATTTAATATTAAAATTTATTATTCAATTAATTTTTAAATAAATATAATTAAATTTAATTATTTTATTTTGATTTTATTATTAAATAAAATTAATATTTTCAAAATCTATTTTTGTTACAGATAAACACCAAAGAAAGGTAACATTAATATTTAATTGAAGCTACACAATATTTTTTAACTCAAAATTGTAGTGGCTCACCTTAATTTTACATTTTTCATCTTGAATGAATCTAATATTTCATTAACGTAAATTTATACATTAATAATATTTTAATGTGATATTTTAAATGGTAGATAGTTAATTAAATTTATCATTAAAAATATTAGTTAATGGTTAATTATATTTGTCTATATATAGATGGAAATGAACGAGTCAAGGCAAACTAGATTCAAGTTTGATATGAATTTTTTATTTTAATTGAATTCAACTTAATTTAAGTTCACAGACAACTCGATTCATTCCTTAATTCGAATTACATAATTTAATAATAATTTTAAAAAATTAAAATTTTAAATCAACAAGATAATTGCAGTTTCTAGATAAAATAATCATCTAATGAAAAATATAAATATAAATTTGATCTATGAATTTGTTTTTAATATAAAATTATTTATTATTGTACTTCAACTAAATAAAATCAATAGTTGAACACAATTTTATCTAAAAAAAATATAGCTATCATATATTGTTCCGTATATAAAACAGTAAGAGATATTATTTAAGTCTTTTATATATATATATATATATATATATATAAATGATAAATCTATGTGTGAATGAAAAGAATTAATTTCACCCACTAAATTAAAATGGATGGTGAAAATAATATATATAAGATCTTACTTGATTTGACCCCTACATATAAATGTGTGCAAGTGTATGATACGTGTATGATGTGTCATATAATTAATCAAACAAATCAATTACGTTGCATATAGTTCAAGTTTGACTTAATTAGTTGGTTAAAAAACTTAATTATCATCTCAATTTGAGTTTATTTAGTTTATAAATTAAGATCATCAATTTAATTATCGAATAAAGTCTCAAAATATATTTGAGTTGACTTGATTTATTGTTAGTCCTAGATTTGTTCTTAATTTATAAAATATAAATAATATTTTTTTGGTGTATTTGATTTAAAATACATCAATTTGAATGTCAAATTAGATGCATTAATTTTTTAACACAATTTTATTCATAAATAAGGTCAAAGAGAGGACATAATACACTGTAATTAAAAGAAATTAATAATGTTTGAGACAGATTTTAAATAAAGAAAATAATGTGATAGGAGGGGTGCATTTAATAATAAATGAGGACATAATGATTTATTACGTTATTATAATGAAGTCCATACATTTTCTGCAATTATAGTAACTAAATTGAGTAAATAGTTGGAAAGAAAGGGTGGGATTCATAGGTGAGTGATCAAATATGGTCCCCTTTGAAGGTTGTTTGGGGGGCCAAACTGACAGATGCCTTCTCCCCCTTTTTCAGGCCTTGTCCTTACTCTCACTATCACTCTCCTTAGTCCTTACTTCCCTCGCTAGCTTTTATATACATTAAAAACAAAACTTTTTTGCTCCCCAAAAGTGGAGTGTAAATAGGAACAACCTCACCACATTCACTCTTTCTTAATCCTCACAACTCTAGTGCCACGCCTCATTATTTTGCACCAGAAGAATGATAAATATATTATAAATTTATACACATTTTTAGTTTTAAGATGAAATATTAACATTTTACCGATTAGAACGCGGAATACTATAATACTTGCATATTCACTAATTTGATTTTTTTTATATCGAGGGTAACTATTTTAAAAGAAAATTTAAATAAGTTTTTTTTTTTTTAATTTTGACATTTTACTTGTAATTTTCTTTAAAGAAATTACATTTTTTTTAATCTTTCTAAATTTCTTTTTTAAACAGTTTTAATTTCAATTGACATAAAAAAAATTAATTATTCTTAAATTTTAAATTTTTGAATGATTTTTGAATGATTTTTATTCGAAATATTATGAAAATTTTATCTATAAAAATATAGAACTATTTAATATTAAATATAAATTTTTTAAATGTCATAAACTTAAGATAAAAATAATGAAAATATGAATTTATAAAATAAAATTTCAAATCATTTTTTTGTTGAAGAATTTTTATAATGTTGTAAATATATATATAAAAAAACTCATTTAAAAATATATGTTATCATTCTAACATAAATTAAAAATATTTATATAATAATTAAAAATTATTAATTTTTTTCACATAGATTATAAACAAAATTTCAAAATTTTCTAAGAAGAAAAATGGATTTTTTAAAAGAAGGAACAGGGTATTTAAATTCAAATAATGCAGAAGTTCTAAACTGAAAAATGAAAACAATGCAATAATATAAGAACCTCAGAGCCTTCTAATGGGAGAATGTTTTATAAAAAAAAATAAAAAATTGGTAAGGACTAATGCTTATTAGCCATGTTTATTTAAGATCAATAATTATGGTTGGCTATTAAGCAATAGTACATATTAAAGCGCTCTCTTTTTTTCATTGTTTTTTTCTTTCTTAATAAATTGTATTAAAATAAATAAATATCGTAAAAAGTTAAAATATAATAATAAGAAATTATTGATGAGACTCATTTAATAAAAAAAGTTAAAATATTGAATTGAAGAAATTAAGCATTCGTTAGATATTTATATTAAAAAGAAAAAAGAAAGAAATGTAATGGTGTGACTCACTTATAGACAACATTTTTAATGAAAGTCCAAACCAATAGTGTTTTTTTTAGAGAAACATAGCATATATATGATCCCCACCCTACTTGCAAAACTAAAAATGAGATTACTTTATATGATCCAAAAACCACTTTCAGGTGAAATTTTTCACTACAACGTCATGTCAAGAATTCTATGATCCAAAAATACATTCATTTTTAAAGTTCCAAACTCCTAAACATTTATAAATAATATTGGTAAAACATTCTTTTGACAGATATTTTTTAATATTCTTTAATATATATTTTTTGATTGGTTAAAATTTACATAAATCTCACTAAATTTATATAAAATCTGGAAAATGTTTTATAAAATGTATGTAAGATAGTGTATTGTTAATAGTACTGGTACTTTTATTTCAAAATAGAATTCAATAGAATTAGTTTGAGATATCCAACATGGACAAAGTCAATATAATATTAGTTGTGATTGATTTAAAAAATGCATATTTTAATTTTATGACTTAAAATATTGAATTGAAATTGAAGTGTCTAACCTTGAACGATTTTACTCTTTATGAGTCCACATTGATAAGTAGCTTGCTTTGTAATCAAATACTCTAAACCTAGCTACTTAAACATGCATGCTACATGTACTATTGACCTCTCACTATCTTGTCACAGCTTCCTTTGTGGTCCATCTCCATCCCATTACCAAATACAGATAAGTTATATACTTAAATGCCATACTAACAACTTCAGTTGAAGGTGTGAAAGAAACAGATACTATGGAGTGGAATTGCAACACAACACACTTCGTTCCTCCACCAGACTCTTCCTTAAGCTTCCTCTACAACTACAACCAAACCTCATTTCAAGGTACAATTATAAGAACAATATCTTCAAAACACTATAGCTATTAGCTAGTTACTCTTCTAAAGCATAATAACATTGCACGATCTAAGCATCTAACTTCTAGCATGTAATTTAGTAACCCTATTAAACTTATGGACTAAATGTATTTTCAGTGTCCACACAAGTTTAAATTTTCTGTCCCCACCCATATACAATATTGCTTTTCTACCTAGCACTCTATTCATTCAAAATCTACTTAATGACATGCTACTTATTATGATTTTAAATTGCGGTCGCAGTCAAATTTTATTTTCTGAACTGTGGTTCTTACGATGCGTTTTGTAAACATTTTGTAGTGTGAATTTATTTTTAATTAACATCAAATACTATATAGTTTTTTAGTGATATTATAATTCAAATATCTTCTTTCTTTTCTTTAAAATGTATCTTTACAAGGAAGATAATAGAAAAACAATTTTTGTGAGGACTATTGCTGTCTAATGTGGGGTTGTAATGTGATTTTTTCCATAACTTTGGAATGACAAACATGCAAACATTGTAACTACATAAAATGACATTTATTTTGTCAAAGTGTCCATTAGAGTATGGAGGTGGTAATTAAACAAGAAATGATGTGTTTTTGTTAAGGAATGGAAGTAAAACAACAGGGGTCGACAGAGACAGTTCTAGAAATGGAAAGAATGATGAAGTACGGAAACCAAGACAAGAAAAAGCGATTAACGAGTGAACAATTGGAAACATTGGAGAGTAGTTTCCAAAAGGAGATAAAATTAGATCCTCAAAGAAAGATGAAGCTTTCAAAAGAGTTAGGATTGCAGCCTCGCCAAATTGCTGTTTGGTTCCAAAATAGGAGGTCAAGGTGGAAGACCAAGAACCTTGAACAATTGTATGATTTACTAAAACACCAATTTGATGTCGTCTCTAAAGAAAAACAGCAGCTTCAAGATGAGGTACGTTCATTTTCTTCTTTTTATAATACTAACAAATGTCTCCTTAAACTTATCACAAGAGATATTTAAAGTTTAGATAAATAAAAACATAAATGCTTCACATTTTATTTTGTTTTGCTTAAATTGGTTTAATGCATTTTATAATTATATTGTTTAATCGTCTTAATATGTTATAAAAGAGAGATAGAAATCTTTCGGAATAGTTTACGAAAATAATTTATTACTCATTCAAAAACTGTTTTTTAATTAATCTTCATAAGCTTTTAAACATAGTTTAAAAAAAATAATTTATAATTTATATAAAAGTATTATTTTATCTTGTTACAGAAATAATTTATACATAAACACTTGTGTTTGTAACTTCATTTTGAAAATAGATTCTCTAACTTTGGTGATCGGTGACTTTGATAATTTTAATGTATCAAGAGAAGAAATTGGTGATTAAAATAAATAAAAATTATTTAAATGAAAAAAAATGATTAATTATGAGAGATATAAGAATAAATTTACCTAACGTAGACGATGGAAAGGCAGAGAATCTCAACCTTATAATTTACATTTCTGTATTTTTGTGTCTCATCAATTCCACTAAAGTACAAAAATAAAAGTTGGTCAAAATATAAAAAATTGGTGTGGCTTGTTCAGGTAATGAAGTTGAAGGGTATGTTGAAAGAGCAAGGTACTTCGTCTTCTTGTGGTAAAACGCAAGTATCAGCAGTAGATTATTATTATAGAGAAATGTCTGGAGAAGAAACAGAAACAATAGAAAGCACATCAGAGGCGGCTCTTTTTGGCTCCAACAGGGTGAGGGAAAAGATTCATCATCACTTGAACAATGCAGGGGGAAACTTTTGTTTCAATATGGAGACTAATTTTAACATGGACAACACTGTTCCAGTTTTACCCTACTGGCCTGCTGTTCCTTATACCTATCATTCCTAATCATATTATTAACTTAATCTGTTTTGAACAAAGCTTTATCTGAGTCAGATTAGTTTTCCTTATGTGTTGTCCATACCTTTTTTTCACTTAAAAAACAATTATGTGCCTAACTGTAAGTTGTTTCATAATTATCTACACAAATGAAATTGGATTAACAGCAGTCGGCTGATTATTGCAGTGTAATTGACACATCAAAACATTAAGATCGAAAAGTTCAAATTCCAAGTTTTATTTTTTTAATTATTTTAAATTCAGAGTTTAATATATGAACCATTAAGATATGAACCTACTTAAAAATAGAGCCAGACTCAAAAAGATCCAATTCGTTGTTGTCTAAGAGCCTCCACCCCTAGATGTAAATAAAGCTCAAAAATCATAATTGGGAGGCCTGGATACCCTTCCTAACAATGAGGAAAATAGTGAACCACAAAGTATAAGCCATAACAAAACGACCCTATCATCTCCCAAGCAACAATCAAGAGTGGTAATTCCAAAACCTTGGACAAATGCAGTATCTACATTGCACGTAAGTGTCCCACAGTTGGATGCTTCTCCCATGCCGCAATTCTCAATTATGTATTGAGATTCCTATGCGGCTTGTGGTTATGTTTGACAGCACCCCTTCCTTCCTACGCACTACGTGCTTTCCCTAAAATACTTAGCAATGGTTCATCAATAATCATCATTCTTCCACAACTGAGTTTTACTGGCACACCGAACACTCCAAGCGAGATTCGCTGAGCACAACCACTACTGCTACGCCAATCTCTACTGTGAACAACATAAACTAGTTCTTGCATAACATTTGCTACATGTTGGCCTATAAGAGTTCTATCACCGTATATAGAGAGGCGCCCTCAGAATTCTATCATCAACATTTGGATGAAAGGGATTATGCAGTGCTAAACACTCCACTCCCGTTAATTTGGCTAACACAAACGACAGACCATGAGTTCATTGGTATTCACTTTGTGAATCCATAATTCCACATGATTTTGACTCAGATCAGCTGTCTCCCTCCATCTGCAGGGCACCCTACGAGAAATACAGGACTATGGACACAAGGCTAGACCCAAAAAATGACACCAGTGTTGATATATGACTTTAAGCAATTTTGAACACAGCATTGAAATTTGGTGTTATTTTCAGTTGACTGTAATTTATGTAACGATTTAATTATGTAATCTCAAAAATGATAATAAATACTTTATGTAAAGTTTGATTTTTTTTTTCCTTCAGCCTAAGAGAATTAAATAAAACAAGTTCGTGCATTATTCATTGTTGCAATACAAGATTGCAAGTTATTCATGAGTCGCAAAACCAATTTTTTGGAAGACTTGATCGTGTCATTATTTATTCTGAATGATTTGAAACTAATTTTCATACGGAGTAGCTATATGATATTTCAGCACTACAAAACCAAATAACCCATTTATCAATTCCCACCAATTTTGGGGGATACTCTAGTAAGAGAATCCCCAATTGGTCAGATAATCAGATACAAATGATTCCAAAGCAGGTACTGACAATTTAAAAAGCAATCGCTAACGCAACTTAAATTTGTAAATTCTACTCAATAAATAGGTCAGCTTCCAACAAAAGTATGATAGGACCATAACATACAAAGGATTGATAAAGCAACTAAAATATCAATGCAAAAGTTTTAAAACAGTTCTATTCAAGTGCAAACCAAAAATGAAACAACACTAAAGGTTTCAGCGCTTTCCACCTCCACCTCCAAGCTTAGGACCTTTGGATGCAGCACCCTTGGAAACATTGGCTTTTCCAGACTTTTGTGCCTTGGCCTGAACTTCTGCCTTCTTAGCCTTCTTCTCATCCTTTGATTTCTTGACCCTCTCTTTAATTTCACTGCAAAATTCATAAGGATTCAGATGGTGAGAAATGATAGCCATATTTATAAGCAAAACACGTACATATAATAAGTTAAGAGCAGAGATGATGTTCTTAATCACAATCTTAATTTACTGCAAGTAAGAAATAAGAGAGAAAACATACCGAAGAGCAGCTTCTCTGGCAGCATCTCGAACCTCTGGCTTCTCTGATCTTTTCTTCTGGATAACTTCCAATGTAGCACCAACAATAGACCTAGAGTAAGGCTTTTTGGTAGCTCTACGCCTCTTTTTCACAGTTTCTTGGGCAGCATCCTGCAAATCACAAGTACACAAATAAAAATCAGCATGAATGCAATCAGCACAGCGACACAGTAACATGTTTAGATGTGTGATAGCTAATCCTAATTCAATATCAGAAAGATAAATTCACAGCTGTAATGTGAAACAAAATGTGTCGTCATAATCTATGATTTGATACTGATATTGATTCTGTCACATACAATTGTACAGTGTATTTTATGTATTAACATTCACCTTCTTATGTTGCTTCCTGTACATGGCAGTCCATGTGAGCTTGGAAGGCTTCAACTTGTTGTGGAAATAATGTTTGCATTTCGAATTGACAAACAGGAACACCTGATAAATGAATCAGCAAAAAAAAAACCATCACATTAGCAACCCAATCACAAAGACAACATAGCAAACATTACATTCAGAGCCCAACAAAATAAACTTCAAAATCTGCCTTTTGACATACCTGAGAATCACCACGAATAAATCTGATTCCTCTCCCAGGGTAGATCTTCGCCCCACTGAAACGGCACAGTTCGGTCCTAACACACCAATATCAAATACACATGAGCACACGTGTTGCGGGCAGATATTACAATCATACAATATCATTAAAGCTTAAAACAATGTTGATTTACATCTACTTGATGTGAGGAAATTATACTAAATTGGAGTTTTTTCTGGTTCTAAAATTTAATCACATTTCAACAAAAAACACATACGTCAACAAAAATCTCAAAACAGAAAACGCAATCTTATTAGGGCAAAATAATCCATTTGCAATACGATATTAACCCTAAAAAACCAGACTCTATAATTTCGACGGCCAAATTCGCTAATCCATAAACGAAAACAACATTTAACAACAACAAAAAAACATGCATATAATCAGCACAATCATTTCAACAAAATATGAGGATTTGGTAAAACAGCTTAGATCCTGATTTCAGAGGAAAAACGTACTTGAGAACCATGGTTGCGGTTGCTTCAGTGGTTGCTGCGGTTGATTTTCGATCCCTTTTGTGCCAAAAACCCTAGCACACAAATGCTCTTTGATTTCGATATGTATACCCTGAAAACTTAATAAATAGCCTTTTCCAATTGAAAAACTACAAAAATGACACTACGTAGTAGTTGGCCCGTTTCAAATAATTAAGTCCACAGCCCAAAATGAATAGGCCCACAGGAAGTTGGATTTTCTACCCTCAATTGAATTTATACTCCTTCAAAATGTTAAAAATCTAAATTGTATTTATACCCTTCAAAATGTTAAAATCTAAATTTATCACTTTAATTTTCATTAAATTAATGATAAAAAAAAATTTATTTCAAAATCTCACCATCACCAAAATTTCCGTAAACTTTTTCCCTCAAATATCCGATACAAACTTTATAACTATAAAAATTTAGTTTTTAAAATTTCTGGTAGTTATATTTGTTTACCAGAAATTTAAAGATACAAAATTTATGCTAGTAGAAATTAGTTATTGGAATTTTTTCTAACAAAAATTTCTATTACATTATTTATATTGTGTGAAATTTTATGCCTTGAAATTTTCAGTTAAATTAACTACCGAAAATTTTAAAATTAGTTTAAAATTTTTGATACATATTATTATTATTATTTTTCTTTTTTAGTATTTTCTTGCTCAAACTCAAACTGAATATTATAATTCTTCGATTGTTGTATCTCTTCGTTCCTCTTTCTCCTTTTCTCAATGGTATCTCAATTTTCTAAGAAAAAAAAAATTACTTGTTTTTTACTTTAAAGTCATTGGGATTTTAACAAATTTAATTTTTTTTTTTTAAAACAAGGGGTACAATTTTAAAAGGGAGTAACAAATCCAACTCTCCACTTCACATAATCACATCTATGTGATTGGCCTTTTATGTATAAAGTTTGAGAAAAATTTACCCATTCCCCTATTTAATCCCTATACCCCTACAACTATTAAAAATATTAAATTTATTCTTTTATCTTATAAGATTTTTATGTTCACGTTTTAATTATGCTTTCAATATTTCTGAAATAAACTCCAACAAAGGATTTTAGGAAAAAAAATTAAATTTTTAAAAATTCATTAATAAATTTAAATTAAATTTATGAGAATTCAAAATGTGAATCTTTATATTTTGAATAATTTTATTAGAGATGAAAAAAATATTGATAAACTGGAGATAAGTTACCGATTTAGAAATTAATACTAAAAAATTATCCTCAAGTTTGGCAATTATTTTTTTGTATAATTTTTTTTTTCATCTAATAATTGTTTGTGTCGTAAATATGAAGATTCCTCAATTATGTGGTTTACAACAAATATGTATAGATAGTATTTATGAATTTCACAATTGGTCAAATGTTAGATTCATGAGAAGTTATATGACACTAGCATAGGGAGTTTAGCTATGGAGATGTTAATATTAGAGTTAACTTAGTTGTTATTGTTATCAAAACAAATAAAGAGACAAGAAAAAAATTAATGAATTCAAAACTATTTATGGGTTGTGATAATGATGGGAAGTATATGCGGAAAGATAATTCAACATATAGTGTTAGTTGAGGTAATTTGTGAACTTCACAACCACAAATTACCTATTATATTATAGAGTCGCATATTTATAACGTGTCCAAGTTTAGATGAGAGAAAATATGTTGATGGTTTGAGTGATCGCCATGTTGTTCCAAGAAATTTACTTCAATCATTTTAAATATGAGACAAGGCCAATGTCACTCAAATCACCCAAATATATAAGGAGATAAGTATGCATCAAATAGAAGATAAATGTCTTAAAGTAGAGATACAATAGTTGATGAAGTTGATAACATATTAGAATCATGTTCATTGGAGTAGACGAAGATATTTTTCCCATGTGATGAAAGAGATATCTTGGATGCATCTATAAATGATGAAGTTTGTTGAATTTTGTTTTCGAGACATTTCCTTACATGGAGTATGAACATATGAAAAAAAATTTATTGGACATTAGAGAAGTTAATTAAGAGAATTTTTTATTGCTTGAGATTGTTCTAGACAAAGATCTAGCTTTGATGAAAGCAATTGAAGTGGTATATCCAAAGATTGTTAACTTGTTTTGTTTGTTTTATATTAAGAAAAATGTTGGTGCAAAATGCAAGCAACATATTTTGAAAGACATGCAAAAGTCAATGTTTGGATTATATAAATATATTGTATGGTCGACTAATGAGATGGAATATGGGTAGTGGTTGTAACTATTTGAGCAAACATAATGTAAAAATTTCATGTATCCTCCGAGATGTTTCATGTTATACCATGTGTCATCTTTATTTTTACAACACAACCAAAGCAGTATTGTCCCAACGATATCTACCGCACTCCGACAAACTACTAAACAATGAGAGATGTCTGACAATTACAAGAATGTGACTTTTATTTGCCAAAATCGATTACCTTTTCAAGTGGAGCATGTATGCTCTAGGAGCGACATCAAACCTCTGAATACCATAATGTCTCACAAACAACCTCTACAACTACTCCAACCTAAAATGAGCACCTCTAGATCTTTCCGCCTCAACGAAAGTTTCCTCAATAGTCATCCCAATAGCTGCACAATAAGAGTACATGAAGTAGCCACATCTATATCTGTAGACGAAGTGTAGAAATTATCATTAATCAACATGTGAAGTATGCTTTCCACATCATTTTGTGTAATCGTCATTTCACTAAATAAAATATGAAATGACGATGTCTTAGCGTGCCACCTCTCTACAAATGGAAATATGGGTCTGTTGTCATATTTAGATTGTCCCCCTTGAAATGCAACTAATCCAAAATTTTTCACCCAACCTCGTGTCACAGAAAGTAGGAGTAAAATTTATCAAATTTTTACCATGGGCCACCAACCTTAGCATCGGGTGTTCGTGCATACATTTAAATCAAACAAATAAAATAAAAATAACTAAATAGTTAAAACTAATAAAAATTAGCTACTTATGTGTTACCTCTTTATATCACACTCAAAAAAAAAATCCTCTTTAGTTTATTTTTTTTCTTCATATTTAGATTATATCTAATAAAATTAAATAAATTATATTTAATACATTATATATTTGAAAAATGTTACCAAAATATTTTTTTTTAAAAAGATAAAATAATTTTAAAAAGTTACCGAAACATAAAATAAAATCATGTATGAATAAATTCATTTTCATCAAATATAATTTTCCAAAATATAATTATACACCCATAATATAAAACAGTTTTACATAATTGACTAATCGGTACCATTTTTTTTTTATGTAGATATAGATTATAATAATTTTTAAAAAACAACAATAACATACTTTATTTTCATTAAACGTCGTTATAAAACTATTTATAGTCTTTTGTATCTTACGGAATAAAATTTAATCGAATATAATCTTTTAAACTAAACCCAAAATTAACGTGACCGCAAATTAAAAAAAGTATGACACAATTATTTATAAGTTTAAGATATCGTCTAAATCCACTAAAGAGGATTACCTCTCCCAAAATTGTTTTTCCATAGATAGAATCTCAAAATTAATAATAATAATAATAATAATAATAATAATAATAATAATAATAATAATAATAATAATAATAATAATGGGTGCACATAGTGTGGTGAGTGCTCAATCATGACGATGAAGGATCAAAGAAAACGAGTTAATTTTTGATGAAGACGACACCTTACTGAATTAAATTAACCAGCAACGGAAAGGAAAGGAACTTCCTCAAAATTTGTAATAACGAAAACCCCATTCTCACTCTCTCACTTCTAATTGTTGCCTCTAAAATGGGTGACATCCGCGAAGACAACAACACCGAAAGCAGCGATTTCACCTCCGAAGACGAAGGAACCGAAGATTACCGACGCGGTGGCTACCACGCCGTCAGAATCGGCGACACCTTCAACGCAGGTCGCTATGTTGTTCAGACGAAACTCGGTTGGGGCCATTTCTCCACTGTCTGGCTCGCTTGGGACACTCATCATTCTGTTCGTCAATCTTCCCATCTCTAAATCTTCTCCTTTTCATATCTATGAAATAAATAACCACTTTTTTTCTTTTCTTTTTTATGATTTTATCTTTTGCCCCAATTTTTTTATTTGCATTCGCTGTTCCATTTTCAGATTGGGGCTTCTAAGCTCTTATTAACCATACAAGGATAAAAAGTTTTTTTATTTTATCTTTTTTCTTGAGCAATTAAGTTCAACTTCATGCTAGGAATTGAGCAAATAATACATTGAATTTTAGGGATTAAGCGATCATTTAGTTATTTGGTTTATAATCTAAGTAGAGAATAATATAGAATGCTTCGAAATTTAGGGATTGAGTAACCATTTAGCTAAAATTGGCACAGTTTTTATTTATTTTTATTTTATTTTTATAATTTTTGTTGTTGTTGGCCATAGTGGTTTTATTTGACATGTTTTTTCACATTATTAATTTGTCTTTGCTTTTTTATATGTGGAGATCTGCAGAAATATGTGGCTTTGAAAGTTCAAAAGAGTGCTCAGCATTACACAGAGGCTGCTTTGGATGAGATAACAATTTTGCAACAGATTGCTGAGGGAGACACCGACGATAAAAAATGTGTGGTTAAGCTTTTAGACCATTTCAAGCATTCTGGTCCGAATGGACAGCATGTTTGTATGGTTTTTGAGTATCTTGGAGATAACCTCTTAACTCTTATTAAGTATAGTGATTATCGCGGAATGCCTATCAACATGGTTAAAGAGATATGCTTTCATATTCTTGTTGGATTGGATTATTTACATAAGCAGCTTTCTATCATACATACTGACTTGAAACCCGAAAATATCCTCCTCTTGTCGACGATAGATCCGTCTAAGGATCCTAGAAAATCTGGTGCTCCTCTTATTCTTCCTAATAGTAAAGACAAGACGGTTTTGGAGTCAATGGTTGGAAAAGACACAAAGAATTCAAATGGGGATTTGATTAAGAATCATAAGAAAAAGATTAAGAGAAAAGCTAAGCAAGCAGCTCATGGATGTGCTAAGAAGGAAGCATCGGAAGGGGTTAATGGTAATCCTGAAACGTCTGTTTCTGTAGAATCATCTCCAAATGCAAGTTCTGCAAGAGAGCAAGCTTCTAGTTCTGCCGGCACTAGTAGGTTATCGGATGGTGATGGAACGAGGTCAAAAGAACAGGGCAACAGAAGAGGAAGCCGCACAGTGAGACAGAAACTGCTGGCCTCGGCTGATCTCAAGTGCAAGTTAGTCGACTTTGGCAATGCCTGCTGGACGTATAAACAGTTTACAAATGATATCCAGACAAGACAATATCGATGCCCAGAGGTTATACTTGGATCAAAATATTCTACATCTGCGGATCTTTGGTCATTTGCTTGCATATGTTTCGAGCTTGCAACTGGAGACGTGTTGTTTGATCCTCACAGTGGTGACAACTTTGATAGAGATGAGGTATGCATGTTTTTTATTTTATTTTACATATTGATGTGTTCTATCTGTTTATTATAACTCTGCATAGCTAAAATTTTAGGTTTTATGGTCCTTGAATTTTCCAAAAGAATGTTGGAAATTATTGAAATTATAATGTATTAGAGACTTCAACTCTTAGCTGTTATGATAATCAAGCCAGACGGCACGGAATGAAAAGTATGTTACTCTTCATATTTATGTAACATCCGAGCTCGTATTCTGTGTTAACTTTTTCACTTTTTCTTGTTTATATGGTGGGGAGCTGTTATGGAGGTGATTTGTGTGTTACATGTGATTAAGGGTGACCATGAAACGAGTAAAAACTTTCTATAACCACCCAACCCTAATATTCTAGTGGGTCAAATTTGTAGACCAAACCCAAACCATAAACATGAAAAAATATGAATGATATAGGGTTAATTAAGACTAAGTCTAAGTAGGATGAGATCGAGATGACCCAAAGCGTAAGCTAAATAAAAATCATAGGATGATCACATGTCAATGCTCAAAAGAAAATAGTTCAAAGAAAGAATAAATATGTAGCATATATTAGAACTTCTTTCTGAATTGGCTCCTTTCACTCTATTGTAACTTTATGATATTGCTAAGAAAAAATAATAAATATGCGACTTTGTGTATAAAACATGCTTTCAAATAAATGAAAATACAAAATAATTTTAAAATTACAATTTTCAAGGTATGGAACAGGTTGGGTAGCCTGAAGATTAACCCATAATCGTCCCTAACCTGATGTTGGCCTACAAAACTGAGACTCTACTTTGTCCTTATTTTGTTGTGGGACATGGTCAAATCCAAATGACTCTGGTTGGATTGAGTTATACTCACCCCTACATGTGAGAGGAAAATTCCGCTCTTGCTTAAAGGAAATTTTGTTGCATAACTAAAAGACCTACAATGTTTAATATAATTCAATGTAGGACCAAAAAAGCCTTCCTTTGATATTTCAGAACAATCTACCAAAACTAAACCAGTCTTCTTTCCCAGAACTTTGTCCCATCATTCTCATGTAAATGGATTTATTAAAAATTTGGTTTCCAGATCTGATTGGATAAGACTTGGAAGTTATTGATGCCCATCACTATCGACTTGGAAGTTATTGATGCCCATCACTATCTTGAAACCCTAACTTTGTTATCTTCCTTCTTTAGTTTAACAGGGTAATGGCGGTAATCTTCTACATGTAGAATTGAATTCATTAGTTCATGAGTTGAATCTTGATTATTTCAGAGCTTGTACTTCCGATTTTCTGGTTTTGAATGCTAATATGTCAAGTATCACGGGCCCTCATAGTAGGAGTAATCTGATTACCCCAGTATTTTGTTACAAAGTCTTGCATTGAAATCAACCCTTGCACACCAGCAAGGAGCACAATAAGCAGTACACAAAACTCGGAATTGGATCCTCTATAGCTGTTGCACGGTGCATCAAATGTGGGAGCTGTTTGATCCAGTGAGAGAAAACTTCTCTCTCTATATCATACCGTCCCCACAGCTACTGCACCGTGCAACAGCCGTAGAGGATTCATTTCCACAAAACTCAGCTCTTCCTTAAAAATATGGTTTTGCCTAGGCCTTTTGGGATCAAATCCGAGGCAAACTACAAATACCAATTTCCCCTTTATAACAATTTTAAGACAGGTTGAAACAGTGACAGAGAGAGTCAACCTTTGCAGCTACCTTATCAATTATTGTCATTAGAAGAGGGTAAAATATATGAGGTCACACCGACTTATAAAGGTATCACTTGTTTTTCATCCCCTAAACACCAGCAAGGAGTACAAAAGCTCCATACAAAACTCAGCTCTTTTGCTGATGTGTGACCATGTTGATTCTTTTGTTATGTTAGTTCTATTTTTAATACTGTCATTTTTAAATAATTTTTACTAGCATTTGTGCTTTGGTTCTGGTGTTTATGTTTGATGTAAGCGTACTCTGTCTTTAATTTATCTCAGGACCACTTAGCATTAATGATGGAACTTCTTGGAATGATGCCGCGTAAGGTAATGAATTTCTTCTACCTGTTCCTTTGCAGTTACAGTCATTAGTTCGGA
This sequence comes from Cicer judaicum, assembly GCA_037974835.1. Classification (NCBI taxonomy): domain Eukaryota; kingdom Viridiplantae; phylum Streptophyta; class Magnoliopsida; order Fabales; family Fabaceae; genus Cicer; species Cicer judaicum. The sequence continues at coordinate 10,949,922 of JBBPBS010000968.1, forward strand.
GTTAACTTGAGTCTGGATTATAATTCTCAGATTGCACTAGGGGGCCGTTATTCCCGGGATTTCTTCAATAGATATGGTGATTTGAGACATATCCGTCGGTTGCGATTCTGGCCATTGAACAAAGTGCTCATGGAGAAATATGATTTTAGCGAGAAAGATGCAAATGACATGAGTGACTTTTTGGTTTCTATCCTTGACTTTGTTCCTGAGAAACGGCCTACAGCTGGTCAGTGCCTGCTACATCCATGGATGAATGCAGGTCCACGTCTTTTGGAGCCATCGGTGCCTTCTTCTAATCACAACCCTATCGCTAAAACTGCAACTTCTGAGGAGAATAATAAGGACATAGATGAAAGGGAGGCCATGGAAGCTGGAATAGGAAATATCGTCATCAATTCAGATTCTAAACCACTCATGCATTCTCCATCCAAGAAAGGATTCGAAGTTAGCCGCAAGTAGTTCATCTCGATAAAGCTCTTTCCTGTGATACTGCGTTTTTGTTCTGCACTTGCCCGATGATGTCCGTGTGAATTGTTTTTCGGGGGCATGTTCTCGGAACTGCTGGATTGAGGTGCCATTTTGTTCCTTCAAGTCGGCCAACAACACCATAAGGATACTCCATGAACTCTTGCTATTAAGAATGTCATTATGATATATCATGTTCCTTGTTTCTTCTCTCATGCTTATGGTATAGGTCAAAGATTATGATGATGGCATTTGTTCCTTGTTACCATTGGACTTGTTTCTGAACAATTGTTCATTGTCTTGTATGTACACTTGTGCCGAATGATATTCTTCTTGATTTATGAAAACATGACTGACATGCTCCGAGTCATTCTTCACTTCATCACAGCTTAATTGTAGTATTTGTCTTTATATTTTAACTAATTTATAAAATTGGTTTTTTTATATTAAAATTCGATAATTTTAATCATTTTTTTAGATTTTTAAACTTAAAAAGAATGATGCGACATATTTTAAATGACATTACATATGATATTAAAATATAAAACTATTTAGATGCTTTGATTATTTATAGACATTAATTAGATTGAAAAATTAATAATTTTTAAAGTTGAAATTGAAGTATTTAGAAGATTACATTTTAATTTATTGGGTGCTAATTATTCACACTATCGTATCGTATTATATGTTACGTCATTTAAAAAATATTGTATTATTATTTTAATTAAAAAATTAAAAAATATAAAACAATCAAATTTTTAAATAACATCAATTTCATAAATTAATAAAAATAAAAAATAAAAAAAAAAATATAATTATTTGATTCATGCATCTAAGTATTTTGAAAAGACAATCATCGCATGTAATTAGGAAAATTGACAAAGAATTATGCTCCATAGTTTTTTTTTTTTTTATTGTAGTTCATTTGTATGCTCTAGAAGTCCTAAAGCACAAATAAATAAATATTTAATATACTCCGGCTATGTCGACATTATGTACTGCTCCAAGTAGTACTACTAGTAGTACTAGTAAAGGGGGAAAACGCAAGGGACAAAAATCCTTATCATAAAACAAGGAACAAAAATCCAAGTGTCCAACCAACCATGGTCATAACGTACATTAATTTCCACACAAGGTATAATCTGGATCGATACTAAAATTTCGATTGATTCAATTTGTTGGGAAAAACCAAACAGATATGAGACATACAAGTATAGCCGAAGACTATGACAATGATATTTTTTATTTCTAATAGTCAAATCCCAACAAATCTGCACCACATATTGCCAGGTAACAGGAAAATTACACTTTTTACCTCAAGTTTTTCATTTCTTAGTTCACTTGTAATTTTGAAAAACAAAAAAAGTCCATAAATCCAAAAGCATATGTTAAATAATAATAAACATTACTACTATTTTCAGTTCTTGAATGTTGGACCCACACATTTTTTTAAGAATATTTCAGATATCATCTTGATATTTATAACATCCAAATATCAAATAGACACTATTATATTTTTAATCAAATATATTTCAGTGTCGAACACGTGTCCATATTTAATATTAATTAACACAATACTACTATTTTAAATATTTAATAAATTTATTTTAAAAAATTTATTAACGTATCGTATTAATAAATTTATTTTTTTAAAAATTATTAACATGTAAATATTGTATTACGTCGTATATTTTTCTTTTAACAAAAACTAATCTCCGACAAAGATATGTGTAAGTCATTAGCTAACACTATTCAACCACCGAATTATTTTCAAAGATAAGAAGAAAAACTAGCCTTGATACTATATAAATATTCCTGGTGGTCAACGCGCATTGACCAACATCTATTAACCCTTCCTTTTTCTTTTCTTTGCTATTTCTAATGTACTATATCTAAATCACTAAGTGCTACAAAATCCTAAGAATCCAATGAACTCATGGTTGTGTATCATTTGAATACTCCTCTCAGTGCCAACAATACCTGAAATAAAAATATTATAATTAGATATTTTAATCTTAAAAATATTATATCATGTTGTTCTATGTATGTAACATCAACACTTCACATTATACAATATTAAAGATTCAATTACTTTCATTTACTTAAATTATTATCGGTGTCTACATGTAGTGTCATCTATGTATGTGCATGCGATTCAAATATTGCATAATTATTATTTTTTGTGCAAAAATAACTTTATATAGATGAACAGTTAAGGTTGGTTTCCATTACCCATTGTGAGAGCACTAGCAAAAATGACACCTGAGAGGATGAATACAATAAGTGATGCCCTCCCAAGAAATGCTACTAATTTTCTTACAAAGAATTGTCCCCAGAAGCCAGCCAAAATAGCCACTGTGATGAGGTATAATGCTGCAAACAAATACAATGAAATTGACTAGAGTTATTCATATTCATATTGATAATTTAATGGCCAAGCAAATTGAAAATTGATCAAAGCTTTGAAGAGTTGATGAAGATTACCATATGGAATAGGGAACCTATTGAGAATGTAGAATTCAAAAACAGACAAAGATGATGAAAACATCATCACAAATGTTGCTGTTGCACTTGCAACCTACAATATTACATTATCAATGTAATTAGAAGTCAAATTTCTTATATGGGAAATGGATTTCTAACTGCATCACACAATTATCGATCTTGACCGTCCAACCTCAATTCAATGGTCGAAATTGTTTATTGTGTGCTTTTATTTTTCGCGCCTATTTGAATTAACTTATTTAAATTTATCTACTGACATAAGCACTTGTGAGACTGTTTGAAAAAGTTTATGGAAACGACTTATAACATGTTAATAAATTGTTTTCAACTAATTTCCATAAGCTCTCCTGGATAACTTATGGGAAAACAGTTTGACTTTAATTTAACCTTTGATATAGAAATAACTTATAAATAAATGCTTATATGATCGACGCTTAATTAAGTTGTTTATCCAAACATGGTTGTTACTGCTGGAAATCCAGATCATCTTATATGTGAGAACAATTGAAAGAGATCATGTAGTGTACCTGAGGGATGACACCTATCTCAAGGAGAAGAGGCCCCAAAATAAACCCACCTCCAGACCCAAGTAAGCCTCCAACAATTCCACCAACAATACCACACATTCCACAAAATCCAAGGGACATAGCACTCCATTCTATTGAAGCCTCACATATGTATTCTAAGCTTCCTGTGCTCATCCTCTTTTTGTGATCCTTGTACAACTTCACTGCTTCAAAGCCAAATACCAAAAGTGCAATTGGAAACTGTAACAGAAAAAGGGCATGTGCATGCCAATTAGCCAAAGTCTAACTACATTGCATTTATAGTTTGAAATAACATTCACGGTCTTGGTCTCAACTGTGACATCAAGGTTTTTAATAAAGCCACATTTGACCGTAATTCTCTGTAATATTGAGAATGAGAATCACGATTTGAGCATGACCGTTACTGCGATTCGTTAATAAGTTAAAGTTTTGTCATGTTGTCATTGAACCTGCAAGCCAAAGAGCACCCAATACCAGACACTGCAAACCTCTACACCATTCTGCAAACCAACAATAAATTGTTTATTAAGAACACAACAAAACTGAATAGACCTGAGAGTGAGTGATAGAGAGGGAGAGAAACTTGCCTTGATGATTTGAATTAAGAGGAAAGAAATCCACACAACCAACAACACCAGAACCCTCTTCCATCTAAGGTTTAGACAGAGAGTTTGCTGAAAGGGTTTCAGATGAGAAAATGTCAAATCCTCTTAAAAATATCAAAATAAAAAACTTGTATCTCTGCAGTTGCGCGCAAAGAATACCTTAATTTATAAAAAAAAATGAAAAAATTGTAATTTGCAAGAGAACGTACCAATGTTGACTTCTCTTCTTTAGGGATCAATGGCTCATACTTTGTGTCTATTAGAACTGCAAATTTCAGGAATTAAAGTCATTACATCTATCCAAGGCAATAATAGAGCATGACAAGACACTTTTGTTCTATGACAAAAACAACAGGCACGGCACTAACACGAAGACATTGATAATAGTTTAAGAAATTAGAACGAATTGAATAAAATCAATGTGTTCAGTGTGATATGTGTTGGACACGTGACACACCGCTAACCCAAGGTTTCGGTCCTACAACTTCTGTTCAATTTTTTATTCTTTAATACTATGCAAAGATAACTATTATGTAAAATTTATATACCTGGCTTACATTCTTCATTAGAATTAATCAAAGCAGCTTGCATAGCCATTTCTTTCTGCTAAATAAAAAACCAAAATTAAAGTTAAAAAGGTAGTGAGTAACTTTTTCTAAACACTTACGTTGATGATAAGAATATTCATGATCTCAAGTCAAGAAATTTTGACCTTGAGAAGAGTCTCAACCCTCCACATGTCAATCCCCTTAAAGAATGACCTTAATGAAGTTCCTGTACAAACATAATAGAAAACCATTATTTTCCTCAAAAAATGGATAAAACAGTGTTCTCTGTCTCAAGAACTGATTATTAATTCAAAAAAATAAAAATAAGTTTAGTGGTGAGAGAGACCTATAAAGAGAATGATTATGAGTACAGTAATAAGCCAAAAAGGGAAGACAACACTGAGAGAGACACCAACAGTAATCCCAAGCATAAGCATTGGCTGAAACAAAAGAGCCAAATCATAGTCTAATATTGGCACCTCTTTTGTTGGATGAGGTACTCTTAAATTATACCAAAGAGACGATGCTGATGCTCCCATTATCATACCTGAACCAAGTTCACAACTTTAAACTTTATCACAACACAAAATACAAAATTATCAAACATAAGGTAAAAGGGTCACAAATTTCAATCAATATATCTGAAAAAAACACCATACTCAGAATCAGAAAGAAGAAAAATTGAAAAAAGTGTGATTGTTATTACATTTTGAAAGAGCAGCAGCAGATTTTGTATCAAACCCAAGAATCAGATTAAGCATAGGAACAAAAATGCCTCCACCACCAACACCACCAACAGTTCCACATGCTGATCCTAGAAAACTAATTACTGTGGCCAACACAAGTTTCCAACTTGGCTTCAATTCCTACACATAACCCATAAATAATAGCAATTCTGCATTAATCTTATGTGAAACAACAAAGAGTGAAATAGTAGTTCTAAATTGCAGTCAGCAACTACAATCACATACTGCATTGTCTAAACTTTCCCAAAAAATAACTGACAAATTACAGTTGCAATAAAATAGTTTTAAATAAGACCATTATGCTGCATCCGCAATTTATAATATAAGGATTTGTAGCGCAACTGCAACTTCAATTTAAAACAGTGAATTGAAAAAGGGTAAGAAAAACACACGGGCCAAATTTTATCTGTTGCAGAGGCATAACGGTTAGAGGATGATGACGATGACCATAAGGAGAGAGATTGTTTATGGATATGGTTGTTGAAGAAAAGCGCAGAGAGAAGAGCCAAAGAGAAACCTGATATTAGATAAACGATGAAGTTTGTGGTAGACATTAGCACGGTGATGAGAAACAAGAACTAACGTTGTATGTGTGTTTTGTGTTAGTGACTATTTGTTTCAGAGGCGAAGGAGTAAGTAACGTAGCATTCAAAACAGGACTAAATACTCCTATTTATATTGGAGCCGATTTTTTTAAAATTATTTCTATTTTATATCTTAAATTTTAAATATGTAGTCTAAATTATGTTATTCTTGCAAAATATACATTATATCTTTTTTTATTATGTTATTTATCGTTTACTACTATATATTGTTTCAATCTTTTTACTTTATGTTTCTTATACCATTTATAAAGAGTATCTCTATAAAGTAATTCAAAATTTTCTTTTAAGTATAATATTAATTATACTTTTAATTTATGGAATATTTCAAAGTGATATAATTTAAAATAGAGAGTGATATTCTTTTTGATATGTGTAAATAAATAATTCACTATGAGATAGAGAGGATGCTAAGGTTAATCAATTCATCATCAGTGTAATTTGTACATTAGAGGAGGACGATCTAACACAATTTTATATTGTTAATATATTACATTTATTCCTATAATATATATAATATAGAATTTATGTATTGTTTAAAATATGCTTAATTGGCATATGTTTTATAAATTTATTTATAGGGTATGTCCAATTTAATTAGAGTATATATTTATAAATTTATATAGGCGGTCTGTTAACATCTATTTTGAGATTTAAAAATGTTATCAGAATTGATTTAGTTAATTGAATAAGGAAGGAAATAATTTTTTTTTGAGTGTATTTAATTTCAAATATTATTTTCTATTTTGTGAATTTGGGAAATAAATCGGTACATTCCTAAAATGTGCCTAAGTGGCACCATGCCAGTTGCCACTTGACAGTCGTGCAAGAATATCCCTACAATTATTGACTAGAATGTCTTTATTTTTTATTTTATTTTATTTTATAAGCAGTTTTATTTTTTTAAATGATGTAAATGAAGATTTGTCTCATTCGATTCCATTAAGATTCTCTCGTCGAGAATATCCTACACAATGGATATAAAAAGTTTCCATAATTTTACTCACCATATTCAATCATTTATATTATTATACATTTTTTAATTGGAGCAATTCGGTTTTGGAAAAAATATCTACCAAATAAAGTACACGTTATTATTAATAAAACAAATACGTATATATGTTTCAAAATTACCTTATTATATAATAAATAAAAAATTAACGTATTGACTCATTGTGTTGGCTTTGGAAATACTTCATAAGATAAAAGACATAGTGGATTCTGATAGCCAGAATGTTTTTTAGTTTGGCAGTGGAGATGCTACGAAATTATCATATTTAATTTTGCAAAGATTTGATCCTTGTTGCAAAAACAAATGATCATCATACAACTCTGATTCGCGATGTTTTAGAACATTCATCTTTATCTAGTATTGCTGGTCATGTGTTGCAAGCTACAGCTATTCCTATGTCCTGTGTGTAATGAGACATAACTTTTTTGGAAAAATTTCATTTGGGCAAGCACTAGAGAGCAGCAAAAATATCACAAAGCCTCTTGGGAGAAACTTTGCAGTCCTAAGCTTGCTTCACATGTATGTTCTATGTGATCGTGAAGTTGTCAAGGAGTTTTGGAAACAATATATAAATCAAGACATTAGACATTGTAAAATGAAATCCATTTATAAAACTGATTATATCCATGACCAATTTTAGAACCAATTTGAAGACTAATTTTAAACCAGATTCATATTTATTTTAAACCAATTACTTAGAACATAAAAACTGTCAATTTAATCTCTAAATTATCACACTCCTTTTAATTTAGTCTTTAATGTATACAAATATAATAAATAGTCTTTATAATATATTAACTCTCTTAATTTAGTGTCTTTATAATATATTAACAAGGGACGTTAAAAAAGAAATTACATGGTTTCACCCGTGATATATATATGTATATTTATGGATCGACATCCAAGTTACCAATTGTTTAAAAAAATTCAAAGTATATCAAGTAATTAAAAGCAATAATATAAATATCTATTTTGTATGGAGAAGTTCTACATTTTGAATCAATGATACCTTATGCATTTTTGTCATTATGTGTGTGGTTTTGGAAATGCTTAGATAAGCAGATAGTGCAAAGTGCGGTTGCTGCTTTTGATAGTCTCCTTTAAATGAAACGAATATTTATGAAGACATGAGACCACTTAAAATGTCATGCATAAGCTTTTACTTTAGAAAAGTTAATCCGACCTATATTCTTACATTGTAATATTTCAGGCTCTCATAGTATTTGTTTCACGATGAAGCTTTTAATCAGGACTTCAAATGATTCTGATCACTCAGATTACTTAGATTTTATATGCTTGTTCCATTTGATGAAAAAGAAAAAGATTTATCAACCTTCATCACTTTCTCCACATGTGTATTTGGTTTCTTTCTTGCTCATCTAGTCCTCTCAATTATCATGTTATGAATTTGTGTGGATTATAATGAATGACGGTAACAAAAGCTTTTTTTCCATTCGGTCGATTCGGCTATGTTGATCAAAAGATGCCATAATATTCAACAGGCCTGTTGAAGTAACAATACATTGATAACACCAAAACCTATGTTTTATTAGTTTGTTTGAGATGTACTTTGTCAAATTTTCATGTAAAAATGCTTGAAGATATTTTCCAACTTGTTCCCTTATGAGATAAGAGATTAACCTTTGCAAAAGTGATTCCTGGTGTTAAAAGATGCTTTTTGCGATGAGTGGAATAAGCAATCTTAGTTCAGTGATCTCGTAGCAGAAGGTGTTTTTCAACTCTGTCAAATTTGGTCTGTTTATGTATGCTATAATCTTTGTTATTAATTCAATGTAGGAAAAACTAAGGTTACCATGAGTGAAAGTGATCTCTACAATGTAACAAAAATTCTATGTTGTCTTATATGATGATCCACGTGGAAATGAGATTGAGGTTAAGGTGAAAAATCATACTGTTTTCACTCAAGGTTGGCATCAGCTTGGAGCTCACAACAAAATCAAATTGGGTGGATGGGTTACTACCATGGCTTTTGCAAGCTCCAAGTCCAATTAGGATCTAGAGTTCAAATTGTTATCCTGGACCTTTACTAAATTTTATTCTAGATGAGAAGGATGTACCAATAAGCAATGTTTGTTGATGATGAGGATGAAAACAAATGACAAACATGGTGAAGGAATTTTGTTTCATTGTTTGTTCAAGACATTGACTGCTCTGCTTCGATGTATCATCAGACATACTGGTCTGCTACTTTCTTATAATAATAATATATTCATTGAGAAAAGATTACACATTTTTTGAAGAGAAGAGAAAACCAAATGGTAGTATAATGTTTGGATATTAAACTAAACAAGCCAACCAGAAACAAAACAAACAAGTGACCCTTGAAATTCATCTTTACATCACTTTTTAATATCAAGGAGACCAACACGAGTGACCCCTTCATCATCCAAAGGTCCCACATCATTGAATGTCTGACCCGTCATCTGATCAGAAGCTTTCAGCTTTTCAGCCACAGCTCCTGTTCGTGTATCTTCAGTTTTTATCACACCTTCATTTCCACGCCTCCATGTTTTCCCTCCAAATGCTTCATCTTTCACATTTTCCCCTTCCACTTTCTTCCTTTCCTCTTCATCTCCTCCACTCAGCATCTCCTGCATCCATCATTCCACAATCACTACTCAATAATCATCTCATGTATGTGAACTGAATTAATGTAACTGAAAATTGAGACAGATAAATAAAATAAAAGACATGTGTACTGAACCTTAGTCTTATCTTTGGCCTCAACCGTTTTCTGTTTAGCAGCTTCAGCAGTCTCTGCAGTCTTCTCTTTAGTTTCCTCTTTCTTGTCACCCAAGTAACCCATAGCCCTTTTGGCCGCATCAACAGCAGAGTCTTTTCCTTCTTTAGCCTTCTCAGCTGTATAATCCTTATACTCACCCAACTTATTCACCGTAGCATCTTTCCCTTCCCTTGCTTTCTCAACAGCACAGTCTTTATACTCCCCTGCTTTCTCCTTAGCTTCTTTCGCTTTCTCTCCCGCATAATCTGCATACTCATTACTCTTCTGAGTTGCGGAATCGTAGATTCCGCATGATTTGTTGGCTGATATGTCTCTAACTTCACCAGTTGAGACACCATCATTGTCATCGTAGACATGGACAACTTGTGTTGTTGTGTGGGAATTGTCTGTTGGGTCTCTTTTGCCAACTATAGATTCTCTTGCATTCTCGTAGGTGTCTTTGACGGTTTTTATCACTGAGCCAATAACACCGCGCTTTTCTTCATCTGAAGCAGTGGCATTCAGATCGTGGTCTATTGTTCTGTTAAGTTCTTCAACGTGTCTTGGAGGTGGTTGCTTCGATGCCATTAAGAAAGAATGAATATTGTAGTAAGCTTTGGTGGTTGTTTTTATAGCAAGAATGAGAATGAGCTTGCATGTGAAGTTTAGTTGTAGATACATATATATTGGAATTGTGAGTGTTGTATGACAATGAGAATGATGATAATGATGGTGAATTGGATTTGGAGGGTTGAGTGACACGTGTGAGTATAGGAAAAGTAGCATCTGGCGGGAAGAGTAGGTAGATGGACATGTGGCAAGCATTGGTGGGAGGTGTGACACGATATCATGAGATGCTACTTGGTGGGGGTGACATACTGACATTTGCCTCAATTTGAACTACCCTTCCATGAGAGACTAATCATTAAAATTCTAGTATAATACCGTACTATTTATATATTTTTATTTAATTAAGTATATTTTATAATAAATAAAATAAAATAAATAAAATTAATTACTGTAATTGATAGTCACGAAACATATATATTTTATGATGTGGTTGTGGTTGTGAGAATTAAAATTTTCATGAAGACTTATTAATGATAATATTGTAGTTGCTATAGAATATCACAAATTATATTGATTTGTAGAAAATAATTTTTAAAGAACATGCAAGTTACAATGAAACCAACGAAATAGAATTTCAATGCTATTGATTAAGACCTCTAATAATAAATCATAGTTTACTAAAATATGTTTTACATGTAAATAAATTTATAGTAGAAATGTCATCTATACATTATCATTAATAACTTTTGTAATTTCGAAAGACAACTTCATATTTTGTATTTTTTCGCATTAAGGGTTATAATCTGCACCAAAACCATGTAACATAATATGCATGTTAATCAAAATAAAATGTAATATGTTATTTAGAAAGTATGAAAGTTTGAGTTATTTTTTAGCCTAACTAATTGTGTAACTTATGTTGTATTATGCAACAAAAAATACTATTATTTAATATAGTAATCAATTTTCTTTTTAGTCATATATAATTTTTTAAATATAGAGATATAAGGATAATCACTGAGTTTATATTTTTTCAATATACAACATATCAACATTTTCCATATTACTGTTTCTAAAGGCATTAATCAATTAAACATTCATCCTATAATAATAACATTGAAACAAAAAAGTGTACTTATGTTTAGTGTTTACAACAATACATGATTTGAGAATATATATCCCATGATTTAGACTCCATGAGACTAAAACATAATTAGACCTTAGGACTACAACATATAATAATATTTTTTAACATAATTGATGTCATCATCTATTGTGTAGCATATAATTTCATTGAAGTTCCTATTCACATTTGATATTCTTGAGTGGTTTTGATGATGATAGCTGGGCACTTGCAATTATGTCGTTACCCCCATTATTTTGTTGGTCATCAGTTGGAGGCCTTTTAGCTGGTGTAGCTGATTGAACATTTTCAATATCATTTGCACCAGTCATTGATAATGATTGCTACATATTGCATAAAGTTTGTAGGAACTAATTAGATTATTGTCATTGATAACTCTTCATCATATGCATAATTTTCCACTGTTTTAGTCTTATTTATCGTCAATCATTAGTTAAATTAAGGATTTATTTGATACATTCGGTTTATTTTTGTTCTTTGAATCTATTAATGTGTTATGCTTGTATTTCAGTGATTTAGTAGGAGTTTTTCGTAATTTTACATTGCGTTTTGTTTTTAAGTGCAGTGCTGAATTTTGGTGAAAAATCAACATGATACATGTGGAGTATTTCAGCCATATCTGGAGTTCTAGATGTCCAATTAGTGTCATTCCAAGTGCTAATGAAAGCTAAGATCCATATCTACAACTTTCATGAAGACATTGGGACCAAATTCAGACGCGAAAGCCAAGCAAAATGCAAAATACGTCAGACAGCAGATGCTGCGCTCCTGGAGCGCGCCTGGGGCGCGCCCAGTGCGCCTGGGGCGCATTTATCATGTTTCAGTTCTGTCAATGCGCGCCTGGAGCGCGCCCTGCGCCCCTGGAGTGCATTTCACATGTTCAGCTCTGCCAACGCGCGCCTGGAGCGCGTGACGAGCATCAGCCATCATAAAAATGCTATTGTTTACTGTTTTAGGGATCTTTTTGACTCTTGGGAAGTTGGGAGACTTGTGCCCTAGCATAGAAACTCAAAGACGACCGTTTCTAACGCCATTGAAGCAGTTTTATCAAGAATCATCCATGAATAATTCATGTAATTCTTCTTTAATCCTTATCTTTTGTATCTCTGCCATGAGTAACTAAACCCTATTTGTTATGGATGAGTGTAACCAGATGAAACCCTTATATTTATTATTTGATTTCTAGTTATATGAATGAGTTTATTGAATTGTTTTTCTCATCTCTGTGCTTAATGCTTTTTATTGCTTGATCAACATTAAAATGTTCTACGATTTGTATTTTGAAACGGAAGTGGACTTTACGAATGCTTGAGATGAGAAATTCATGAATTTGTAGTCTAGGGATAGATGTAGGTCATGAAACCAATTAAATTATTTGCAAAGCAATAATTTACAAGAGAATTTCTATACGCTAATGCTTAATTCTAATCTTAAATCTACTAAGGAATTAGGGGTTACTTTGGAATTAAAGGTTCTGTCACTAAGACATTAGGGCAAGAATAATAAAGAGAATTCGGTAATAATTCAATAAAGGAATTCAGTAACTAGGATCAAATTAGACACCAAGGTTGGATTCGAAGTGAAACTCATCCCTGACATTTTTCTCATTATAAAAGATCAATTTTATTACTGTTGTTAATTTTAAATATTATTTCAATCAATCTGGAACCTTTTTGTTCAATTTTAGTAATTAAATATAATTCAATAGTAAAACGCAATCCTTGAGTTCGACACTCGGTACTACCGTTTTATTATTACTTGCAACGATTCAGTACACTTGCTGAAACGCTATCAGTCATAAAGATTTATGAAATCAAAATGTATTTATTAAAATGATGTACTTATAGAGAGTCATGTAGATATACTTACAGTATCAAATAGTATTTCTTGATTAAGAAGTTCACGACTCAGTTCTCCTGTGCGCCTGGAGCGCGCCCTGCGCGCTTGTATTCAGTTTGTTTTTTCTTTTACAGTATTTATTATGCAGCTGTTTTTCTTTTTCATTTTTTTTCAGTTTTTCTTTGTGGTGTTTCTTTACGTGGTTTTTTTATTTAAACTAAAATATTAGTCAATAATATTATCTAAATAAAATAAAATAATTAAATATTTTCAATTAACAAAATGATACTCTGTCGGTGGGATTTGATGGACATCAATCTCTTCCACAAAAGTAGTATAATTGAAAACAATTTTAAACTCACAAAGATAATATTTAGATATTTAAAAATTAATTTTTAATATATTATAAAAGATGATGTGTATTTATAAATCTAAGTCATGTTTTAAAGACCAAAATCAATTGTCACACTGATTTAACGAATACTAAATGTAAATAAAAAATTTAGAGAGACTAAAAAAATATATTTGGAGGAACTAAATACATACTCATACCTTAATTTCTTATAGTTGGAGAGATATGTGTGGTAAACCTCTTAATATTATTACATTATAGGTGTTTCTGAGGTTTGAATAATTATTTTTTTTACTATAAGGTTTGAATAAAATTATATACTCGTGTTTGTCGATTAATAAGTGTTTCTAAAACTAGAATAATGTAAGTTTTTGTACTACTTTTCTACATTACATTGTTAATGACGTTTTTAACCTACAAGCTAATCTAAAAATTATTCTAATTTTCTCTGAAAATATTTGAGAAAATATGTATCAATTTCAACAAAATTGGCACAATTTCATGGCAAGTGTAAGGCAATAATAGAAGTGTTCTTCTCATACCAACCGTTCCAGTTATAATTGTTCAACACTCCACATATTTGATTTGTAATATTCTGCCCTATGATTAGTTTCTTTCTATATAGTTCATTTTAGATCACCTGTCAATGCTGTAGAGGACTTGGCAGTTTCCAAAATTTCCATAATATTATAACTTTTGTTGCATTTTTTTGGGGTTGAAATATAACTTTTCCTGCATAATATACAGAACATAAAAACATAAAATAACTCCATCCATATTAGATTGTGAATTGTAAAAGATGATGACATAAGTTAGGACATAGGAGGGAAGTTTGTTTATTGATCATCATGGACTCTGAAGTTCAATCTTCTAAGCCAAACAGAATGAAGGATCATATGAAACACATCAAATCTCTTAGGTGGAGAATGAACCTCAAAGTGTCTCCTAATCTGTCCAACTCTTCTCTGCATTCTTATATACTGTGTTGTGGAAATCCTCATCAAAATATCCTTCAAATTAGGAATATCCTCCACCTTAACCTCAACAGAAAAAGACTTCCAATTCAAAACATCACTAAATGGAAGAACATAATGATCTGAAATCAACACAGGAACACAACCTGTGTAAATAGCCTCAACTACCCTTGGACTAGCAACCTCATACCCACTTGGACAAAGACAGAACTTGCTCTTCCTCAACATTTCATAGTAAGAAACACCCTTTGGAAGATACTTTTGTACCATGATGTCTTGATCTTTGTTTTCCCAATGGTCAAGGAGAATGGATCTTATGTAGCCATGAAGTCCTCCAGCAAAGAAAGCTAATATTGGACGTTTGGATGCTGATGGTCCACCTATGAAACCGTTTATTGAACCTGTTTGGAGATTGATTTCAGGGAATGAAACATCCTTTGAAGGGTTGAATTTTTCTGAGGTGTTGGCATTGCATAGTACACGTATTGAGTTCTTGTGTAGGTACGGTACGGAGAATGATGTCTCAGGCCCCTGCCATTAGTATAACAATATATTATTCATGTCAAAACTCAAAAACTGTTTCTTTTTTTATTTATTCAACAATAAAATCTTGAATATGCAATTAGAAGTAAGGTACTAACCCAATCATGGCAAGCTAGCATGAAATGATCAGCTCCAAGGCTACGGTTCCAATAAGGATATTTACCAGCAATGACATTGATATAGTCATTGACAGTCTTTTTTATAGGTCCAAAATCACGAGAGTCTCTTAAATAGACGAATCGAACCAACATTACCACACTGAATGGAAGGAAAAATACTTGTGCTTTCTCAGGATCTCTTGTTCTAAATTGCTCGTTCATTTCAATAGCATGGATAAAGTTCCCTTCCATCGAGTATATACTTTTGCAAGGTCCATTGTGAAAAACTGGTGGCTCCCCTTCTTCATACACATATACTTTGAACTGTTTCTCCATTTCTATGTAGCTCCTGTTAATCATATCAATTTTGTATAAAATTTTATGGCTGTTTCCAATGTAATGAAAATTCACTTTCTCAAGATTTTTGTGAAATTGAAAATTTGATTAACAAAATTTTCAATAATAACCATAGCATTTTCAAATTAAAATTCTCTCTATTTTCAAAGTACTTAGTTAAACAATTTATTAAATCTATAACTGCATAAAAAATATGTAAACTTTTGCTGAATACAATTGATCAATATCTAACACAAGTGACTACACAAATATTAAAGAGATATCAAAGAGACAGAGACTATAAGATGGAAATCTAGGTCAAACACTTTTACCTCAAATGTTTTGCTATGACCTATATTCTTTCTGGTTATTTAACTTGAATACTTTTAATTTTTATTACTATTATATATATAGAAAAAACAAGATTAATAGATATACTCTTAAGTCCAATAGAAGTTATATATTTTGTTATGTCTTACCGAAGAATGGTATGATGTGACGGAATACATGAATTTAATTGGATGTGAGTGTCAAATTATTTTTCACTGGCAATGCATATCTTATTTTCTATAAATAAATATAATTTGTTTTTTGAATTCTTTACTAAAGAATGTATATATATTTTATGTATTTTCTATGTACAATTTCTGGTGCTCTTATTATTTTTTTTTCGAAAAAATGATTTGCTCTTAATATTGAGTATTTCTTGTGATTAGTGTGTTGAAAGAATTGCTATTGTATTGAATATGGCCGCATGGTAAGATTTAGGGATAAATCTGTAATTTAGACCGTAATATTAATTAAATACAATTTTATACAATGCAATTTAAGCCTTGCTTAATAGAAAAGTTACATTAATGATCACTACTATTAGATACATAGATTCAATTAGTCTAATTTCTTAATGAATTCTTGTATTTTTGTGTGCATTTATTTACTTATTTACTTAAGTGCTGAATTAATTTGTTGTTGTAACATAATACATTTGATGGTTGATAAATTAAAAATATAGTTATTTATGTACCTGTGAAATGCCTTAGCATTCCAATACATTGGACCTATTGGAACATAGTCTGGATCTTGTAATGTTTGATTCCTATTATTAGTTGCTTCTCTAATAGCAGCTCGAGCTTGTAATAGACCGGCTTCAGTTCTATCTAAGATGCTGAACTTTCTTTGTTGCTTCATTTTCTGATGAGCTACATAACTTTCATTCTGTTGATCAACAAAGATCATGAACCATTAACGTTAGTTGATAGTATTTAAATATTAAGATTTCTATTTCAATGACACAGTAACAAATCAGTCCTTAAAAAAGAGGCCCATGACAATAAAAAGAGAGAGAATTCATTCAAATCACAATTTATTGAGTGGAGACATCTAAAATTAATATTCTGTCGACAAATATTAAATTAATTGACTATATTATTAATTAAAAGAGAAGCATTATATGAAATTGATTATAATAACTTAATAAACAAGTTTGTATTCTAAAGTGTCTAAAAAATTTTTTTATAAACTTTTTAGTAATTAAAATATTATTATAAATTTTATAAGGCCTCAAATTAAAATTTGTCTTTTGTCTTCGTAAGCGTTGGCCGGTTCTAATAAGATCAAATGATCTAAAAATAATATTTGTATTTTATAATTTAAAATACTGAATTTAAATTTAGAGTGTTTGATTTTGATAATATAATCACCGATGTCCAACTTCATACATGAAATTTTTACTTTAGTTTAAATAGGAGTTGAGATCCTCTCCGTTTTAGAAAAAAATTGAAAATACCATTATTATAATTTTTTTATATAAAATCAATAAATATTTAATTTATGTTAAATGTTCTAAAAGTAGAGTTGAAATCCTCTCAATTTCTTAAAAAAAAACAAAAAAAAACTATTACTATAATTTTTTTTATATAAAATCAATCAATATTTAATACATGTCACACAAATATAATATACTAGTAATAGAAGAAATGGTGAATATGATAACTCGCTTTTACGTATAAAGAACAAAGTGCAACAGAAATCACAGAAGCCGATAGATACATGGCAAGAAACAAAACTTCCTCTGCGTTATTTACACATTTATAAAATGCCAGAAATTCATACAAGTAGTACAAGTTAAAGAAACAACTTTCCTGTAGAAGTCGTGTCACTCGTCACATTTTTTATTTTTCCATTTCACCTTACATTTGTCACACACAAATAAAATGTGTAAGAGAATCTTTATGACTTTATACAAATTAATGAATATTGGCAGCTCCACAGTAGGTTGCAGCGCCGATGAATTTCAATACAAATTTGTCTACCGGTGCAATAATAAGTTTTTTTAAGTAAAAAAGGAAGGCAATAATAAGTTTTTTTTTATAAATAATAATTATTAGACAATTATTTTCGCAGTCCGTCAATTTAATTTTAAATAATATTTTAGTTTTTTATTTAATTTTAAATAATAATTAAATTATTTATATTAATGTCAATAATATTATTATTTTTTGTTGTAAAAATTAATTAAATTTTTTAAATAAAACTCATAAAATTAATTATCATCTTTAATATAATGAAAATTTTATTAAATTTATAACTAAATTTTTTAAATAAATTCATATTTTAATTCTTAATTTAATGAATTTGATGTTGATTTGTTGGAGATGAAAATATAAGTTTATTTGAGATTTGAATTATGCATTTGAAGAATATATAAAATATAAGGGTTTTGTTTGAAAATTTTGATAAATTTTTTAAGTTTTTGTAAATAAATGATAATATTGTTGACATTTTAAGATATAAAAATTAAATTATTATTTAAAATTAAATAAAAAATTAAATAAAAATATATATAAAAAACTAAAATATTTTTTAAAATTAAGTTAAAAACGGTAGGAGCAATTATGTCTTATTAATAATAACAACACCACTTACCTTCCCTAAACAAATACCAATTGAAAATATACACAATAAAATCCAAGAAAAATCACAGAAAATAAAAAATAATATAAAAAGCCAGTGAGTGCATGTGCTAGAGAATTCATTCTCATAGTTGGATATGCAAAAGAACTGGGGATGCCTACCTTAATTGAAAATGAAAGAAAAAACAAAAGAACAAATTGATAGTCATGCAAAACTACAACTCTACAAGGTTTCCAAAATCAATAAAAAGGTTAAAACTCAACTCTTTTTCAGTTATCATCAATTAAAGAATTTAGATCTGGGAATCTCTTATCCAAAATTATTCATTGGAAAATTAAATTAAGCTACTCAATTGAAATACAAATGTTATATGGTATATTTTGAATGTGGGGAAAGTTTATTTATTTATTTTTTCTAAAAATAAATAACAACAATTGATACCTAATGTCTTACACTTCTTTTAATATTTTATAATCTTAAATATATATTAAAATATATTAACTTGTTTACTTTCTAAAAAAATTCTACTCTAAAAAGTCTTCATTCAAACATACCATTAAGAAATTAAAATTTTAAAAAAAATTATTAGAAGTTTACATAGTTAAGACATTATTTACTAATATTATTACAATAAAGAAAATTAATAAAATAAAAAAATAAGAATAAAAAGAAAATAACCAAAATAGAGAAACAGAAAGAAAAAACAAAAACTGAGGTCTTACAGTTTGTTGAAGTGTTTGTATTGAATTAGAGGAATGATTGAAGGTAGCATTTTGAGTATTATTAACTTCCACCATTGCTTCAGATCTCAAGTACTCCACAATCCCTTTTTTCTCATTCTCATCAAATAATGACAAGTTTGAAGAAAAAGAAGAAGAATTAACATAGCTCGAAAAGAAGACACTTTTTCCAATAAAATCACATCTCAAAATAATTGGACTTAGTAAAGAAACAATCCCAACAACCGCAACAAGGATAAGAGGCACCAATGGCAACAAGATCTTCATGGAAGAAGAAAATGATGATGCTTTTGAACTTCTTCTTAGTGCACAAATATTCCATTTACCAATATTATTACCCATTTACCAGCTTGTTGCATACACAAATTGGAGTTACATTTGGTGCCAGCAGAATTCATGCATGCTGCGCCGTTGGTTTGTTGTCTTTTTTCTACAACGTTAAAGTGAGACTAATGAAGACAAGATCCAAAACAATGAAGTGAGGACGAGGTTTTGAGGTTCGGTTGTCATATACATAAGTTCATCCAATTCATTCAACTATCAATTAAATAATAAAAATTAATTCATTGGATTTCATTTACCTATTTAAAAATACGGATGGATTCAATCTATATAATATTTTCTCAAAAAATTGGTCATATATTTCATTTAATACAATCCATTGAATTATATTTATTTTTAAAAAATATATACTTTTAAGAAAATTTTATTATATTTATTTTAAAATATATTTTTTACCATAAAACTTTTTCAGAAAATAGTTTTTTAATTGTTTTAAAACTATTTAATTCTAAAAATTTATATTATATAGTTCAAATCAAATGTTAAATTAAAAATTTATATTATATAGTCCATTTATGTAAAATTTTGTATAAAATATGTCTCTAAACATTTACTTTCAACCACCGTCCTATTATTTAAGTATTAATAAATAAATTAATCATCTATTTTTAAATAACACTAAACTATTTTTTCAAGAATAATATAAAAAAACAGTTTTATTT
>JBBPBS010000968.1:10970780-10991400 GCA_037974835.1 Cicer judaicum
AAACAATAATAAATAGTGTGTTGTTGAACTAAGAATTAAAGATTTATCGTTTATCTTTATATATTGTTCATTAAACTTTTTTTTATAAACATTACAGATTTAATAATTTAGTTCTCCAATTAATTAAAGACATTCAATAATTTGACATATAAAATTAACTAACAAAGTTTAAATTGAACTATGAAATTAAATTTTCTTGATATTACTCTTTTAGTTAATTAAATTTATTATCCTAACTATTTATGTTGTAACAAATTTTAAATTCAGAAATAATTTTTTAATCATATGAATCTTAAACAGTTTAAGGAATTAAATCAATCATTCACTTATTTTAAAATTATATTTATCTCATGAAAGAATTATATAAAGTTAAAACTAAAATTATGCTTGCAGTGTCTGGATGCCAAAATCTGGCGAGAAAAGAAAGCAAAGAAAAGAAAACACAAATTTCAATATCCAATTTCCTTTCTTTCGTTTGCTAACAAACTAAAGAGAAAAGAAACAAGAATTGTGGTTCTACACTAAAATGGCTTAAAAGTTTGTTTGATTGTGTTTTTTATTTTTAGTTTTTCAAAATTAAAAAAGAATTTGACCATGTGATGTTTTTGTTTTAAAAAATTAAAAAATAATTTTTAAATAATAAATCAAATTGACACATTTATTAGATGAACTATATTGACTAAGAACTAAAATAGATGAGAATAAGCCAATCTACATGGTAATCCAATGAAACAAACTCATGTATTTGACGCACTACATTGGCTAAGAACCCAATTAAATTAGAATAAGCGTAGGGATGACAAAAATAACTTAAATGTTTATTCAATGACGCAAGCGCATTTATTGGATGAACTTGATTGACTAAGAACACAAATGGATTAGAATAAGCCAAAAGATTATCTTAATCCATTGATACTTATGCACTTATTTAAGGAAAAACATTGCCTAAGTACCAAAATTGATTAGAATAAAACTAATAAAGACTAAAATGACCTAAAATCTTAATCTATAGAGACTTATGAATTGATGGGAGGAATTACATTGTCGAAGAACTAAAATGGATTAGATTAAATCTATTAAAGACTAAAATAAGCTAAAATCATAATTCATTGATACTTATGCAATCATTGGACATACTACATTACCTAAGCACCACAATGGATTAAAATAAACCTATTAAAGACAAAAATGATATGAAATCTTAATAAATTGATTCTCATGTACTTATTGGATAAACTACATTGCATAATAACAAAAATGGATTATAATAAAGCAATTAAAGACCAACATGATCTAAAATCTTAATTCATTGATACGTATGTACTTATTGGACAAACTACATTGTACTTATTAGACGAATTACAATGTCTAAGCACAAAAATAGATTAGAATAAAACTAATAAAGACCAAAATGGAATAAAATTTTAATTCATTGAAACTGGTGCACTTATTGGATGAACTATATTGCCTAAGAACAAAAATGGATTAGAATAAACCTATTAAAGACTAAAATGACCTAAAATCTTAATCCTTTAATCCATTGACACTTACGCACTTATTTAATGAACTACATTGTCTAAGCACCAAAATGGATTAGAAATAAACTAAAGACCAAAATGACCTAAAATCATAATCCATTGAGACTTACAAAATTATGGGACGAACTACATTGCCTAAGAACCAAAATAGATTAGAATAAACCTATTAAAGACCAAAATGATCTAAAATCATAATTCATTGATACTTATGCAATTATTGGATGAACTACATCACTTAAGAACCAAAATAGACTAGAATAAACCTACTAAAGATCAAAATGACTTAAAATCTTAATTCATTGAGACTTATGCACTTATTAGATGAACTACATTGCATAAGCACCAAAATTGTTTGAATAAAACTAATAAAGAAAAAAATAACCTTAAATATTAATACATTGATAATTAAGCACTTATTGGACGAACCACATTGTCTAAGAAGAAAAAGAATTAGATTAAGCATATTAATGACCACAATTACCTAAAATCTTAATACATTGAGACTTATGCACTTATTGGACGAACTACATTCCCTAAGCACCACAATAGATTAGAATAAACCTATTAAAGACTAAAATGACCAAAAATATTAATTCATTGATACTTATGTACTTATTGGACAAATTACATTGCCTAAGAAATAAAATGGATTAGAATAAAGTTTTTAAAGACCAAATAACCTAAAATCTTAATGCGTTAAGACTTACTTATATGCACTTATTGTATGAACTACATTGTCTAAGCACCACAATTGGTTAAGATTTTAGGTCAACCTCGGCTTACATTTGCGTTCTTAGCCAATGTAGTTCATCCAATAAGTGCATTTATGTTATTAGATTAATATTTATGTCATTTTCGTCATCCCTCGACTTATTCTAATCAAATTGTGTTCTTAGCTATTGTAGTTTGTCCAATAAGTGCATTTGCATAATTAGATTAACTTTTAGGTTATTTTCGTCATCTCTCTGCTTATTTTAATCCATTTGCATTCGTAGCCAATGTAGTTTGTCCAATAAAGTTGTTTGTGTTAATAGATTAACATTTAAGTCATTTATTTCCTCACTCGGCTTATTCTAATCCAATTACATTCTTAGCCAATATAGTTCTTCCAATAAGTGCATTTGTCTCATTGGATTAACATTTATGTCATTTTCGTTCTCAATCGACTTATTCTAATTCATTTGCGTTCTTAGCAAATGTACTTCATCCAACCAGTGCGTTTGTGTCTTGAATTAACAATTAGTTAATTTTCTTCATCCTGCGTCTTATTCTAACCAATTTTGGTCCCTAATCCATCTAATTCCTACAATAAATGCATTTGTATCATTAGATTAACATTTATGTCATTTTCTTCATCTATCAGCTTATTCTAATTCATTTAGGTTATTAGCGAATGTTGTTTGTCCAAAAATATGTTTGTGTCATTGACTCAACATTTAGGTCATTTAATCCAAACTAGATTAGAATAAGCCAATAATAAATTTATTTTATTGTTATATTATATTTATATTTGCATTAGATATTTTCGTCATTTTATTATTCTATCTTTCCTCTCACTATTTCCATTCATTTTCTTTTCTATGAAAAAACTAAATAATAATCTCATTTTCTTTTTAATTATTTTTCTTTATTCTCATTTTCTTTTTCTATTTTGTTTCCTTTTATATTTCTCTTATCAACCAAACAAACCAGGAATGACAGTATATATATACTCCAGTATATAGGAGTAGAAAAAAATGTAGATTTATTTTTTCACAATTAAAAGTTGGAATCAGCTACCTTTATGCCAAGCGTCCTTAATATACGAGTTTCGCATTTGCATGCAACTTATTGGATTTCCGTTTCTATCCTTTCTCACACAAGCTTTTAATTTTATTCTCTCATATGTTATATTCTTCTTTCCATTCTCGAGTATCGAACAAAGCGTTCTCTTTTCTCCCCACTTCACTGATGCAATTCAATTTTTTATTTTGCTTTAAACTTAAACTAGCAAGCAAAAAATCCGTTGACATTTTATGAATATTTCCATGTAGATTTTTTTAAATATTTATTTTATTTATTAATAGTAAATATTTATCCAATTCGATAGATATTTATAATATTGTAAATTTATATTTATTACGGTTAATATTTGTCACAAGTAATTTTTCATATTTGTTATCGACAAATATTTGTTACATAGTATTTGAATTTAAAAGAAGAAAAAACTAAACAAATATTTATTTCATTATTTTTTATATTTATCACTTATCTAGTTTTATTAAAATTATAAAATTTTCTTTATGTAATTACATTGTTATTCCGTTAATGTATACGTTCGTGATTTTAATATTTTAATCAGTTATATAGATGTCATTTTTTTATTGTAAATTTATGCTCAATATATATTTACTTTTTTTACGATTTTTTTTGTGATTTTTTATATACAGTTTTTGTGTAGTTTTATTTATTCATTTAAACTAAATAACCATTAAAGTATATTACTATTTAATTTTTAAATAAATAAAAAAGCCAAATTTTGAATATGCAACATTTTAATTTTGATATCACATTCTTTTTTTATATTGACGGTAGAAAACATGGTTCTTGACTTCTTGTAAAGGATACTTCTTAAGCACTTTTTTTTATTGGTGTTTCTTAAATATTCTACTTTCAATTCAAAATGAATGTCATTTTAAGAATAAAAATTTATCTAAAAATAAAAGTAATTTTCAATATAATTTTAATTATTTTTTTATAGTACTTTTCATTAATTACTATGTACATAATTTTTTAATCATTATTGTACTTTACATTAATGATAGTAAAAAAACACACAAATAGTTAAGATAAATAGTTTGGTAAAACGATTTTTCTCTTTCTTTTAATTATTATCTTTCTTAATATATGTGCAAAAATCTTAAATGAC
Organism: Cicer judaicum; assembly: GCA_037974835.1. Classification (NCBI taxonomy): domain Eukaryota; kingdom Viridiplantae; phylum Streptophyta; class Magnoliopsida; order Fabales; family Fabaceae; genus Cicer; species Cicer judaicum. The sequence continues at coordinate 10,975,227 of JBBPBS010000968.1, forward strand.
ATTCACTATGAGACGAATGAAATATTTATTAAAAGAATTAATAATAAAATCTTTACATTGAAAAGATAAAAACAAAATTTAAACTTTTTAAAAGAAAAATACACAAATTCCAATGTATTTTTAATATTTTATTTTTATACTTTATTCTATATTTGATCATTAAAAAAATGCAGTCCAATTGATCGGATCAACATAACATGCCGCACAAAAATAAATAGGTTTTGACCGAGTCGAAAAAACAGCCGTGCAAAAATAAGGGAAAAGTTGAATGAATCAGTTGTTGACTGTTGATTTGGTGGAAGGTAGAAACATGTGTAAAATGTGTCAAATATCAGAGAGAAAAAAAGACACATTTAAAATATTTTATTTTTTCGAATACTAAAAATAATACACCACTTAACCCACACACAAGCCCCAGTTGGTAGGACAAAGGCGACACACACGGTGGTCAGTTTGAGTGTGTTTTCTCTCATTCACAAAATTGGATACCCCTTGGACCACACCCCAAGTGACATACCTCTACCTTATAAACACTACTAGTATGTGATATCTCTCTTTTGTGGAACTTCGTTCTTCAATTCACACTAACTAACTAACTATATGGTTTTCAAAATCATTTTATATAAGATAGTATAAACATATGTGTCTTCTTACTTAAACATTTGCATAGTAAGTGAAATTCAAATTCAACAAGAGTGACTCATAGTCTTGAACTCTATCTCTAACATCAAATCTCACACAACTTTTTCATATGGTGTATTCTCAAAAGGTTGTGTGAGGTATGTCACTTCATAACTTGTTATTACCCATTGAATCTAATTCTTGGGATCTTCAATATTTTAGGTTGAGTTACCATCTTGAGTGGCTAATTGATCTAAAGACAATAGTTTCTTCCTTTTGAATGTGTTTAGGACTTTCTTTCTAGTTAATCCTTTCATCAAATGATCTGCTAAATTTTCTTTTGTGCGTACATGGATCACTTTAACAGCTCCTTAAGAAAGTAACTTTCTCAATATGTTGTGCTTACGACTTATGTATCGTATCTTACTATTGTAATAACGATTCTCAGTCTTTGCAAAATTCGTAGTACTATCGCATTGGATAACACAATTGGCATTTGTTTTTTTTTTTTCATAAAGGGATCTCAGTTAGCAAACATATTAACCAACTCACTTCTTCAGTAGCAATAACTAATGCTATCATTTTAGACTCCATAGTAAACTGAACCAATATCGTATGTTTCTTTGATTTCCAAGATACAATTCAACAATTATGCTAAATATATAATAACTGGTTACTTTGGAGTCATATGATAAAGTGTTCCAATCAACATCATTGTATCAATCAAGGATGACAAAAAATCTTTGATAATGTAATCCAAGACTCATGGTCATTTTAATATATTTCAGGACTCTCTCGATAACATGCCAATGCTCTATACTAGGTAGGCAATGTCGGGTCTAGTCTCACGATCTAGGCAATTTCGAATCTAGTATAGTCAGTGGCATTCCCGAGGCTGTCAATGATGCTCGCATATTCAAATTGTCTAACACCTTCACTAGTGTTTTTGAAAAATTTAAAACTTTGATCATATGGTGTGCAAGTAGGTTTATATTCAATGTATTAGTATTTGTTTAAGATCTTTTCAACATAGTGAAGCTGATCCAAAAAAATTCTCTTTTCTGATCTAGTAATTTTGATTTCAAGGATTACACTCGTCAATTTCAAATTTGTAATAAATACATTTATCGCTTTTATTCACTTTAAACTCATTCAATATAATCAAGTTATCAAACTTTGCTGCCATTTCTTAGGATCTTGTTTAAGCCCATACATATATTTATCTAACTTAAATATCTTGTTTTGTTGTCCATGAATCACAACATCTTCATATTGTTCCATATAGATTTCTTCTTCCAAGTCACCATTTAAAAAAAAAATATAGTTTTGACATCTGTTTGGTGTACCACCAAGTTATGAATAACAACAAGTGAAATGAGTACCCTTAATGGATATAATTCTTGTGATAGGTGAAAAAATGTCAAAGAAATCTATATTTTCTTTGTCTAAAATCTTTAGCTACAAGGTGAGTCCTGTATTTATCAACAACTCCATTGAGTTTTAGTTTCTTTTTCAAGATCCATTTACAACCTATGAGTATGCAACCAGGAGGCAAGTAAACTAAATGTCAGATCCTGTTAGACTCTAGAGAATCCATCTCATCGCTTATAATTTCTTGCCAAAAATCTGCATCCAAAGACGACAAAGCTTCTTGAAAATTTGCATGATCCTCTTCAAAGGTATAAGCTGAATAATCGAGTCTATAATCATTAGCAATCCTGACTCTGTTACTTCTTTGAGGCTCTGTTTCACCTTGTTTGTTATCTTTATTGCTCCTCATCACAAGAGCGTGACTTGTTTCGTTGTCCCCATTATTTCTCGATTTGAAAAATAATCTATTTTCATAAAAATAAACATCAGTTGACTTTATGATCACTTTAGTTTTTAAGTTATAAAACATATATTCTTTGTTGTTTATTGCATACCCAATGAATACATATTCATAGGCTTTACTAGCGAGTTTAACTCGCTTGGGATCAAAGATTCTAAGATAAACCACACATCCCCAAGTTCGAAAATAAGACAAGTTCAATTGTCTTTTCTTCAAAATCTCATAAGGAGATTTTTTTTTTGTTGAGACAAAATCTCTCTAAAATTGTTTCAAAGATTTTGATTATGTGTGTTATCTAACATGTGCTCTTGAGTGTATCAAATTTAAAAAATAGGTATCAGCTTCTTGATCAAATGAAGTATTTTTACACATTTTAAATATGTCATCTACATTAGAGGACACAAAAAAATAAAAAAGCACAAGTCACGTCAAAATTAATGGAAGCTTCATCCTCCTATCCGAAGATGAACTGGAACACTCATCCTCCTAACTTTCTTCTAACAACGAAAACTGAAGGGCATATTTTCAATTTCAAATAAAGACTGTGAGCAATCATCTAAGTCTCCAACATATACTTTGTACTTCTCTTCATTTTTGAAGCACCATGTCCTCTATTAATTCAAATGAACTCATCTTTATCAAACAACAAAATATCATGCAAAAGAGAAAGATTAAAGCTATGAAGAACACACTCTTCTTCTCATAATACTTTATACTATTCTTATGTATATCTTTGAAATCATCCTCTTATAAACTTTATCTTAGTGGAAGAATCATACTCTTTTCAAAACTCTCAAAATCATGTATATCCTCAAGTTAATATTATCGGTTGATAGTTGTAAAACAAGAAGATAAATTTCTTATGAAAGCTTGTTGAGGCTAAGAAAATACATAGTGAAAAGAGTCTCTTTAGAGGACACACCTTTTTTAGCTATAGTGAAAACTCGCAAGTTAGTGAGGACTGGACGTAACCCATTTTCAGTGAACCAATATACATTTGAATGTGTCATTTTCTATACTATCTTCTCGTTATTTTGTATCAACTCCTATTTCAGTTAAAAACTTATATCCTCAAACATCTATCGACTATCCTCACACAGAGGATACATTTAAAAATAAATAAAATAAAATAAAGATACAATATATTTATTTAGCCCCCCTTCTAGTGATATTTTAGCTATTTCATTGTTGTTAGATTTAGGAATTATATTCAAAACATAACAAACAATTAATAACATTTCCCCACCAATAAGATGCAACATCAGAGTTAAACATGATAGAAACAACTAGTTCAATAAGAGTTTTATTCTTTCTTTCAGCTTTATCATTCATTTTAGGTGAATATGGTGCAATTATTTCACATATAATTCCTTGCAGTTTATAAAAATCATTAAACATACTAGAATCATGTTCAGTTCCTTTATCACTGTGAAACCTTTTAATATTTCTAATAACTATAATCATATTCAATTACAAAGATCTTAAACATGTCAAAGACTTCACTTTTATTTTTCATTTTATGTAGAAAATTATAATCATAACAATTGTCAATAAAAGTGATAAAATTCCATTTTTTTGTTAAATCCCTATCAAACTCACATGTATCGGAGTGTATTAAATCTAAATGTTCAGATTTTCTGATTTCAACTTTTTGTTATTTTAACTTGACTACAAAAATCACATTTTTCAAAATCATTTAAAGATAACTTTGTAATTAAGTTTGAAATCACATTTGTTCACATGACATAGTCTAACATGCTAAATATTAAAACCCATAACATTTAAGCATAATGAGACATCAATGACGTACATTTTTCCCGCAAAAATACCATTTTAAAAAATGGTGTTGAAATATAACCCTATAGACCGAGTAAATCGACCTTATTCAGAATCGAACCAAAAACCAAAGTTTTCCTTATATATGGAATGTGCATCATGTCCTTCATAATCAAGGTCTTTCCATAGGTGAATATTAATATCACATCTCCAATATCAACAACATTAGCGGTGTGATAATCTCCCTAACACTTTCTTATCTTCAACAACATTGTATGTTTTAAATATAGAACGATCATAAAAGACATGACGAGATGCGCACAGTGTCTATCCACCATCCATTTGATCCACCCACAATGTTGATTTCAGTTATCATAACACTGAATTGTTATCTAGTCAAGTTAGCATGCTAAGCAGAGCTTGACATGCTCCTAAACTTGTGTGCATATAACCTTGTTTCCGTTAAAATAGAGAAATGATGGGATATAATCATTTCTAGGAGGTGGTTGTTGTTTTATAATTAGGAACTTTAGAGAGTTCTCATTCTTGTTGATGTTCTTTAGATTGCAGTTTTGATTCTCAAGTTGTTTGTTGATTGGCTTCAGAATTGTCCCGATGAATTTCTTGTTGTTGTTTGAAGTAACTAGTACTTCATCTTTTTTGTCTTACTTACGGGATTCTTCCTCAACTCAGAGACGGGTTATTAGACTTAAAAGTGAAAATTCTTTTGTTTTATGCCTAAGAGAATTTTTAAAATATTTCCAAGTCAGAGGCAATTTTCCAATTATAACATCAATTTTAAATTGTTCATATAAATTCATACCTTCAGAGACGATCTCATGAGCCTTCACTTATTTGTTATCGGTCATCTGATATTTGAGGTAGTGATCCACAACATACTTTTTAGCTCCAACTTCCTCGATATAATATTTCTTTTCCATAATATCTCAAACATCTCTAGCGGTATTGCTGGAATTATAGTAATCATATATATCTTCATCAAGTACATTTTGAATATAATTCTTACAAAGGTAATCATGATGTTCTAATTGGTTAATTCAACAACTTTCTTATCCTTTTATGTTTGTTAATTTGTTTCATGGATAATAGGAATGTCATCTTTTAGAAGGTTGACAATCTTTTTCATGGCTATCAAAAATAGCATCTTTTCTTAGTAACGTTTCAAGTGACATCCCTCAATTCGAAACAATTTATTGAAATTAGAAATAATAGAACCAAACCCAATAATTTCGTTGATAGAAAGAAATGTCTTAAAACTATTGTTTTTGAGTTTCGAAAAATTATTTAAAAATTATTTTCAACCACTGGTGATATTACTAGGTTGACTCACATACTATATGCTCTTTTTAAGACGTTTGGTGATACTGTCCAAATTATGCAAAACATGTTATTAACCGTGAGGTTCCCAAAATAAAATAGCTCAGATAAAAACTATATCAAAGTTCTACTGCATCGTAGAAAACTATTTTAGAATTATATCCTCCCTAAATATGATGGTTAAGGTCATTCGTAATATGGTACTATGATAACTTGAAATGGTGAAACAAAAGAAAATTTGAGATGAAGTAGAAAGGGAGCAAAGAGAGAAAAAATTCAAATTTTCGGAGTTTTTTTTCTTTTGTCCTTTTAAATTGAACATAATTCTCTATTTATAGAAGAATTCAATAACTGGTAGAAGAAAAAAAAAACGTGGTTCAATTGACCAGATCCACATAAACTGCCGCACAAAAAAAAAAAAAAAGGTTTTGACCAAGTTGGCAAAACTGTAGCGCGAAAATAAGAGATGAGTTGAACGAATCAATTGTTGACTGTTGGCTGAGTAGAAGGCAAAAAAATGTCAAATATCATAGAGAAAAAACACACATTTAAAATATTTTATTTTCAATTCACACTAACTAGTTCTATAGTTTTCAAGCTTATTTCCAATAGATCATGTTGAGAATATAATCACTTGGCATGAGTTGTGTCGAAGGCGGTCAAACAAATTAAAAAAGAAAAAAAAATATTGAAAGAATTATTTCAATAATAAAATTATTTGTTAAACATGATTTTGGCTTGTGTGGTTCTAACGAGAGATTATACCACATGGTCATTTTTGGCTTAATTGAAATGTTAGCAAGTGTCTAAGAGCATGCTACACATAATTTTTGCTTTCATTATATTGGGTATAACATGCAATATAAGTTAATACTTTTGCTTTCTTTTGCAATTAAAACTGAAATCGTTAGAAAAAATCAAACAAACAAAATATTTCTTAGTGATACTTTATTATTCTCCTAGTATTAGTCACCAAAACAAATCGTTAGAAAAAATCAAACAAATAAAATATTTCTTACTGATACTTTATTATTCTCCTAGTATTAGTCACCAAAACAAATATTTTTTATAATGTGACATGTGGATGTTTCTTCAAATTTTGTTACTATTGAGGAATCTTTTTTTAAGATTTTTGTATGTGAATGATACAATTGGCCAAGGGTTTAGACATAAATCCGAGACCCTTTTATAATCCTTGTGGTTGTCATAGTCGTAATTTGACATTGTCTGATACAGTTAATTCTTATATTAAAGCTAAATATTTTTTTGGAATTGTTCAACATATTTATACAATTTTATGGCAATTCTACTAAGAGATGACATATTTTAGAAGATAATGTAAAATTATTGACATCAAAATACTTGTTATTCACTTGTTGGGAAAGTCGTGTAGATAGTGTTAAAAGCTATAATAGTTCAAATGTTATATTTTAAAGAAGATTTATTTGAAGTGTCAGAAAAAGATCTCGATACTAAAATAAGAAGTGAGCTAAATCCTTAGCAATAAATGAACTTGGTGATTTTGAGTTTTTAATGGCTATAATTGTTTGGCTAATATTGTCTCCAATTAATTTGGTTTCTAAACTTTTACAGTCAAATGATATGCTAACTGATGCTGCTATGGAAAAAATATGGAAAAAGTAAAGGGGTTGATTTCATTTTTTGAGGAATATAGAGAAACTCATTTTTATAATGTCTTGAATAATGATAAGGAAATTACTATTGAATTGAATATTGACTCTATTTCCTCAAAGCTTAATAATTAGAAGAAAAAGACAGTTTGCATGAAACAATCAATGCATTAAAAGTTGGAAGACAAGATCATTATTCACCAATTTATAGTCATATCCAAGTTTGTTGGCACGATCATGAAATTCATCCATCTCGTTAGCTGTAACTTGTATTCCAACAAGTACATTTGCTCCAGATTCACCCTGTTGACCACAACAAGCACAAGAATCTCATTAAATTGCATTGGTCAATGAAAAATAACAAGTACAAAAAATAAAAACATGCAGTATTTGACTAGATAAATAGGTCACCAATTCCTACCTGCGCACGGTAATGGAATAAGCTGATATTCCAACGCGGATTGAAGGAATCCAAAAATTTCATCAAAGCACCAGGTCTTTCTGGAAAGGTAAAACAACAAAAAACCTCGTTCAGGATATCCGACCGGCCTCCCATCTGAAAAATGTTTTCACAACAAACAAAACTTAGTAAAATACAAAAACAAAATTCATAGGTTGGTTGTTTGGTATAGTCAAAGGGAAAAGGAAATCGTAAAATTCAAAATGAAAGGAGTTCATTAGGCCAATTTACCATGTAACGCAAATGACCCTTCGCCACGTCACTTTCTGACAGATTGTGAGTTTCAAACTGGGATGATTCCATTCTCTCCTGCATTTTTCTTAGTTCTTTGGGTGTGTGAACCCCAACACTAAATGCAATGAATAATAAATATATTATTGGTCTTGGCATAACATTTTATTATCAACATATGCCATAAAAAATTGAAACTCATTGAAAATTACTCCTTCTAGGGTCCTCCTATATATAAAGAAAAATTCCAAATATCGATGAAATCATTTAATGCTATACATTTACTGCAGAATGGTGAGACTCATTTATATAGGATAGATGCATTTGTAGCTAACATGAAATAAGGGTATAAAAATAAAATAAACAATAAATGCTTCTCAAAATGTGACTTTTTCTTATAATTGGGACCAAAAGAAGTTTCAAACTTCTTCGCCCGATGGGAGTAATAAATTGTGCAAGAGAGATGATAAATTGTCAACATTATGGAAATAGAACATAGTTTACATATTTGGTTCACATCTTTCTCATTTTTGGGAAGTTTTTTTTCTTTTTAATTTAAACCTATAAGGTTCAATATAATTTTAAAATCATCTCTCGGTTAGTTGCTGTTAAAAAAAAATTGTCAAATGCAAAGATGACGTAACAGTTTGACATGATAGAGAAATAAATTAAATAATTAAAAAATAAAATTAATAAAATTAATTATAAAAAAATGAAGGACGGTTGATAAGTTTGGGGATTAGGATTCTCTCATTGCATCAACATTATCAGTTCACCAACATCAAATCACCATATTACCGATATCGAATCACCATCATCGCATTACCAACAAAAAATTGACAACTACAAGGGGCTACAAACAAAAACATAAAATTAAACATTAAATTTAGTAAATATTTAAGAAAAATTACTCACATCCCATTTAGGACATCTCTAAAATCGCCAAAGATGATGTCATGATTGAATAGAAAAAACAGATGAAGATTCGAAGATGATGGTGATAGGAAGATGGTGATGTGATGTTAGTGATTTGATAATGGTGATGCAATGAAAGAGAAAGTAGGAGAGAACCTTAATCCCCCATACCTATTTCTGATTTTGGATGGAGAGACTGAAATATAACACCTTCATCTTTCCTGCATTTCTTTTTTAATCAATTTAATTACTTAATTTCTTTTTTTTAATTATTTAATTTATTCTTCTGCCACGTCAATCCTCCATTTGCCACATAAGCTTGACAGAGATGATTTTAAAACTAAATTGAACTTATAGGATTTAAATTGAAAAAAAAAAACTTGTAGGGATGAAAAATGAGAAAGACATGAACTTACTAGACAAATCAAACATGTAATCCTAGAACATATTAATATATCAAAAATTGATTATACACAGGAAAGACAATGCATCTAGTCTATTGCTGTGATCTTACCTGTAAAGGACAACAGCTTTGTCACTGGAAGTGTATCTGTATTTAAGTTCTGTGATACTCATCTGCCCCACCTGCCAATCCAGAAGAAAATCAGTTCAACTATGCACAACTTTGTTTTAGAAAGAAAAAAAAAACAATGAAGTAATATAATATACCAATTGACAAAACCGTTTGAAACTGTCAGGCTCCTCTGGAAGGACAGTTAACATCAGAGCTTCTTGTTTACGACCAACATTAGCAAGTTCAGTAACTATTCTAAGTTTATCAAAATTCATGTTTGCTCCAGAGGTTATTGCTACAACATTTTCCCCCTTGATCCCATAATACTTGCAGTATGCCTCAGCTCCAGCAAGAGCAAGAGCGCCTGCTGGTTCTAATATGCTCCTTTTTTCCTCAAACATGTCCTGCAACAAGATTTATCTACATCATGTCCTAAGAGTTTAATTCCTAAAGAATCTGTGGTGTTTTCCATTTGATGTGCAAAACATTCAAAGATCTATGCACAAAAACAAGTCCCAATTTTTTTGGATACAAACAAAAAAGCAACATTTGGACGAATAACAGCTTACCAACTTAAGATTAGTTGGCATGCTACCAACATGAAAAAGCTACTGACCTATAGTTAAAAGACTAAAAGATAAGCCTACCTGATACCAAGGTAAATGACCTAAGGCCCAATTTATGTTCCAAATGGTCAAATTAGCATTTGGTCCATGTGAGCACCCCTCTCCATGCGTATTAGACAATGTTTAAAAGTATAGAGTAAAATTAACAGCCAAATTCATATAATAATAACACGTTGTGATTTAATGGAAAAGAATCCAAAGTTGACAGTTAAGTTGCAGCATAATAGGTTCTTTCTATCCTACCACTGCCAACTCTCTCTCCAATACCTTCACAAAACCATACAGAGAGAACAAAAACATCACAAATTACATATAAACACATGAAGCATTTGATAATTCTTTGATTACACAACTAGAAAGAGTTTATAAAGTAATTCTACTTTGAGCTATTATATGCAAAATACTCCTCCACCCGTCATTTAGAAAATTGTTATTGCTTGCTGACTCACAAGTCGTCAATCAAATCTGATTTCTTAACCAATTTGATTACCCAGCACTTAAAGTTCTGATCAGCTGTAAAATTTCATGAAAGATAGATGGAAATGAGATTTTAATCCAGCATCAAAACAATGAAAATATAGATTTAAATTCATTTGACAAGATGCTGAATTTCTCAATAGAGTAGTTACCATATATTACGGTGGTATGTGTGCATGTAGAAACTGTGTACAGCACCAGAGATTCTAAATGCAAACTTTCACAAACATTCATAGACGGAAGGGCATCTCACCTTAATCGATGCACAAATTGCATCACGGCTTACAAGAACAACACCATCTACCAATCCCTTGCACAAGCGAAAAGTTTCTTCACCAACCTCTTTAACAGCCACACCATCTGCAAATCTTCCAACCTGGTCCAAAATCACTCTGTGGCCATGATGAAGTGACAAAGCCATAGCATTTGCATCAGTAGGTTCCACTCCAATAATCTTTACCTGTGTACATTAAAAATATGTCAATAGTTAGTTAATCACTCAACTATTCTAAATAAGAACGAAGGCACACGCAATGACAAAATATCAGCACAACATCACGCAAACAAACCTGTGGAGAAACCCTCTTCACATAAGCGGCAATACCAGCAATGAGACCACCACCTCCCACAGGCACAAAGATTGCATGAATCGGGCCTTGCATATGGCGCCAAATTTCCATGCCAATAGTTCCCTGACCCGCAATAACATCAGGATGATCAAAAGGAGGTATAAACGTACGACCCTCCTCTTTTGCGCGCTTCTTAGCATATGTTTGTGCTTCATCGTAGGAATCCCCAATAAGGACAACAGTAGCACCCAACCTCTCCACAGATTTCCACTACAAAATTCAAATAGAAAAAATAGAAACACAACTTAATAATCGACCACATTAATTAGTTCTTCATCGAGATATAACGCAAAACAAACAAGGTAGACAAAGTAAATAAATGAATACCACCTTGATGTCAGGAGTGGTAACGGGCATAGCAATAACAGCATTGCATTTCAATCTCTTGGCAGACAAGGCAACTCCTTGAGCATGGTTTCCAGCAGAAGAGCATATAACCCCTTTCTCCAAAACTTCCTTTGGAAGTTTAGCCATCATATTATAAGCTCCACGGATCTTGAACGAGAAAACCTATGACAATCCAAAAATTTCATTATAATTACTAAACAATTACATCATAATAACTACACAATCCACAATTTCATAAACATATTATAAAGCTAAGCAATGAACAAAAAACAGTTAATAATCAAAATAATAATAAAGTTGTCTGGTGCTAAACAGTTGACTTGATAACTTTAAGGATAGAGTTCAAATCCCCTCGGAACGATTGTAAAATTGGCATCATTCGCTTTAATTAATGATATAGTTGGTCAATGACAATGAGAAAATGAAAATTGATTCTTACAGTTTGCATATCCTCGCGCTTGAGCCAAATGTTAACACCAAGTCTTTCAGATAGCTTTGGTGCCAATTCAAGAGGAGAATCCTTGGCAACATCATAGACTCTAGAAGAGAGTATCTTAGTCAAATAATCCATAGCACCGTTTATATCGTCGTCGTTACCAGAATGTGATCGGTCAGGAACAGCTCCGACGTAACCAGGTGGATATTGAAGTGAATCAGGAGAAATCCTGATTGGAGGAGGAGGAGACATTGGCGACTCAATGGGAGTGGGAGAAGGAATGGAAACTAACTCTGCGGGTTTGGAGAAGACGCCGGCGATGAAGAGCTTGGGACGAGGGTTTGCTTGAACAGTCGTGATCAGCATTTTGTGGAGAGGGTGGCGGTTGTGAGGGAGGAGGAGCTGTGGGTGAGCGGTGGAGAATCGTTGCGCATCCATGATTTGGTTCTTTAAAGAAGAAGAGTGAAAAGGCAGTGAATGTGTCTGGTGTTTTATTAGGCCTAGATTTCTTAGAGTTATTATTTCGTTCAGATCTGTCCAAGTTCTCTGGTCATGGTATTCTCTTTGATATAAATGAAGCCTCCTCTATTCTTCCTCTACCTCTAAAGCAGCTACTAGGTCATTTAGGCATGTCAAGTCTTGATGTAAACCTTTCTCCACCAATCCATAGCATAAACGAACTGCTTCTGCAGCCTTGTTAATTTTACGAAGATTGAGAATAACTGCATTACACAAATCAATGTCAACATACTTATATTTTTCAAACAAAAACTTCAACAATTTGCATGTTTACAATGCCCAATAGACTGCTTCCAATTTAGATTAGCACAACAGTTTAGTAAATGTTGTCTGTGTCACAAGATTCAAATTGTTAAAGATGAAAAACTCACTATAAGATTCCATGATCTAACCTACTTTACTCATTCAAAAGGAAAAAAAATTAATGAGGCCTAATTACTTTAATATTTGATGGTTTTCAGGAGCAAAATCAATTCCCAAACAGGTGAATAATCATGAATTTTCACTGATAGAGACGAGATACCAAAACACACAATAGGGATACCATTAAATAAATCTGAATTATTAATTAGCAACCAACTATATTTGTAACTCTTCTACTTAAAATATATGCATAATCAAAATGAAACAACTAACATACTTATGGTTGAAGGGGGTGTTTAGCTAACTCATTAGGAAGATAACATCAAGACCAACAAAAATTTGGAATAGTATGTCAAGATAACTCATTCTGAAATAAAACCTCCGAACTGAAAATAAAGTAACACGCATGTAAATACAATGGAGAACAAATTATGCAAACTAAGAACACCTCAGAACTGATTTTTGCTGCAAAAAATAGTGCTCGCAGAAGGATGACACGGTTGAGTCAACTATTATATGTGTTATTCCTCTGGATTTTATCATATGTTAAATTTGGGGTGGAATGAGATGGATATTAATGAACATATGATTTTTTTTCATAATCCAATTCAATTCCTATTCAGAAATTATTAAAATGATTCTAAAAGACATAACTGAAAAAGCCACAAGACTAAAAAATAGGATTGATGGCCAATATTTTGTTGGGAAACAATTCACATTTCAAAGTATGGAAATCTAATGCATGGAAAAAGGGTTGAATATTTCAAGATCTATGAATTTGACCAATGAGACTTGCACATTCAACTTAGAAAAATGAATTAGGAGTTTCGAAAACTCACTGGAATTGTGAAGTATTAACCTCTTTTTGGATGAAGCCAAATTCTATAAATAGAAAGACTACGGAAGATGTGAAGTATCTCCAAATTTGAGCAATCATGAGAAGAGTTGTAGAATCTCTATTTTAAGTGCTTATATATATAGTTGAGGTATCTCTAACCATGTCATAGTGAGAGGAGGGTACGGGTGATTATTTGTTTTATTTGAAAAGTTTATGTATTTATTTTTAATTTTTAAAAACATACATTTGATAAAACAAAAGCATGTAAACAAGTACAAAGACCTGTCTAAATTCTGTTAAATGACCAAGACTACACAAATATCAAATATTATGATGAAATGTAAAATAATCTGCACTTTGAAATGAAATATAAATAAATGATTTTACAAGTGAAAATGTGAACTTACTGTCACACCTTTCAACCTAAATGATATTGATGTTCATGAACAGTGACAAGGGAACTCAGCTCAACCAACTCAATGTTTCGCAGAAAGAATCGACCTTATAAACGGTTGTGAAGGGACTTAGAAGATGAGAATGGAGTTAGCAATTTGAAAAGGGAGAGAGATTCAGTGTTTATATTTAGTTTGCAATGAATTATTGTATATTATATTATGCATAGAAAAATAAAATAAAATAAAAAGGAGAACCGATGGAATATACAGTTGAATTAAACATGACTTTATCATGTTGCTTTTTATTCAACAAAAAAATAGTGTTGTTTTTATGTCAGGTCTGTATTGTAATTATAAAGTAACCGATCCGGATTGCCTACCTTTTATGCGGAAAAGGCACCATGCCTTTGGACCAATCTGATCCGCCCGATCAAATGCAAGATCATGCCACGTGTTCAATTTTTTTTTTCTTCTTAAACTTCAATGTATCAGTAATTTGAGTTAATCTAATCATATATAAGCTCAAAACAATCATAGAGAAATAGTTGAAAAGCGAAAATAACAAATTGGAAAAAAAAATTCAGAGAGTGAAATTGATAAGTGGTTGAAAGGAAAAGTACAATTAAAAAGAGGCAAGCTATTATAAACCTCGGCGCCGAAAATGTGACGGGAAACGACGAGGTGCGGCTGCCGGTGGCATGGAGGCGGTGGGCGACGGCAATGCAGGAACAGAGTGTTATCTTGGTTGATCATATAGTACTACAATTTTATTTTTTGGGTGAGATTGATCTGGAGCGTGAGATTGATCGAACAGGTCAGATTGACCCAAATACATGGTAGGTAGGCAGTCCGATCCTTAGGTAACCTAGCTTGGTTTCACGTGCTTCTCAACTTAGTATCTTCCACATAAAAAGAAAAAAAATTTAAGTAGGAAACTATGTCGATAGGGAAACTTTAATGTCAACTCAACATTTATATTTCTTTTCTCCAATTTTAATAATAAGAATTCAACTGATATCTTATAAATTTAATATATACCTTTTTTATCACTAAATTAAATTATTAAGGTTAAATTCTTACAATTTATGCATTTTAAATGTTGAGGACTATTATTATTATTATTATTATTATTATTATTATTATTATTATTATTATGGTGGCCCTTTGTCCATTTTTCTTAATAAAAAATAAAGTTTTAAAAATATAGATACTATATTTTAAAAATGAAAAAAGTGATAAATAAGAATAAAATTATAAATAAAAATTTAAAATAAATGATAAGATTGGAATAAAAATTGTTATATTAAAATTTGATGTCCTTTTATACAGATATAGATATTTTAACAAATTCAATTATTTAATTAAATAAAAAAATATGAATAAATTAATTAAAAGAAAAAAATATTAAACCAAACAAGTGAATATATTATATTTAAATGATAAAACGAACTAATATGATTATTATTTAAATTAACTTTTTATAATACTTTAAAATATTATGAATTAAAAGAAAATACTAAAATAATAAATAAACAAATAATTCTATTTTATTTATTAAATAAACAAAATAAATATAATATATATATATATGGTCCCACTAATATGAACAATTTAAAAGACGGTCGCAAGTGGACCTTTGAAAGTTACTTGCAAGTAGCAATAGCAGATTAATTAAGTTTTTTATTTTTTTTATGAACAATTTAACCAAATTGTTTGAAGGTGCAGTTTAAATAAAAAAGAAACCAACACAGTACCAATTACGTTGGTGATAAAAAAAAAAACACGTAATGTATTTATTGTCATAGGAAAAATTTACAGAGATCTCGCCTAGTTTAAAACCACCAATTAAAGTGAGCATTAGGGTTAGAAAATAGGTTTCAGAGTGGCCTGTTAAGAAGTCTAAGACATAATTTTATGTATGTGTCGGACTTTGATAGAAATTTAATATAATTTTTTAGAATGTTTAAGATTTTATTTTATTACGTTTTGAAAATATGACTTTATATGTATTGTATTTAAATTATATTTTATAATAATATATTTAAATATGTCAAAAATTAAATAAAGTTAATATATATAAATTACTAAAAGTTAAATATATAATAAAAATATTAAAATTTAATATAATAATTAATATAATAAAAAATTTATCATTTATATTTATTTAAATAGTTCAACATAATAAACCTAAATTTTTTATTATATATCTTATAATTTGATTTTTTT
>JBBPBS010000968.1:10997500-11010252 GCA_037974835.1 Cicer judaicum
TAATTCATAGAAAAAACACTAACATAAATTTTAAATTATATAAATTGACTAGAATTATTTAATATTTGGACAATATTTTCATCATTTAATCGATATAGTTTGCATTTTTTAAATTTTAAATTTTTTTTTTAACAAATATATATCGAGATTATGATTTTCATTCCTTGTCAAATACTCTGTTAACATTTGCCAATTAATTATGAATATCAAACAAAAATTATGTAAAACTTTGAATATTTTATATGTATTTATGTTTACAAAAGTGAAGGTTCAACTTTTTGGTCCACCAATTTGATGTTTAAAAATATCAAATATTGGTTGAATTCTATGAGACCAACACGGCATGACACTGATATATTGATTTTCAGTTAATTATTTTTAGGATGATCTTCAGTGCAACTTTTGCCTTTAGATCCGCAAAAGACTAATTTGATCAATATTTAAAATATTTGATGACCAAATTAGAAATAGTAATTGGTCTTGCTTGTTAATAGTACAGTATAATTGGCCTTGCTTGTATACAATGCTTTTGATGATTTAGTGTTTGTTTTGTAAATTTTCATCATCATCTGGTTTTGTTGAACACAAGTTTGGCTGTTAGACAGGTCAGAAACTGACTTGATCAACGTTGTTGAGCAAAGAATATGGCATTCAATGGAAGAAGGCCAATTTGAAAAATTGCCTGGGAAAGGCAAGCCACTAAACCTTGACACAAATCCTCATGAAAGAGATTTTGTGTTTTGTAAATAAAAGTATTCTATTATTGTATCTCTTTCTATTGCCTTCAAGTGATTCAATCATGTTTTTGGATTGTATCACAAATGCAACATTTGCCATGCTTTTCACGGTAACCTTTTTCCTAATGCTGTTATTTCAATTTTTATTTTTATCAATGTTATTTGAATCTCGTAACGGACTAACCGTGCTAGTGATAATTAGAAGGTAAAATATATAGTATGTCTTATAGCAAGATGATGATTAAATGGAATTGTCGATAACTTAAATGATATATTATAGGAATTATTTTTGTTTGTTTAATGTATCTCTGAATACGAATAGATCAAACGTGATAAATTGATTTGAGTGGTTAAATTCAAAACTTCAAATTATCCCTCCATCAAAAACTAAAGAGTTTATTTATTTTTTTTAGTATATTTGTTAGTTTTTTTCCTTCATCAAAGAATTTACTTTTCTTAGTATATTTGTTAGCCTTTCTCTGTCATCAAATGTTTCAATCATTTTACCCTTAAACTCCTTTTATCTCTAGCTCAATCCAATGGAACTACTTAACCTCTTGAAATATTTACTTGATACCCTGATACATTATAGCTAGGGTTGATACATTATAGCTAGGGTTGGACAATTCAAGCTCAATCGACTGTACTCGACTGACTCACGTACAAAAAAAAAAAAAAGGAAACAAGCAGGTCAAACCAAGTGAAACGGGTCAGCAGGTCAGAAGACCAGGCATATAAGGGTGTAGGCGGACGAGTTCTGTAAAAGCTTGGGACGAGGCTGTTATAGGTTTGAGTTTGTAAATAACAACAATCGGTACGCGAACTCAACCGAGTCAAAAGGCTTATTAATAGTGCAATTCAATCTATTTAAGAAAACCTAAATATAAAAGTAATTTTTTTAAAATGAACCCTAATTCCTGTCCTATGAGTAGTAGCCACTTGTCCTCTCTCTCACTCTCTTAAGTTTGCTTATCTCTTTCTCAATATCTCACATATCTCGTTCTCAGAGCTCTACAACTATGTCATTGCCATCTCTTTCAAAGTCTTAACTTCCCTTTAATTTCATTATTCCCCTTTCTCTATCAAAAATTTTGTTTTTTGTTTTAGAGTTTTAGTTTTGTAACTCTTTTGTGTTTTATCTTTTTATTCTGAACTGGACAACTTGGCTTGAAGAATTAGAGATTAACAAAGAAAAATAATGTTAAAAGGTTTGTTGTTTAACTTTCAATGTTATGCTTTTACTCTGTTTTAACTTTAATTTTATGTTTAGTTTGTGATTATATCTTTCTCCTTTTCGTTCATCCCATTTCTCTATCATTTTTTTGTTATTGAGTTTTCGTTTTTTAACTCTTTTATGTTTTTTTTTTTATTCTGAATTGGACATCCTTGACTTGATGGATTGGAGACTAAAAAACAAAAATACTATTAAAAGGTTTGTTCTTTAACTTTCAATTTTATGCTTTTACTTTGTTTTAATTTTAATTTTATGTTAAGTTTGTGATTAGATATTTTTTCTTCTCTTTCATCCTCTTCTTTATCAATTTTTTTCTTCTATTTTAGAGTTTTTCGTTTTCTAACTTTTTGTGTTTTTTCTTTTTATTCTGAACCGGACAACCTTTGTTCTAGTTTTTATTTATTTATTTAAATTTTTTTTCTAATTTTAAAATGTTTTAGGATTAGAGTTCCTGTTTTCGGACTTCAAGTTTTTCTGATCTAGTTTGTTTTTAATTAACTGTCCTTTTTAAAAAAAAAATCTAATTTGTGTTTTTGGTTAGTTCAATTATTCTTATTGTTTTTATTGTTTGGTTTTGATTATTGTTATGTGTTTTTTACTTATTGTATTATGAAGGGTTTTTCATAGTGAAGGTTTTCTACGTAGTTTGTCTGTTAACTAACTATATTTTTTTTTAATATGTTTGTGTTTTTTAGATTAATTTTTTTTTTATTCTTATCATTTTTGTTCTTTTATTTTAATTCTTGTTAGGTTTTTTCACTTACGTTACTCTGATAGTGTATGTTTCTAAACTTTAAGTTTTTTCTTTCTAGTTTATTTTTAACTAACCATGTTTGTGATTTTTGATTAGTTTTATTTTTATTTTTATTATGGTGTTTGCTGTTTTGTTTTTATTGTAGTTGGTTATTAATTCTGATTTTTATTTTGAGAATGTGTTTAATTTTGGTTTTTATTATTGTGTTTAACATGTTTTTGTTTGATATTTCTAGCTTTTTTATGTTTGGTTAAGTTATTTGTGTGCTTTCTAACTTTTCTCTTTTCAGTCTTTGGAGATTTAGTATGGTTCTAGCCTTAGGAAGTGGTATATGTGAAGTTTTCAATTGTTTTATGCTTAGTATGTATGGTTCATGTTAATTGTTTAATATGTACGCTTGCAACTATTTTATGTTTAATGAATATATTTCCTCTATATTTAATTTTTATGTATTTTCATGTTTAATTAGTATCTAGACTTGCAACTATTTTATGTTTAAGTAGTACATATAGATATATTCATTTATTCTTAATTAGTTATGTATGCCTGTTTCATGTGTAATATGTATGTTTGCAACTATTTTATGCTTAATTTGTATGTGAACTTCTTGCTTAATTAGTATGTATGCTTTGTATGTATACTTGCAATTGTTTTTGCTTAATAAGTATGTATCATTTATGCTTAAATATTATGTATTCACATTCTTAATTAGTAATTATGTTTGACTTTAGTTTTTATGTAATATGTCAAACACTTTATTACTGGTTATTAATTAAATATTTTAACTATCTAATTCTTTTTAAATAGTTTAATTATAAAGTCAAATTTAAAAGTAATTTTAAAAACTAAATTTTAACTATTAAAAAGTTAAAAATTAAGCTCTTAACGTCTTTCGATAGTGGATAATTCTCAACCTATTGAATCTTCTTAACCAACACAATCAATTGTTGTTGTAGATGAGCTTCCTCCTCTTCCTATAAGTAATAATAAAAATAAAATTTAACGATAATGGTCCCAAAAGAAGCACTAAGGTTTGGTTGAGGGTGATAGTTTGGTTTCATTAAGCCAAAGGTTCAATGCTCAAGAATGTAGGAATGTAATTGTCTTTTGGTTATCCTCGATGAACATTCATTTAGAGTGATTGAAGATGAGGGTTTTAAACAATTATGTACACAATTGCAGTCACAAATGATCATCCTTTCAAGCAGGACCATTGCTAAGGATTATTTTCAGCTATATCTTGCTGAAAAATTGAAGCTAATTAAGGCCTATTTCAAATTTGATTGCAGTATAGTAGCTCTTACTACGGACAGTTGGACGTACCTTCAGAATCTCGATTATATGACTCTTATCGCTCATTTCATTGATAAAGAATGAAACTATCAAAAACACATTTATAAGTTTTAGTTTAGTGTCAAATCACAAAAGAAACACTATTGGTAAGAAAATTGAAGAGGTGATGATGGAGTGAGGTCTTAAATTGTGTCTACAATTATCGTTGACAATGCATCATCCAATGATAAGTTGCATCTTATTTGAATAATAAACTTATGAACAAGAATAGACTAATGGGTGAAGCAGTTATTTCCATATGAGGTGTTGTGCCCATATATTGAATATAATAGTCAAAGATAAGTTAATAGAATTTTTTTTAATCTATTTGTAGCATTTGTAATGCAATTAGGTTTGTTCAGTCTTCTCCACAAAAAACTTTGAAGTTCAAGGAATGCATTGATATTTGTAATATAACATGTAAAAAAAGGTGGTGCATTGTGAACAGATAGACATAAAGATAAACCGATATATAGATAGACACATACATACACACAAAAAAAAAAAAGATAGATAGATAGATGGACAAATAGACAGACACATAAACGGACAAACAGAAAGAAAAATAGACAGACATACAGACAGAGATAGAGACATATAGACATACATACATACATATAGATAGATAGACAAATACACAAACAGAAAGATAGACAGACGAACATACAAATGGATAGACAGATAGTTGAACAGACAAATGGACAAATAGACGGATAGACAAACAAATGGACAAAAAGACTGACAGACAGACGGACATACGAACTGACAGAAGAATATACAAATGGATGGACAAATGAAAAAACAGACACAGATGAATAGACAAACATACAGAAAGATAGACAGATAAATGGACAAACAGACGAATAGACAGACAGACAAACAGATGCACAAACGGGCAAACAGACGCACAAACAAAAAGACAGTCAAATAGACAAACAGAAAGATGGACAAACAGATGGAAAGTTAGATGGACAAATAGACAAACAAAAAGGCGGACATACGAACAAACCGACGGATAGACAGCCAGACAGACAAATAAAAAGTCAGACAGACGAACAGACAAACGGATAGACACACTAACAGACATACAAACAAATAGATAAACTATAAAATAGACGAACATAAAAACATATAGACAGTAAAACAAACATACAAACAAATAGATAGGTAGATAAACAAACAACTAGGCATACACAGATATAGAAAAACAACAGACGAACACATAGATAAAAACACATGCTGTAAAATAGACCGAAATATAGACAGATACACTAACAAATAGACAATGACACAAACAGTTAGACAAAGAAACATATAACATAATAAAAAAAGAGACATACAACCAAATAGACAAAGAGAGAGACAAATAAATTAACAGACATACAGATAAATAGATAGATAGACACACAAATATATAGATAGACAACCAAATAGATAGACAAAGAGAATATCAGATATAGATAGATAGATAGACAGAACGAGAGATAGGTAGATAAACAAACAAACAAATAGAAAGATATATAAATAAATAGACATATAGACAAATAGATAGACAGAAAGGTAGACAGACAAATAGAAAGACAGGCAGACAGACAAACAAATAGACAGACAGACAGACTAACTGATAGATAGACAGACAGACACCCAGATAGACTGACTGACAGACAGATAGACCGACAGACAGACAGATAGACAGAGATATAGATAGACAAAAAGGTAGATAGACAAAGAGACAGACTAAAAGACAGACAAACAGATAGACAGATAGTCATACACACTAAAAGACTGACATACTAACTAATAGACTAATTGACAGACTGGTTGACATACAAACAGACAGACAAACAGACTGATAGACTGACTGACATACAGAAAAACAGAAAAACAGATAGACAGACTGACTGACTGATATACGTACTTACAGATGGACACACTGACAGACAGACTGACTGACAAACAGACAAACATCCGGACTGATATACAAATGGACAGACAGACTGATAGAAAGGTAGATAAACAGATAGATAGAGAAAAAAAATAGTGAGACAGATAGAAACACAGACAGATGGAGAGACATACTAACAGACAGACTTACACACTAACAGAGTGACTGACTGAAAGATAGATAAATAGACAGACTAACAGACAGACAGACAAACAGAAAGATAGACAGATAGACATACAAAGAGATAGAGTGATAGACAGCCAGACTGACTGACATACAAACAAACATACTGATAGACAGACAGACTGACATATAGAGAGACAGACAGACTTACATACTGACAGACCGATAGAAAGGTAGAAAGAGAGATAGATAGACAGATCGAGAGATAGATAGATAAACAAACAAACAAATAAAAAGATATACAAATAGATAGATAAATAGATATACAGAAAGGTAGATAGAAAGACAGATAGAAAGACACACAAACAGACTGACAAACAGATAGACAGATAGACAAACAGACTGACAGTCAGACACACAAACAGACAGACAGAAAGGTAGATAGACAGAGAGATAGACAGACAGATAGACAAATAGACAGACAGACAGTCAAACACACTGAAAGACTAACAGACAGACAGATAGACTGAAAGACTAACTAACAGACATACAGACAAACAGAGTGAAAGACAAACTGACTAACTGATATACTGACAAACAGACTGACAGACTAACAGATGGACACACTAACAGACAGACAGATGGACTAAAAAACAGACAGACTAACATCCAAACTGACATACAAACAAACTGACATACAAATAGATAGATAGACAGACAGAAAGGTAGATAAACAGATACACAGACAGATGCACAAACGGGCAAACAAACGCACAAACAGAAAGACAGTCAAACAGACAAACAGAAAGATGGACAAACAGATGGAAAGTTAGATGGGCAAACAGACAAACAAAAAGGCGGATAAACACACTAACAGACATACAAACAAACAAATAGATAAACTATAAAATAGACGAACATAAAAACATATAGACAGTAAAACAAAAAGACAAACAAACAAATAGATAGGTAGATAAACAAACAACTAGGAATACACAAATATAGAAAAACAACAGACGAATATATAGATAAAAACACATGCTGTAAAATAGACCGATATATAGACAGATACATTAACAAATAGACAATGAGACAAACAGTTAGAGAATGAAACATATAACAGAACAAAAAAAGAGACATACAACCAGATAGACAAATAAATTGACAGACATACAGATAAACAGATAGATAGACACACAAATATATAGATAGACAAATATACATATACACAAAGAGAATATAAGATATAGACAGATATATAGACAGAACGAGAGATAGAAAGATAAACAAACAAACAAATAGAAAGATATACAAATAGATAGACAAATAGACATAAAGGTAGATAGACAGATAGAAAGACAGACATAAAGACAGACAAACAAATACACAGATAAACAAACAGACTAACAGATAGACATACACACACACAGACAGACTGATCGACAAACAGACACACAAACAAATAGATAGACAGACAGAAAGGTAGATAGACAGAGAGACAAACAAAAAGACACACAGACAGGTAAACAAACAAACAGAAAGACAGAGAGACAGACAATCAAACAGACTGAAAAGACTAACAGACAGACAATCAAACAGACTGAAAAGACTGACAGACAGACTAACTAACATACTGACTAACATACAGACAGACAAACAAACTAACTGATATACGGACTAACATACAAATAAACAGAAAATAGACAAAAAAAGAGACAGACTGACAAACAGACTAATAGACTGACTGACTAACAAACAAACATCCAGACTAACATCCAGACTGACATAAAAACAGACAGAAAAGTAGATAAACAAATAGACATACAAAAAGGTAGAGAGACAGATAGACAGATAGAAAAATAGACAGACAGACAGACTAACATACTGACTGACTAAAAGACAGACAGATAGACAGACTAACAGACTGATAGATAGTCAGAAAGATAGACAGACAGACATATAGAGAGATAGACAGAAAGACTGACTGACTAACAGATGGACGCACTAACATATAGACAGATAGACTGACTAACAAATAGACAGACAGACAAACTAACATCCAGACTGACATACAAACAAATAGGCAGACAGACATTCATAAAGGTAGATAAACAGATAGAGAGACAGAGAGACAGACTAACAGACAAGACTTACAAACTGATAGACAGACAGATAGACTAACAGATTGACAGATAGACAAACAGACAGACAGAATGACCGACAAACAGACTAACTGAGTAACAGATAGACAGACAGAAAGGTGGATAGACAGAGAGACAGACAAAAAGGCAAACAGATAGATAGATAGACAAACAGAATGACAGATAGACAGACAGTCAACTAGACTGAAAGACTAACTAACAGACTGACAGACAGTCAAACAGCCTGACAGAGTGACTTATAGACTGACATACGTATAGATAAACAGAAAAACAGAAAAACAGACAGAAAAAGAGACAGACATACAGACTAACAGATTGACAAATAGACTTACAGACTAACAAACAAACTTACTGACTGATAAACAGACAGACAGACTAACAACCATACTGACATACAAACAGACAAACAGTTAGACAGACAGACCTACAAAAAGGTAGACAAACAGATAGACAGACAGATAGGTTGAGAGACAGATAGACAGACTAACAGACTGACATACTGACTGAAAGATAGACAAATAAACAGACTAACAGACGGTCAAAAAGATAGACAGACAAACATACAAAGAGACAGAGTGACAGACAGACAAACTGACAAATAGACTGACAGATGGACACACTGACAGACAGACAAACAAACTGATAGACTGATAAACAGACTGACTGACTGACAAACAGACAGACAGATAGATAGATATAAAGAGAGATAGACAAATAGAGAGATAGACATACATACAGATAGTCAGACAGATAGACTAAGAGATAGATAGACAGACTGATTAACAAACAAACAAAGAAATAGACAGACAAACAAATATACAAACAGACAGATATAAAGAGAGACAGAGAGATAGATGGATAGATAGACACATAGAGATACAAACAGATAGATAGAAAGAGAGATAAACAAAGAGATAGACATAAAGAGGGATAAACAAATAGAGAGACAGAAAGAGAAAGACTAAAACTGCAATTAAGTATTATTTTTAAAATAGAGTTTCAAGACCACTAAGTAGTACAACTTGTGTCTTAACGACTCAAATAAAATGTCACATCTAAATAATCAAATTTAAAAAAAAAATGATTTTAAATGATTTTATTTCTAAAAATGAGTTTTTGAACCATCAAGTTGTACAACTTATGTCCTAACAACTAATAGGTTAAAAGACAATACATCCAATTAGTTTTTAATAGAAAATTTCTCTATATATTTAGCATATTTAATATTTATTATAAAATTAATTAAATTTAATATATAAAATAAGACTTATTTGGAAAAAAAAATGAATGCTAAAAATATAAAGCTTATAATGACCTTAAAATCCAAAAAAATAAATTCTATATGTAATGATAAAAAAAATCAACAGAAAAATAATAAATATATACCAAATATATAATATATATAATAATAATAATAATAATAATAATAATAATAATAACTAAATCTAATTTAACAAATAGAAAGGCAAACATACGCTGAAACATCACTGCCGCTGCCAAATATGAAAGAAGAAAAACGCAAAAAAGAGAAAGTGCAGAGAAAAGGAAGGGGAAATAGGAGAACAGAAAAAAGGGACCGAGAGGTTTGGTTCTGTTCTTAGTTTATTCTTTCTTAAATTAGGACGTTATTTTTGTATAACAACACATTTCATTTTTTTTCATTAATACCTCATTTGATATATTACAGTAACGAATACAACTACCAAAGATGAAAACAATATCTTAATCTTCCTTATTTTTAAGTCTTTTTTTAGCTTTTTCTTCTTTCTTGATTTTTTTTGCATCAATTTATAGGTAAACCGGTGAATGTAAGTTGTGTTGGTGTTTGTGAAGAAGGAGGAAACGTATATATTTAAATTTAGTATATATTTAAATTTGAATTGTAAAATACTAACCTGTTAGATGTCTGATAAACTGCAAAATTCTTTATTAAATATATTATTATTATTATTCAAATAATTTTTAATTATTCAGACAAAATTGACACACTACATAGACATAATAGTATGAAAGTAATTGTTTATTTGTTATCTTAATATTAACAATAATTTGGGTATATATTTGGATTTATTGTAAGTTGACAAACTTTCATGGATGAAAGTAATAGAAAATCTTAATAATTTTTATTTATTATTTAGTTTGTATTGTGATACTTATTTGAATTTATTATAAAACATATTTAACTATGAAATGTAAATTAACAAATAGAATATATGATACATGTATTAGTTATAATATAACTATGAATAATTGTTTATTTAATAGAAATGAAATGAATTCTTATTTGTTAAGGGGTAGATGACTTATATGTTTTGACCCATTTTATGACATTTGATAATGATAAATTTTTATGATCATGCTTTGTTAGCTTGTGGCAATATATATTTAATGCATTCAATGTATTATATCTTAGACTTTGATATATTGAAAAGGGAATTAGAATTTTAAATTGAGATGCTTATTAAATATAATAAAAGATAAAATGACATAAAAGATTGTGTGTTTGATAATTAAAATGCTTATGAACTGTATATGATACAACGTGAAGAGATTAAATGACAAAAGTGTCATGGTTTGGTGATAGTTGGTCAACACTATCAAGAATATAAAAGGTAATCATATGCTTGATACCATTCATGACTTGTTATAGACCTAATATAGCATATATTATTGGAAGATTAAGTCAATGTATAAGCAATTCAAGAAAAAGACATTGTTATGTTATTAATAAAGTATTAAAATATTAAAAGAAATAATTAATCATAGTTTAATCTAGAATGGATATCCTTCAGTTTTGGAGGGATATAAAATTCAGTTGGGTAAATCATATTGAGGATCATGCTTCCATAAGTGGATAGATCTTCAACATTGGTGGAGGTGAGTTTCTTGGGGTTCAAAGAAACAAACTTGTATTGCCGACACCACCATGGCTACAAAATTTAATGTTCTAATTGCATATAGTAAAAAGGCTAAATGGCTAAGAAATTTGTTGTATGAGATAAAAAGTTGGCAAAAGCTAATGGCATCACTATCCATACAAAGTGATATTCAATACACTATCAAAAGAATATAACAGAAAGTCAATATATATTGGTTTAGGATATAACTATGCAAATGATTTAATGGAGTGATATCCATAATGTTTGAAAGAACTAGAATGAATCTTGCAGATCCTTTGATGAAAGGTCTGACAAAGGACATGGTGTTGAAGACATCATTAGAGATGTGAAACAAGCTCATATCTAAATAACTACCAATGGTAGAAACGATCGACTCACACTTGAGTAGCATTAAGTCTTTTCAATGAGGAAAGTACATTATTAGATTGATTGAAGTACTTAACAATAGATACATCCCAAAAGGTAAAAATACTTGGACCATAAAATAAAAGTGGTAGGATGAGGACTCCTCTTAATGGACTATATGAGAATAAGTGGGTCCCTTCATAGAGTTCAAGGTTTATAATTCGATCAAATGTACCGAGATTTCATGTGTGAGTTATGCACACTTGTTCTAATGAATGGTTGGGGATTGTGAGGGGAATTTCCAAAATATATTTGGAATTCTCTAATAGCTATATTAATGTAACAAATTTAAATAACTTAATGTACCACTTGGTCAAGTGGTTGCAATGCTTGAATTTAATTCAAACTAATGTATTTGTTATGTTATGAAAGGTTATAATTTTTTTTAAGAGTTGTCTTCTTTCAGCAATTGATATGAGTTTCTCTATAAATAGAAACACTTTGAAGACATAAAGTACAAGACCAAATTCGTTAAATGTGTTAAATTTCTATCAAAAATATTTTTAAGTAATTTCTTATTTTCTCTAGTGGAGATAATGTGTATGGTTCAGTGTCAAGTAATATTCAAATGCATCCCGAATTGTCTTATAAAGAGATGGAGGCCCATCTCGTACGTACTCACAAGAAGATCAATAGTAATTTGACTAAACTATATTTTTCACCTTCTAAATTTTATAATTGGTCAATTTTAGTTGTCTTATTTAGGCAATGAGTACGTTTGTTTCATATTTTTTCATAAAAAAACTATATTTTTAAACTAAATATTATTTTTTTTTTATTATTTGAACGATATTTGATTTAGATTTTTAAAAAATTATTTTGTTAAAGAATTACTTTTTAACTAAAATTAAAAAGATAAAAATAATAATTTTTCACATTTGTCTAACTTGATAAATGAGAGAAAAAATGACACAAAATTTAAAAACACATAATTTAACCTACTAATAAGTATTCATTTTTGACAAATTTTTATGTGCATATGGAAAATCAAACTATCAATATAGTAAAAAGAATAACAATAAAAAAAAATCAATATTACTATCTCTATTTTAACAATTATCAAAATTTAAGGAGTACAAATGACAATAAACTATCATGAAAAAGTAATAACTACCAAACAAAAAATAATAACTACTTTATAATATATCGAAAAAATAACT
>JBBPBS010000968.1:11035460-11103924 GCA_037974835.1 Cicer judaicum
GAGTCTATCAAATTATTGGTTTGATTTTTATATTTTAGATGAAATTCAAAACACATCATTAAAATTTAAGTTGAAAGATATAATGTATTTTATTAAATTTTTAATTTGTAATATTTTTTTATAGATTAAAAAAAATTGTTGGGACTTTTTTTAATGAGATGAAAGAAAAGACAATAGTATTTAACTATATAGAAAATATGATATGATATTTAGCATAAATTCAAAAGCTCTCTCTAAATTTGATAAAAATATACATTTAAAATAATTTCACGAAGAAAACATACTCAAACCAATAAATTAATAGATCAAATAATTTATGTGCTTCTAAACTCTACTAATCTAGAAAAGATTTGTGCAATATTAAACTCAAAACACAATATTATCCGACCTTTTTTAGGGATGATAAGTCAATCAAAACGAGATAGACTTGTATATAGCAAATGAGATTATTTGAGATATTCCTCCATATGCCAAAACCATGTTTCTATAATGTTAAACTTAGAAATAAGAGAGTCAATGAAAAAAACCATAAATACACGGTATAGAATTAAATAAACCCAAAACAAATATTAACTAAGACTCAATTGTAAGAATTATATTTATTCGAGAAAAATAGAATATACGATGTTTCGATGATAAATACAAGAGAACAATTTTTTCTCTAATTTTTTTTGAAATGCGTAAGTAAAATATCATCTGACCATAAAGAAGAAAGAAAAAAAACAAATAAAGAGGAAAATAAAAAGAGAATATATGGTGGTCACTATCTTATTGACACGAGTCCTGCAGAATGAATATGTCAAGAAAGAATGGACCATCTCATAAGAATCATACGGTGATGAACTAGTCAGTCACGGTCAAATATTAAAATCAATTAAAATTATCATTAATCGTATAAGAAATATTATATAATATTAATTATATTAATTTAATAAATAATCTAATATATACAAATATTAGCTTAAAAATATAAATCAGATTATTCAAAATAAAAAAAGGAAGATTTTATTAAACCAAAAAGAGACTGTATATAAATTTATCAAAACAATCGAGTAAAATAAAAAATATACAATCATTCATACAATTTAATAAACTTATTGGTAAAAGAAAGTTTTCTAAATATGTATGTATTTGGCTGAGTTGGACCACATATGCATGGGAACCGGGCGGTTCCCTAAAAAATAAATTACTACAGCTAAGCATCGAAGCTAATTCGTCGAAAGAAGGTCACAACCTCCTTGAATTACCATCACTATGCCAAATTCGTATTTTTGTAAAAGTTACATTTGTAACTGAATATATTTAGAGTCTGTTTGGCAAGAAAAAAAAGTTTATGACATTTTTGTTATTTGTATTAAATTTTTTTAATCGTTTTTTATTATTAATAATTTTAAACTTTTTAAATAATTTAATATCTAAAGTTTTAAATAATTTATTTATTATAATTTTAAATAAATGAACTAATTAATTTAATTAAAAATATATCAGATTAATAATTTTTTTTTATATTTTAAAAAAAATTAAAAAAATTTATATATTTATTTAATTTAAAATAAATAAATAAAAATATTTCAAAATGATAAATTTTAAATTAATAAAAAAGAATTAAATGATTAATTTTTAAATATATTAACCATTAATTATTAAAAAAATTAATTAAAAATTAATTTTATATTATTTTACATGTTAAACTAATAAACCCTTGTTATTATCAAACACTTGATGAATTTAATAATTAATTTAAAAATTATCAACTATAAACTATTAATTAATTTTATTAAATAGAGCATAAAAACTAATATATAAAGGTATTTGATTTGACAAACAATTACACAACGCTTCACTTCGTTATCATGCCTTGGGAGAAAAGGCTTCGCAAAAAGGGAACGTGAGGTTCACGTGATGGGAGGAGAATGTGAGTAAAAAACCAAAAGTCTCACTCTAAATTGGGCGAAAGTTTTTTAATGAATTTCCTTCCATTCCCATCCCTTGAGTTCATTTCAACATGAACGGACAGATCTTCTCCGGCGTGTGAGCAAAGAAACAACAACGTCAGCGTCAACGGATGAAGCCAAGAGGCCAACACACTGCCCCCACTCAAACGCGTCTTTCAGCAATTCCCCTTTCAGCAAATATGTCTTTCAATGGGTAAAAGTGTTTAAATTCTATTAATGTTTAGAATCTTTCTTTTTCTTTTGAATGTACTGTTTTCTATCTTTGATTAACTTTTTTTATTTTGCTCTTAAATGCTTTACTTTGTAGGTTTCTGTTTTTATTACAAAGGTGAGTCATTACAGCTTAATTGAGCTAGTGCTAGAAATGGTAACTACTATTAAGGTGAGAATCTTTCTGTTTTTCTATCTGAATGCTTTTTGAAGTGGTTCTTTATTTTGATCATGAATTGCTTTAACACTACCATTATGCATTTATCACACTCTTTTTTCTTCATTTGATTCTGTACCTTACAGCTATGATCAATGTGTTTTTGTAGTTAATTTGATGCATTGCTTAGTTGCAAAGGTGAAGTTACTTTGAGTTGCAAAGGTAAGCTAGCAATTATTTACTGCATTATTTCTATTTCTATTTTCATTTTTTACTTTGTCCATTAATTTACACTAGCAGTAATGTTTTAGAGACCATGTTACATGAATTGTTATTGTCCATGAGCTATATATATACCATTCTAACAAGCATTCTGAAACCATGATATAAGCACTTATTTTTCCATTGCAATTATTTTAATTATCATACTCATTCTCTCTTTCTCTGCTATCTATTATACAAGAAATAATCCTAAACAAAAATGCAGTTCTACATTATATTGTTGTTGTTGGCATGTTGCATGGCCAACATGGTTGTACGGGTGGTGTCCATCGGTTACCTCCCTCTAAAACGGGTAGTTCCACTTAACAATCACATTGAGATGGACACATTGAGAGCTCAGCTCTCAAGAATCTTCGGAGGTGTTGGAGGCATAGGAAATTTCACGGTCCAAGGCAGTGCTGATCCAAACTCCTTTGGGTAAGTCTAATCCTTTCCCGCCTTGAAAAATTCCTTCATTTATTGCTTATGTTGTATTATGCATTGATCATATTGTCTGTTCTTTCAACAAGCAGGCATATTTTCTTATCATCTTTTCCATCTATTCAAAAGAAAAAAGCTTTTTTTTTATTAACATTGAAAAATAATGTCATATGAAGTGAAATACCATACTTCTGAATGTATAGTGAGTTAGGTGACTGAAATTTATCTATTTTTTAGATCTTGATAATAATATTATATATTCAATTTATCTAAAAAACTGATTTTATTTCATTTTATTTTTTTTAGATAGGTGAGAGTAGGATTTAATTAATAATTAATATTAATACTATTGTTAGTTTTTTTTGTTCAGGATGTATACTACAAAAGTGAAGTTGGGATCTCCACCCAAAACATTTACTGTTATGATTGACACAGGAAGTGACCTTTTGTGGTTCAATTGCAAAGCTTGTAGTAATTGCCCTCAATATAGTGGACTTGGGGTAAGAATTTTCAATTTTCATTGCTGTTTTTTTTTACTATACATACTAATTAGTGCTACTTAGTTGTGGTATGGTTCTTGTTTTGTTGGCTTGGGAGCCAAGGTTCTATTTTGGAGCATAATATTTGTTGTTTGTTGTGTAATATGCAGTTAAGCTTAATTTCTTTGATACTGCTGGTTCATCCACAAATTTGTTGGTTAAATGCTCGGACCCCATATGCCCTTTTGGAGTTCAAGGTGCGGATGTTCGATGTTCTCGTCGTGTTAACCATAACCAGTGCAGTTACTTTTATAATTTTCAAGATGGGAGTTGTACCTCGTGTGTTTATGTCATAGATAAAATTTATTTTGACTCAATCATTGGATGGTCTTCTCCTAGTAGTGGTAACACGTCGGCCACCATTTTTTTTGGGTAAGAATCTCTTATGCTTATTTGTTATGAACAATTATAAATGTGTGTGCGTGCATTTGAAACATGTAGAAATTAAACTTGGATAGGAGGGTCAAGGGAGCTTATGCTCGTAGAGGGAACTGTAGGACTGAAAATCATACATAATGTTTGGAGTGGGGAGTGTTTGGGGGCTATTAATTTCGTAATGTAAGTTTTTGAAAATAGTGGGATTTGCTAATCTTCTCTTCTAATTTTTACATTCATTACCATGTTTTATTTAGTAGTAGTACTTAATATGGATTTTGGTTTGAAGCAAAACTTTATTGGATGGTTGTTTAGGCAATAGGTGTAGCACCCAACAATTTGGACGATTGACTAACCCAGTGAGGGCGCTTGATGGAATCTTTGGGTTTGGACTTGGCCCTCTATCAATTGTATCACAATTGTCACCACAAGGAATAATACCCAAAGTTTTCTCTCATTGCTTGAAAGGAGATGGCAATGGAGGAGGCATTCTGGTTCTTGGTGAGATTGTGGAGCCAAGTATTGTTTACGGTCCACTTGCCCCATCGCAGTATGTTCTCTTTTGTATTGTTTTTCTCTTTTTCTTTCCCTAATTTGTGGATCATTTTTCTCTAATATTGCACAAAATTGATATAAAAGAGCAAGGAATTTCTAAAAGGAGTTTATGGAATTAAATTTTTACAATTACATTATTATCAGTTGGCAATCAATAATTATGAAATTTATCAACTTTGCTTTTAGAAGTTAGTTTTACCATATGCTAATTTGAATTACAGGAAATAGAATTTAAGTACTTAAAAGTTAGCTGATTAGTTTTAAGCTAGCACCTTACTCAAAGCTTATGATTTATGTGTAGTGCGGTAAAACTGTGTCAGATTTTTAAATCAATTGACAATTTCTTTTGGGTGAATTATGTTTAATTTAGCATCTTGAATTCGCTATTTTGGATAGTTTTTTATTACACCAGTGACTTTGGAAGATATTTGGCTTCATGTTTCTTACAAAGAAGAAAATGCTTTGATTTCTCATGATTGAAAACTTGAAGGGATATATGTTTTGTTATCTTGTGTTGATTAAATCCCTTAGGTTCATTTATATTTTCTCTTACACCAAGTTACTTCACTTCACATGACACATCCCTAGTGATTATGTCTGAATCAACCTGGTAGTACAAAACCATTTTCAAATTGCTTAATTTAAATTAAATGATTTTTCAATTGAATGGAAAAGGTGATATTTGATAAGAATACCGTTCTCAAAATGCTTCTTATGTTTGTTTTTGTTTTTGTTAGATAGTTCACACTTCTACATGAGACATTTTGCAATATAATTGACTAGTCTTTTTGTTTCAATCAAATCTCAGGCCTTACTACAACTTGAATCTTGAGAGCATTGCTGTCAACGGGCCACTTCTCCCAATCAATCTAGTAGTATTTGCACCATCAAAATCTGGCCACCGAGGAACTGCTATTGACAGTGGTACAACATTGACATATCTTGTTCAAGAAGCCTTCCATCCTCTTGTCAATGAAGTAAGATTTCTCCTACCTCGCACAAACATTGTTGGACATGTTATTCTTCTATGTCTTTTCTATAACGTAGAATTTTGCATTGCGAGATATTTTCTTATTCTTTGGTTTGCTTGTCTTCTATTTTGTTTTTTTTTTCCCAAAATTGCCAATTGACTTTTTTCCATTGAGTTCATTTAGATTTTCACATTCTTGTCTTATTTAACTAATATTAAGTTTTATTGTGTTTGATATAGAACAATTTTATACCGTTCATTGATCTAATCAATAAAAAAATTTTGAAAATGAACTTATAATATAAGTTATGGGACGAAACACATATTTAACCTTTACTTTTATAATAATACATCGAGAAAATATCAAAATTAATTGCTTTGAGAAAGGATATGAAAAACAATAATTTTAAATTTGAAAAGAAAAAAAAATTATATATGAAGTTAAGAGAATTACACAAGTAGATAGTATAAAATTTTAGAATTAAATATGTTTTTTAGTCTTATAAAGTTCAAGTTTTTCAATTTTAGCCTCTATAAAATAAAAATATAACTTTTAGTCTTACAAAACAACTTTAGTCTCTATTATTAAGTTAACAAATATATTTGAAGGAATTTTTACAAGTATGTTTATAACAATATAAAAGGTTTTTCTAAAAAAATGAGTTTCGAATTTGATTTTCAAGTCCAACAAAAGATAGTAGTGGCTATCGGCTAATGCGACTAGCTATATTGGTGCATTCAACAATATAAAAAGTAGACTAATATTTATTATTCAAATATTTGAATGATTTTTTTCGAGAATGTTTAAAACTTTTAAGAGTTTTTCAACGAAAATAATATATGAATTTTAACTGTCAAAAAAGCTTAAAGATTCATATTTAATTGATCATTCATTAAAAAAAATAATTTTTTATATGAAATATTCTTATAACATTCTAAATATTCATAAAAAAAATCTTTTAAAAATTTGAATGATAATTATGAGTTGACTTGAAAAGAATGATAAAAAACAAAACTGAGAAATTTTGAGGGTCAAAGATGAAGAATTTTTTATAGAAATTAAAAACAAAACATGGAAAATTTTATAGAAACTAAAAATTTATTTAACTTTTTATTTTATAATAAGTATTATTAATGAGTTTGTTTAAAATTCATTTTAATTAACTATTACCTATGTGTCTAATCGTTTTTCTTATTAATTATATCATATTGCAAGATAAAAAATCAACATAAAATACATTTATATTAATTAAACTCCCAATTTTTATAACATATGTTAAATTTGCGATGAATGTTTATATAAGGTAAAAAAGATGATATCATACTAAAGATTTTTTATTCTTTAATCAAAGATAACAAAAGAATTTTTATTGTTCATGTTTTGGTGTATTCGTTCTCAAATTTGAAAGGCACAAACATACTAACAAAGTGTTGTTTTATTTGCAATTGTATTTTATTAAAAAATGTGACATGTTGCAATTAGGTCAAAAACTTCCCTAGCCAAGTAAGTTCTAAAAATCTAACATCATTTTTGTAAATTGATAAAAGTAGTCTGATTTTGTTGGTATTACTTTGATATATTTGTCTTTATTTCGTTTTTGTTATTTTCTATTCTGAAGTTATTTAAGATAAACATTACATATAATATACCATTTATCCAAAAATTGTGTTATTCAATTAGGAAATCAAGTTCAGGACATAAGAAATGAATCAAAAGTAAAAGATGTAAAATTTAAGAAAATAAAGATGTTTTTTGGGCAACTCTTTACCAATTCATCCATGACACCTGATCTTTTGAGTAGTCTTGATAACAATGTAACTTATTCTTATCATTATATGGTTAGTTATAGTACTTTAGTGTATTTGTGGTACTAGTAGCTCACTATATGACTTTCATTATTGCAGCAAACTTCTAGTGATCAACCTTCATCACAATCTAACACTCATCGATCACAGCTTGGATCTACTATCTTGCACAACATGTAAGGTGACCATTCTTCCTTCAATGATGATACTATACTATATGTTTTGCACATCAAATTAATTTGTTATGCCATGATACTTACGATGCTGACATTTGTTTAGCGAAACATTGGTTTCTAAACTAAAAAAATTGTCATAATCTCCTCTTCCAAAAAATCATTCTTTTATTATAGAAAAAAGGACGTGGTTGGTATAAAATGCAAGTTTAGATCTTTTATGTGTTTAATGGAGTGGGGGGTTGATTATGATATTTGATGGGTTCAAAACATAAAATGAAATGGTCACTCTAGTATGTGACTAGCCTAAACTTAAACGACTCCCCTATAAAAGAATTCAATTGATGGTCATTTTCTCTACAAAAAATAGAAAAATATGTTATGGACACCTTAATTTTTCTTACACTTGCATTATCTTGTTAATCACATACAAAATTGTGGCTAATTCAGTTAAGTAGATGGTTAATTAATATCTCATTCAAAATGGTGGTCAATCATATAGGTGTTATATCAACCATAATTTTGATTGTAAATTAAATTAATCGTCTACTTAATTAAATTAACCATATTTTTTGACGTAATTAACCAGATTCTGCGGGTATAGGAAAATAATGAATGTTTCAATAACATTACAAAAAAGAATAATATCATGATTAGTCTAGATTTAATTAAATTTTGACTATTTATAATAACAAAAATATAATTTGGTCCCTTAAGTATAGCCTAGAAAGTAGTTTCAGGGACATTTGATATGTTTAGATATGAGTTCGAAAATGGGATACCCTACTCTTTTCACATTAGTGTGTGTGAATTTCGCTGCTAGGCTCTTAAAATTATTTATTTTGCTTAAAGATAAATACATGCTACTTTTAGTAAAATGTCTTTAAATTATAAAAAGTGTATTTGTTGCTTACTAAAAATGTCTTTTACATTATAGTAAGTGTATTATCTGCCAATTACTTTTCTCATTTTATGTTTATTTCATTTTAATCACTTTAAAATTAGTTAAATTGGTCATAAGTTAAGGCAACTTGGTCCCTTCCGTTAACTTAGTGGTTTTAAATTTTGGTGATGTGACATATGAGCTGTATATAGCTGTTTACAGATTTCCCCATTCATTTTATTCTAACCAAATCAATTTAGAATTTATCAAAACTCAATATTTGTCAAACCTTGATAGCTTTTTCCACTTTCCTTCTTTTTCTTCCCCCAATCAATTTAGGATTCACCAAAAGTCAAATTTTCCAAAACTTTCTTGTTGTTTATGCAAAATAGGTGAACATGGTGAATAAATTTAGTTTGCTTTCTTCCTCAAAACCTTGTGAATATGGAAATTTGTTTGAAAACAATGGAGGTTATTGGTTCATGAAATAAAAGAAAATTTGGTATTTTTATATGTATTAATGTATTGTGTGTTGGTGTAATTTTTATTTTGATATGTATTGGTGTGTAGATGATGAAACTATTGTGACATTATTTTTTATGTGTTGGTTTAAGAAGAAAATGACATTGTTGTATTACGTGTTAATAAAAACCCCTATTACAAACTAATTAACACATGAATTTTAAAATCAACATTTTATTTTGTATTAATAACACCATAATAGGATAGTTGAGGTATCCGTTTTCAAATGTGAAAATCACAAATATGTAGAAATTAGATTTGCAACATTTATTTTCATAAAAAAATTAAACTCTTCATTGCTATTAATGGTAAGAATCTTTATATGCATATATGGTTTACACCACAAGAAAGTTTGACCAATTTATCTAACCAAATACAAAGTTTAGTATTACTACATTGAAAGCCTCTTCCTTGCATTTTTTTCAATTATGCTTTGATCTTTCGTTCTTCTAACCACCTTCTATTCTTATATTGTTCTAAAGCAAAAATGCAGTTCAACATTTTGATGATGTTGTTGCTACATGGCCAATGTTATTGAAATGCAGTTCAACATTTTGATGATGTTGTTGCTACATGGCCAATGTTATTGTACCGACGGTGTGCATCCATTATCTTCCTTTAAAACGGATATTTCCACTTAACCCCTCTGTTGATACAGACACGCTTAGAGCTCGCGATAAAGTTCGCCATTCAAGAATGTTGCATGCTTCAGTAGATGTCATCAACTTCACACTCCAAGGCCATCCAAACTCCTTTGGCTAAGGCGAATCCTCTCTCATTACTCATAAACTCTTTTATTTATTGCTTTAGTTTTTTTGGGTCTGTATTATATGCATTTATTATATAGCAATAATTGATTTACATTATCATATTTTAGTACTCAATTTAGTTTTAATTTTATTTTGATGCGATGAGTGAGAGAGATTTAATTAATATTACTATTATTGATTTTTTTTGTTAAGGTTTTATACTACAAATATTACTAATATTGTAAGATTCTCATTATCTTTATTCAATTTTGATCTCTAATAGATATTTAAATTTATATTAGTTTTCAATTTGTCATGTAAGTCCAATTTACAAAACGAAGCAAGTATTTTGTCCTCAAGTTTAATATTCGTAAATTAGTCTTTCCATGTTTATTTTATGCAAGTTTGATAATCATGAATTAACTAGTATGATCTTATCTTTCGCAGATCTTGTTCTAAAAGATAGGTTGATTGTCTACGATTTGGCTAATCAACGCATAGGATGGACTAACCATAAATGTAAGTTCACCACTCGAATGGTTATTTCTTCACCACTCGAATGGTTATTTCTTGATATGGTCATTTGTTCTTTTTGAAAATTGAAAATTATTGTTAGGTTCGATGCCTTTAAACGTTTCAGAGACTACGTATGCGAGTGAAGGACATTCAATTGCCAGCAGATTACAGATTGGGGTAACTATTGTGGCTGTTTTCATGCATATAATATATTATGTAAATAGTTGAAACTCTAGTATTATGTATATATGCTAATCTTATGATGATTGTGTTTTGGATTCTTATTTTTTGATTTTGTAAGATATAAATGTGTCCCATACAAAGTTTGATGAGATTAAAGCTGGAATTCCTCTTTTTTTTGAAGAGATGATTGTGTTTGATACATGGATTTTGATTTTGATTTTAGTTTTTTTAATGTAGAGAACATATGTCATAGAGAAAGTTATAATTTTTAAATAGTGAAAGTATTGTTATTTGATGTATTTACTTTTGAGTTTATTCATGCTCATTATTATTTTTGTTATTAATTTTATTTTTGTTCTCTCAATACTTCATGTTATAGATATTTAAATTTATATTAGTTTTCAATTAGTCATGTAAGTCCAATTTCCTAAACGAAGCTAGTATTTTGTACTCAAGTTTAATATTCGTAAATTAGTCTTTCCATGTTTATTTTATGCAAGTTTGCTGATCAAGAATTAACTAGTATTATCTTATATTTCGTAGATCTTGTTCTAAAGGATAGGTGAATTGTCTACGATTTGGCTAATCAACGCATAGGATGGACTAACCATAAATTTAAGTTCACCACTCGAATGGTTATTTCTTGCAAGACGTATATGGTCCTTTCTTCTTATTGAAAATTGAAAATTGTTGTTAGGTTCGATGCCTTTAAACGTTTCAGAGACTACGTATGCGAGTGAAGGACATTCAATTGCCAGCAGATTACAGATTGGGGTAACTATTGTGGCTGTTTTCATGCATATAATATATTATGCAAATAGTTGAAACTCTAGTATTATGTATATATGCTAATCTTATGATAATTGTGTTTTGGATTCTTATTTTTTGATTTTGTAAGATATAAATGTATCCCATACAAAGTTTGATGAGATTCAAGCTGGAATTCCTCTTTTTTTTTTTAAGAGATGATTGTGTTTGATACATGGATTTTGATTTTGATTTTAGTTTTTTTTAATGTAGAGAACATATGTCATAGAGAAAGTTATAATTTTTAAATAGTGAAAGTATTGTTATTTGATGTATTTGCTTTTGAGTTTATTCATGCTCATTATTATTTTTGTTATTAATTTCATTTTTGTTCTCTCAATAGTTCATGTTATATACTTCATGTTATAGATATTTAAATTTATGTTAGTTTTCAATTTGTTATGTAAGTCCAATTTCTAAAGTTTCCGTTAACATAGAGGTTTTAAATTTTGGTGATGTGACATATGAGACATATGTATTGGTGTGTACATGATGAAACTATTGTGACATTATATTTTATGTGTTGGTTTAAGAAGAAAATGACATTGTTGTATTACGTGTTGATAAAAGCCCCTATTAAAAACTAATTAACACATGAATTTTAAATTCAACATTTTATTTTGTATTAATAACATCATAATAGTATAGTTGAGGTATCCGTTTTCAAATGTGAAAATCACAAATTTGTCGAAATTAGATTTGCAACATTTATTTTCATAAAAAAATTAAACTCTTCATTGCTATTAACGGTAAGAATCTTTATGTGCATATATGGTTTACACCACAAGAATGTTTGGCCAATTTATCTAACTAAATACAAAGTTTAGTATTA
This sequence comes from Cicer judaicum, assembly GCA_037974835.1. NCBI lineage: Eukaryota > Viridiplantae > Streptophyta > Magnoliopsida > Fabales > Fabaceae > Cicer > Cicer judaicum. Next base: position 11,047,395 of record JBBPBS010000968.1, read on the forward strand.
CTACATTGAAAGCCTCTTCCTTGCATTTTTTTCAATTATGCTTTGATCTTTCGTTCTTCTAACCTCCTTGTATTCTTATATTGTTCTAAAGTAAAAATGCAGTTCAACATTTTGTTGATGTTGTTGTTGGCATGCTACATGGCCAATGTTATTGTATCGACGGTGTGCACCCATTATCTTTCTTTAAAACAGATCTTTCCACTTAACCCCTGTGTTGATACGGACACACTTAGAGCTCGCGATAAAGCTCGCCATTGAAGAATGTTGCATGGTTCAGTAGATGTCATCAACTTCACACTCCAAGGCGGTCCAAACTCCATTGGGTGAGACGAATCCTCTATCATTACTCATAAATTAGTCTTTCCATATTTATTTTATGCAAGTTTGATAATCATGAATTAACTAGTATGTTCTTATCTTTCGCAGATATTGTTCTAAAGGATAGGTTGATTGTGTACGATTTGGCTAAGCAACGCATAGGATAGACTAACCATAAATGTAAGCTCACCACTCGAATGGTTATTTCTTGCAAGACGTATATGGTCATTTGTTCTTTTTGAAAATTGAAAATTATTGTTAGGTTCGATGTCTGTAAACGTTTCAGAGACTACGTATGCGAGTGAAGCACATTCAATTGCCAGCAGATTACATATTGGGATAACTATTGTGGTTGTTTTCATGCATATAATATATTATGCAAATAGTTGAAACTCTAGTATTATTTATATATGCTAATGTTATGATGATTGTGTTTTGGATTCTTATTTTTTGATTTTGTAATATATAAATGGGTCTCATACAAAGTTTGATGGGATTAAAGCTGGAATTCCTCTTTTATTTTTTAAGAGATGATTGTGTTTGATACATGGATTTTGATTTTGATTTTAGTTTTTTTAATGTAGAGAACATATGTCATAGAGAAAGTTATAATTTTTAAATAGTGAAAATATTGTTATTTGATGTATTTGCTTTTGAGTTTATTCATGCTCATTATTAATTTTATTTTGTTATTAATTTCATTTTTGTTCTCTCAATACTTCATGCTATATACTTCATGTTATAGATATTTAAATTTATGTTAGTTTTCAATTTGTTATGTAAGTCCATTTTCTAAATTTTCCGTTAACATAGAGGTTTTAAATTTTGGTGATGTGACATATGAGACATATGTATTGGTGTGTAGATGATGAAACTATTGTGACATTATTTTTTATGTGTTGGTTTAAAAAGAAAATGACATTGTTCTATTACGTGTTGATAAACGCTCCTATTAAAAACTAATTAACACATGAATTTTAAATTCAACATTTTATTTTATATTAATAACACCATAATAGGATAGTTGAGGTATCCGTTCTCAAATGTGAAAATCACAAATCTGTCGAAATTAGATTTGCAACATTTATTTTCATAAAAAAATTAAACTCTTCATTGCTATTAATGGTAAGAATCTTTATGTGCATACATGGTTTACACCACAAGAGAGTTTGGCCAATTTATCTAACCAAATACAAAGTTTAGTATTACTACATTGAAAGCCTCTTCCTTGCATTTTTTTCAATTATGCTTTGATCTTTCGTTCTTCTAACCACCTTGTATTCTTATATTGTTCTAAAGAAAAAATGCAGTTCAAAATTTTGTTGATGTGGTTGTTGGCATGCTACATGGCCAATGTTATTGTATCGACGGTGTGTACCCATTATCTTCCTTTAAAACGGATCTTTCCACTTAATCCCTGTGTTGATACGGACACGCTTAGAGCTCGCGATAAAGCTCGCCATTCAAGAATATTGCATGGTTCTGTAAATTTCATCAACTTCTCACTCCAAGGCGGTCCAAACTCCGTTGGTTGAGACGAATCCTCTATCATTACTCATAAACTCTTTTATTTATTGCTTTAGTTTTTTTGGGTCTGTTTTATATGCATTTATTATATAGGAATAATTGATTTACATTATAATATTTTAGTACTCAATTTAGTTTCATTTGATTTTGATGAGATGAGTGAGAGTGAGATTTAATTAATATTACTATTATTAGTTTTTTTTCTTGTTAAGGTTTTATACTACAAATATTACTATTATTGTTAGATTCTCATTATCTTCATTCAATTTTGATCTCTAATAGATATTTAAATTTATGTTAGTTTTTAATTTGTCATGTAAGTCCAATTTACAAAATGAAGCTAGTGTTTTGTCTTGAAGATTAATATTCGTAAATTAGTCTTTCTATGTTTATTTTATGCAAGTTTGATAATCATGAATTAACTAGTATGATCTTATCTTTCACAGATCTTGTTCTAAAGGATAGGTTGATTGTCTACGATTTGGCTAATCAACGCATAGGATGGACTAACCATAAATGTAAGTTCACCACTCGAATGGTTATTTCTTGCAAGACGTATATGGTCCTTTGTTGTTTTTGAAAATTGAAAATTATTGTTAGGTTCAATGCCTGTAAACGTTTCAGAGACTACGTATACGTGTGAAGGACATTCAATTGCCAACAGATTACATATTGGGATAACTATTGTGGCTGTTTTCATGCATATAATATATCATGCAAATAGTTCAAACTCTAGTATTATGTATATATGCTAATCTTATGATGATTTTGTTTTGGATTCTTATTTTTTGATTTTGTAAGATATAAATGTGTCCCATACAAAGTTTGATGGGATTAAAGCTGGAATTCCTCTTTTTTTTTAAGAGATGATTGTGTTTGATACATGGATTTTGATCTTAGTTTTTTTAATGTAGAGAACATATGTCATAGAGAAAGTTTTAATTTTTAAATAGTGAAAGTATTGTTATTTGATGTATTTGCTTTTCAGTTTATTCATGCTCATTATTATTATTATTTATTATTTTTATTATTGTTCTCTCAATACTTCATGTTTTAGATATTTAAATTTATGTTAGTTTTTCAATTTGTCATGTAAGTTCAATTTCCAAAACGAAGCTAGTATTTTGTCTTCAAATTTAATATTCGTAAATTAGTCTTTCCATGTTTATTTTATGCAAGTTTGATAATCATGAATTAACTAGTATGATCTTATCTTTCGCAGATCTTGTTCTAAAGGATAGGTTGATTGTCTATGATTTGGCTAATCAACGCATAGGATGGACTAACCATAAATGTAAGTTCACCACTCGCATGGTTATTTCTTGCAAGACGTATATGGTCATTTGTTCTTTTTGAAAATTAAAAATTATTGTTAGGTTCAATGCCTGTAAACGTTTCAGAGACTACGTATGCGAGTGAAGGACATTCAATTGCTAGCAGATTACAGATTGGGATAATTATTGTGGCTGTTTTCATGCATATAATATATTATGCAAATAGTTGAAACTCTAGTATGTTGTATATATGCTAATCTTATGATGATTGTGTTTTGGATTCTTATTTTTTGAGTTTGTAAGATATAAATGTGTCTCATACAAAGTTTGATGGGATTAAAGCTGGAATTCCTTTTCTTTTTTTAAGAGATGATTGTGTTTGATACATAGATTTTGATTTTAGTTTTTTTAATGTAATGAACAGATGTCATTGAGAAAGTTATAATTTTTAAATAGTGAAAGTATTGTTATTTGATGTATTTGCTTTTGAGTTTATTCATACTCATTATTATTTTTGTTATTAATTTCATTTTTGTTCTCTCAGTACTTATGTTATATACCATTCGATTACTTTTATAAACAATTAATTTTTGAGATTTAATATAAAATAATTATAATTTAATTTTACTAAATTAGTCCTTTTTGTATCAAATACTTTTCTACCAATATTAATTTTTTTTATTTAAATAAAAATATATTATAAATATTATCATTAATTGTGTCAAAAGTAGTCAAATTTTTTTTTATAATAACGGTCAAAATTTGAGATTACTTTTGTGTTTATAATAGTAATGGAAGAGATTATTTAGAAATTAGACACATTCTATCGTGTCCTAGACAAATAAATTTTGAAATTTTAATGAAAATTTTATCAACTCCTCAAAAGTTTAAATTTTTTTTTCCAAGTATAAATTTCTACTTTTGAACATATATCATTTTAAATGTTTTATTTATTATTTTTTTTAATATCAAATTATTTGTTATTTTATAATAACAATTCAATATTTTTTTTATTTTTTTACTAATATACTCTTATTTATTGCATTATAATCTATTAAACTTCTCCAATAATTACAATTAATAAGGGTATTAGAGTAATTTTACCAACGATGATGTTTTGACTCATTTGTCAATTATAATGAAATGTTGTTGTCCTAAAACTCAATTTTGTAAGTCATATGTAAAAAAAATGTGTGTTATAAGTTTAATCATAAGACCTGCCGTCATCACTCACATGAGGTAACTTTGTGTTCACTTTTTTATTCATAATTTGTAAATAAGCTATAGATTCTATAGTGAGTAAACATTTAATGATATTGCTATATCTTTTTCTCTTGATTTTATGCAGTGGCGGATCTTGCATAAAATATTTGTAGGAGTCGGAGAGTAACAAGTGTTAATTGAAATATTATAATTGAAATTTTCAAAAGTTATAGTTTTTTTAGAGTATCACACAATTCATACATAGTAGACAAGTTAAAAAAAATTAGAATTTTAATTTTCACAGGTCACACAAATTTCACAATTCAATCAAATAAAATATATCTATTTTATAATTTTCATCTTTGTCAAAAAATTTCTTCTTGAAAAAATGCATCAATTTTTTTAAGTTTAAATATTGTGTCACTCATAAAAAAAATACACATATTAATTAAAACAATTCACAATTAAAAAATAGTATCACACTATATCATATATCAATGATTAACATGAAAAAGTTTGTTAAAAATTAATAGTTGAGTTGCTACTTAGAGTGTTAGAGTTTGTTGCTTCGAGATTTGCTACTTAGGGTGTTAGAGTTTGTTGCTTCAAGATTAGTTAGTTTATTATATTTTAGTAGTATAAATTGTAAAACGGAGTAGAAAGCAAATATAAGAGAGGTAGGAAGAGAGACGAAAATTACTCAAAAACCAACCATAGAGTTTAAGAATATTTTAATAATTTATCACTATTATTTTGATAATATATCATTAGTTATTATATATATATATATATATATATATATATATATATATATATATATATAAAATTTAAAAATATAGGGGTGCTGACACCTCCTAAAAATATCCGACACTGATTGTATGTCTTATTTGTTCCTTTCAATCTCATCGTTTGAATTATCAAGTGTAAGTTTGTCAAGTATTTTTAAACATATTTTTATTTGACCATTGTGTTCCTATTTTTTTCTTAGTTAAATATTCTATTTTTATGGAATGGAGGCACACATTTACAACATAGGCTCCCTTTATTTTTATTATTTTTTACTTAATTAAAATGGTATATGAGTCTTGATATCAATGCACTATTTTGAATGATACAGGAAAAATACTTGCACTTGACATTCTCATTTACAAATCAAAATTTGTTTTCTCTCTTAACTTAATTTTTGAGTTACATTTCCTCTATTAATTACATTCAAATTGTTCTATTACCTCTACATTGAGTTACATTTCCTCTATTAATTTCGTTTGTGTTTGTCGGTGACTTCGTTATATTAATAATTGTTCGTGATACCAAGTTGTAGTTCACAACAAAGTATCAACATCCTACACTGTAGGGAGATACTTACACTTAGATCTTCTACATTCTTCTTTTAATTTCTTTTTATTACAAACACAACCCACAATAATAATAATCATGGATATATAGCCTTCCAAATATTTATACTTTCAATTTTTTGGAACACGTTTTAGATTCGAAAAACTGAATTTCAAGTTTTTTCAACTACAATCATTTTTATAAAAACAAAAACTGAAGAAATTGAAAAATGGGAAAATTTTGAAATGTTTCTTGCTACACAAAAAAAAATGGAAACATAAGCATTGTAAAGTAGTTTGTGATGATGTGTTCTAGAAATAGCCCTCAAATAAATAGCCTATAACAATTCCCTCAAATAAATAGCCTATAACAAACCCACAAAAAATGATAAAATTAAAATGATTTTATCTTGCACCTCACACGCTCCACACATAAAAAGATCATTTTACTTTTTTAACTTTTTAAAATTGATAGTTTCAAAAATTTTAAATAAAGATAGATTAAATTTTGAAAAGATTTTATAGATGGTTAGAAGAGCAAAATTGTATTTTCATTAAGGGGGTGTTAAGTTTAAGTGTAGGGGTGCAAACTAGATCGATTTGGAGGATTCTACCCTGCATTCTAAAACACATGAAAAGACTATTTTACCCTTTTCACCATTTATAATAAGTTTCACAAGTTTCTAATTTTTTAAATTAGATTACATTTTGAAAATTTGGAAAAAAAATTGAAAGTTTTCAAAACTGAAAAGTTTAAAAAATTTCCTAATTTGAAAAGTTTCTAAATCTGGAGAGTTTTAAATTTTTCTTATTTTGAAAGTTTGAATTGTTCAAAAGTTAAAAAATACTATAATTTTCTATTTATTTTGGAAGTTTCGAATTATTTGAAAATTTTAAAAATTGTCATTTCGAAAACTTTCGAATATTCTAGAAAATTTATATTTTGGAACTTTGAAATTTTCGAGTGCCACTTTATTTTAAATTTTTTAAAAATTTTAAAGATTTATTAATTTTTATGAAGTTTCAAAAGAGGGATGAAAAAATAAAAAATTAACAAGGTTGAAGTTTTTATAAACAGTTAAAACAGTAAACTTATGTTTTCACGTTAAATGAATGATAACATGTTTAACCGTGAAGGTGCATAATAGAATTTAAAATTAAATATCTACAAAATAAAAAAAAAATAAAAAAAGTTTTTCGCACAAGACTTTGATGCGAGTGTTTAAATGAGTCATTAATGGATCATTTTAAAGATATCTTTACGTGCAACTAATATTAACAATCAAATATTGCATAATCAAAACTGCAATATTTAGGTAATTACGCCGTTGCACAAGGAGCCATCGGATAGATCTGGGAAATTTAAGATTAACTCTTAATTTATCAAATGCACATTATCGTGTTCTATTTTTTATTCAATTTTTGACATTGCAGTAGAGTAAATTATCTCTGTCATACAAATTATTCCATTTTTATTATAATATTTATTATTATAAGATGAAACTCAACCCAAAAGATAAAATATAAGTTAATAAAATATTAAAATGGTAAAATAATATAATGTAATTTTAAAAGGAAACTTATTATTTATTAACCGAAGGAGCCTTTGACTTGAAATATATAATATAATGTTCTAATAAAATAATTTAAATATTAGGTTAATATTATTAAAACAAATATGCATTTATTTTATTTATAATAAATATGACTTTTAAATTTATTATTTTATAAATTTAAAGGAATGCATGTGTGTGAACGGAGATAAAGATCTAAACTTTATTCTCGATAAAAACAAAGACTCCTCCGGCAAAACCCGTCCTCACCGGTAGTGTTGTCATGCCTAGAGAAATGGAACCTCTACTCGAATTAGGAGATTAATATGTACTCCATTAGTTTTAAATTTTTAAGAAAAATTGAAAAAGTCAATTAATGTTCAAAAGTCTTTTTACCAAAAAATATTTTTGTTTCCAAAGTTACTCTTTTTAATTACATTTAATGTAAACAAATTGAATAGTTGAAAATCAAAACAAAATGTATAATAAATTATACAGAGCAGAATAATCCACAACAATTAAACTCTAGCAGCTTAGTTCAACCAACGTGTCCACGTAAGCACATTCAGACGGTTCCATAATCCTCTCCAAACCACGTAAGCAAATTCTCAGAAATGTTGTATTAATTAACTTTTATACAATGATTGACCTTAAAATTAAAACATCTCTCGGTTACATATTATTATAAATGAAAATTAATTTTGCATCGGTTAAAAGACTTACAATATCAATAATAAGTATACAAAATATTAATGGTCATACATTTTTCCTTTACGATATCATTTAAAAAAATCAAAACATACAAACACCACAAAAGCAAATATCATTTATTATATTTTTTTTTTTATAAAATAATATATATATAGAATCATTGAGCAAGTATGGTGAATTAACTTACGGATTTACATAGGATCATTGAACAAGAGAAAAAACAATGATTGTTAAACAAAAGTTTATTATAACAGCCTTGGTCGTAGTTCTTTTGTTTTCAATAGGTATGTAGCCAATTGGTTAAAGTCTGAATCTTTGTATATTATTTCTTTATGTATATTAATTATTTATTATACTAATATAATTTTTTTTACAGGTATGGCCAAAGTTGATCTTGTTTTAAAGAAATGTTTTTCTAAATGTGACCAACACTCTAATTGTGATTCGTTCTGCACAAGTCATGGATATTTTCAAGGAATATGCGATGAATATTGTTGTTGTTACGACTTAAATAGCATACTTGGAACCTAGAGCGTTTATTCTAAATTGAAGAAAATTTTATGTTTTACACATATATGTAAGCTTCATTTGAAAACATATACGTAAGCTTCGTTTGAAAGAAATAAAATATTAAATATTATCATGAAGTGTGTTTGATTGAAAAATTAGGGGATACCTAATAATATATAAATGTATTATTAGTTGTACTCACCGATTGATCTTTGAGAGGGGAAATTATAGACGTAAATTCAAACTATAACTTTGAAACAAAAGTCAAAATTTGAATGATAATCTTATATGTAAAATTACAGATACTGTTCTTGATTTTTTGACTAATAATAAAATATAAACATTTTTTATTAAAGTTTATATAGTCAAAATATGGCTAATTCAAAATTTAATCATAGTTAACATAATACTATAATGTTCAACAAAACCATTCATCAATTTTTCTCTTACACAACATTGTGAATTTAAATATTCAATATGTTGATCACTGGTACCGGCCTTTTAAAAAGGAGATTATCTATTAGAATATCGTATCCTATCGATCTATTAAAATGTCATAGTCATTATTTGATTCAAACATTTAAAATCATGTAAGCTGAGAAGAATGGATCCAACTCGAAATTATTTAAATTGTAGAAAGAAAAAATTTTGAGATGACAATGCAACTCAACATTTGTAGATATCCATCCGAACCGATTAATTGGTTGCAGTTGTAATATTATTTTTATTTTTAAATTTTATATACATGTAAAAATTTAATATATTTAATATTTTTTCAATAATAAAAATTATAAACTTTTTTCTATAGTAAAACTATTTTTAAATTTATTATTGTATAATAATTATTATTTTATTAAATTAATTATAATAATTATAATTTTTAAATTTTATTATTTTATATATTAAAATGGAAGCAGACAAAGATATTCGAATACTATTGTAGACGAAAATTGAGACTTAAATTTTAGACCTAATTAAAAACCGCCATCACTAACAACTTATTTGATTAATAAATTATTGGCTTTTGTAACTTTGTTATCTTTTTGCACATCAAATTGATTGTGTATAGTCATAACTAAAAATTGAATAATCAACAAATGTTTGACCCATTAATTAATAATCAACAAATTTTTAGTGACTGTAATATGCTTTTACTTGTCATTTATTCAACTTTTAATATTATGACATTTCCCTAAAAGTTGTAGATTTTTTTTTTCTATTTATGAAAGCAAAATTATACATGACATATTTTGTATGTGAAGAAGTATGAAATGTATTATATGTAGGGAAACAACTCTTAATTCTAAATTTTATTTATTGCTCTATATAAAGTTAAATTGTAATATAAAAACATATCATATTTCCAAAACTAAAAAATAAATTCTAAAGATATTAATTCTAACAGAAATATAAATTATATATTTTAAGAATATTTTATTTTAAATATATTTAAATTTAAATCTAAATAAAAATCTTCTGAATATATTTAATACATATTATTCCCTTGTGATTACAGATATATGCATATAAGTTTCAGATTTTGCGGTTCTAAGATGTTGGAGGTTGTTTGTCGAAATATTAGTCTCTAAACTTATAAATAAATTATCATACTCTCTTCTCTTCCAAATTAAAGATCCATCCTTTATTATAGAAAAAGGATGTGGTTGGTAGAAGATGTAAGTTTAGAGGAATGGATTGGAAGTGTTCTTAGAACATAGAAGGTTGTGTCGGATCTTTTATGTGTATGTGTGAGTATGATTTCTGATTGGTTCAAAACACAAAATAGCATAATCCTTATGTATAATATTGTTGGGAAACAAAGGATTACAGTAAAAGAAATTGTCACTCTAGTATGTGACTCCACTAGCCCAAGCTTAAGCGATTTCCCTGTAGAAAAAATTCAATTAATGACCATTTTTCTTTAGAAAATAAAACAAAAATGTTTTATGAAATCCACATTTTTCATGCACTTGCATTATCTTTTTAATCACATGAAAACTATAGTTAATTTGGTTGTGTAAGTCAATCATGTAGTTGAAACAACTATAATTTTAACCGTGAATTGAATTAATCATCCACTTAATTGAATTAATTAATTTTTGATGTGATTAACTAAGTTCTGCAAGTGTAGGAAAATAATGGATTTTGGAATATAATTACCAAAAAACTAATCTGCCCATTTGTTTAAAAATAATTTTTAGAGTATTTTATCTTTTTGTTATAAGTATTTTAAAAATAAATATTCAAATGAAAAATTGGTTTAAATAATTTATCTAAAAATATCATTTGAAGTATTTCATCTATTTGCTACAACTTTTTTTTTATATAATGAAATTTGAAAAAATGATTAAAATAAAAATCTATTTTGAGAGACTATTCATAAATATTATTTTTGAAAGATGTCATTTTAAAATAAATGTAATTTTTATCATGTTAAAATCTTTAATAATAAATATTTTGATAATAGAATGTCAAATTTACTTTTTTTTATCGATAACAAAGGAATCTAAAAGAACTGATACTATTTTTAAGTAATTTTTCATAAGTATCATTTTTTAAAATATAAAATCAAAATTAGTTTTTCAAAATCTTAATCAAATGTGACCGATGTTTTGAATCTCGTGATCAATCTATATTTAATTCGATTTTGGCCATTTATAATATCAAAAAAATTAATTTGGTTCTTGTAATGCTTATAGTTGCAGTGACATTTGATGGACTAAAATAAAAAGTGATATATTTGTAAGGACCAAAGACTTACTTAAACCTTAAAAAAATATTGGCGCATCTTAGACAAATTTTTTAAAAAAAAATGATATCTAAAGTTTTATATAGTAAAAATATTTTTGATGAACCTTAGACAATGATTATCAGAAAAACTATCTAAAGTCTTATAAAAAACAAAAAACAAAAATTGATAGATCTTAGACAATATTTTTCTCAAGAAGTATTGTCTAAGGTCTTATAGAAAAAAATTGGTGAACCTTAGACATCTCTTTTAAAAAAAAAAATGTTATCTAAGAAATTATTAAAAAAATGGGTGTATCTTAAACATTTTTCTTAATAGTGTAGTCTATAAGAAAAATTACGAAAATTAAAATAAAAAATATATAATAAAATTGCGCCTAAAGCAAACCCATTCTTTGTTCTTATTCTAGCCAAACCCTTTATCTTTCTAGTTCATCTCCTAGAAATCAAAGAAACGGAAAAAAAATGCAAAAACGCAAACCACCACCAAAAACGAAAAAACGGAAACCCCTTGCCTTTAACTTTCTTGTTATTTCTAAAACGCAAACCATCAGAAATACAAAACACAAAAAGTTGGCCATTAGCACTTTCTCGCGATTGTAAGTCTATATAACTTTTTATAAAAAATAAAAAAAAAACGTTTCATCATTTACATTGATTAATTTTAAGTGCCTTTATTGCTCGTTTTCAGGTTTTGTCAAATTTAAAGTAAGATAACAACTATGCTTTCATCACTGTTCAAACACAAAATATCTTCTCAAGTTTGTAAGTCTCTAAAAATTTTATAAGAAAAAACATTGAGATTGTTGTTTGCGTGTCAACTCTGCTTTTATTATTGTTTTTATGTTACTATTTGTCAATGGGTTGTTGCATATGTTGTTGTTTGTCGTATAGAGAACCATTAGAATGCAGTAATAAAATACGTTTATTGCTATTTGTCATTGGGTTTTTGTTTATTGTTGTCTGTCATAGAAAGAATTACAAGAATGTGGTAATAAAAATACATTTATTGTTATTTGTCATTGGGTTTCTATTTATTGTTGTTCGTCGTAGAGAGAATTATAAGAATGCGGTAAGATATGTTGATGCTTGTCAACTTCGTTATTTGTGATTGGATTGTTATATGTTTTTGTTTAACTAAGAAAATAGAGAGAAAACTATAAGAATGCAACAATTAAAATACGTTACACATACACTCGTTATTTATTGCCTCTAAGAGTTTGTCTTAACTAAATTTTTTGAAACTCACATCCTTTGTTGTTTGTATTTGACTAGCTTGATCATGCATTTGCAAAATTGTAGTTATTACAGGTTAATGAGTCTTGAAGTTCAAGTTTGGGAGAAATCTCCGCTCTTAAAGGTGATATCGGGATTGAGAGTTATAAGTTGTATTTTATTTATTTAATTAGAAACAACTTTTTGTATGAAAACCTTAATGTACTAGTAAGTTTTTGAAATTAAATTAAGAAATTATAGTTAAATCAAATTTATGGAGATTCTACTGTTATCAACAAAACATGATGAAGAAATTGTTCTTAGAACCAACCTAATTCCTTCATATTATTTGTCCAAATGAAGTATATTTTCTCAAAAACAAAGTGTGTGCATGAATATAAGAAAATATCACAATATAAGAGTTTTATTAATGAGTTGCATTTATGCAATCATAAAGAGGAACCAAGTCTCACTCTCTCTACATGATTTTTAAATTTCCTTTGATAGATCTAAAATACCTCGAGGTCTATCTCTATGGATCTCAATGTCAATAGCAAGATGCTTTACCCATATCCTTCATATCAAAGTTTTTAGAGAGAAATTGTTTCACCTAATGCAACAAACCCTTATTATTTGAAGCAAGCAAAATATTATCCACATATAGAACTAGAAAGCAAATTTTACTCCCACTAACCTTCTAGTATATGCACTGATCCATAGGATTTTCAATAAATCCAAAATGAAGATATTATCCCATGAAATTTAAGATACCACTGCCATGAAGCTTGTTTTAATCCATATATAGATTTCTTAAGTTTGCAAATCAAATGCTAACCATTACTAGAGGAGAAACCTTCATGTTGTTTTATATAAACCTCACCCTCTACATCACCATTAAGAAATATTGTTTTCACATCCATTTTATGCAACTGAAGATCAAAATTCCCAATTAAAGCAAGGATGACACGAAATTCTTAGATACAAGAGATAAGGTTTTTATGTAATCGATCCATTTTTTCTGAGTAAATCCCTTATGAACAAATCTGCCCTTGCATCTCTCAATGTTACCTAATGAGCATTTCTTTGATTTATATACCTATTTACAACCATTGGCCTTTGTTCCATTAGGTAACTCAACAAGGTCCCAAACAATGTTTTTTTTTTTTTTTTTTTGTATGGAATTCGTCTCATCAATCATGGTATCATATCACATGTTTGACTCTTTGCAACTCATGGTTTGTGCAACCAAGTTAATTGTATACTTATAGTTTTTATGATAACAAAAGTATTTTATGAGAACAATATATTTAACTTCAAAGAGTAAAGAAGAAGATATGGTCAATATTTGTAGAAGATTTGATCAAGATTTATCTATAACAAAATATAAACATAATAAATCTAAAGAGTTTACAAATGCAATCTAAACAAAATACGAATAGAATCAATCTAAATAATTTACAATCTCAATCTTATAAAAAAAAGAAACATAATCAATTTGAAGAATTTACAAATGCAATCTAAACAAAATACAATTCAGAATTAAACAAAGACTATAAATAGACACTCAAGGTTGAAGGAGAAAATCATCGAAAAACAGAAAATAGTAGTCTTAGAGTTCAAAGAGATAAATACTTGTTCAAGTTAGAAATATTTTCTTAGTGTTCTTTTCTTCGAGTGTGAGAGTTATTATTATCATCAATTTTTTATAATCAACTACTCAAGTTTCAATCTTTTGTATCAAACCCGATAATTGTTTAGTTTCTTCTTTAATATGAGGTTGTTGGGTTGTTAAGAGAAGACTTGTCTTGTAGGGTCAAGGTGGTTAGTTCCTCAAAAGTCTGGGGTTATCAAGTTGTATGGGAAGACTGGCTTGGAGGGTCAAGTGCTTTGTAATTCAAGACATTTGAATTAGTGGATTAAAGCCTTCTGAACAAAGGGACTGGATGTAACTAAGTTAGTGGTGAACCAAGATAAATCTACGTGTCAAAATTATTTAGGCTTTCATTGTTTACCACATCTGAATTCGATTACTTCTACTCCAAGTAAGTTACCAAAACCAAACTAGTTTTTTTATTTATTTATAAATTATCAAAAAGTTGTCAACTTTGGCAAACATAATTCAACCATCCTTCTCGTGTTTGCACCTTCAAACGTTTTAGGATCATTTTCAACTCCAACATTATGGTTAGATCATTGTAGACACACAATGTAATAATCGGGGACAACTGATTTTCTTGGTCTGGTATATCTTTTCAATGTTGGATTTACATTGTCTTGTAATCATTATGTTTTTCTATATGAGATGGAAAATAAAACCTACAACCTTTAGAAATTTTGGCATATCTAATGAAACACCCACTAATGGCCCTCAAATCGAGTTTGTTCTCTTGTGGATTATAAAATATCACTTCAAACAAACATCCCCAAATGCGCATATGTTGCAAAATTGATGTATATCCTTTAAATAATTCAAAATGTGTCTTTGGGACAAAGTTGATTGGAACACGATTTAAAATAAATGCAGCTGCCTTTAGTGCTTCATTACACAATGATTTTAGAAGATTATAGTTGTTAAGTATACTCCGCCATTCTAATAATATTTGGTTTCTCCTTTCTGCAAAACCATTTTGGTTCGAAAAACTAGCCATAGTATATTGGATAATAATCCTATATTCTTGAAGAAACTTAGCAAATGGATCAAGCGTTTGTCCACTCTCAATGTATCTACCACGATATTCACTACCTCAATTCGATCTCATTATTTTTATTTGTTTTTCCCATTATTTCTCAACTTTAGCCCTAAAGACTTTGAAGACATCCATTGATTTACTTATATCATGAAGCAAATAACATTTATATATCGTGAGTAATCTTCTATTAAAATGATAAAATATTTTTGACCATGTGGATCCATATCTGGAGAACATATATTTTTATGAATTCTCTCTAATATGTTTAAACACCTAATGTCACATTTCTTAGACACGTCAGTATGTTTTTCCTTAATGCAGTCAACATAAGTTTCAAAATCAGTAAAATTGAGTACCCCATCATCCCCTAACCTTTTTATTCTCTCAATGAAGATAGGTCCCAACACATTCAAAATTATAAAATAATTCAAACGATGTGTTCACATTATTTGGTATGCAACAAATATATTGAAATAAAATATTATATGTGAAAGTGCACGAAATTAATTACATTTGAATAATTTTACTTATATCTTAATAACATTTTATAAAAAAATTTCTCTGAATGGATTGAATGTTGGAGATAGATTGTGATACACTTCCAAACATATTTCTTCAACTAATGTAGTTGATGTCATAGAATTAAAATCTTTGAACTTCAACCTTTAATTATATAGTTGATGTGTTCCAGTATATTGTTTATGTAAGATTTATACTACTTATAAAAAAGATCCAACTAAAAATATCAATCGACTTGAAAATAATATTTAATGGAAAATCATTTTCAATTTGGAGATAAATTGAATTTTGTATTATATGATATCCGTGATCTTTTGGATGAAATAAAAAAGATTAAGGAGTAAATGTCTGCAGATTTAATCTGATTTTGTGTCAATTCTATATTGTCAAGCTTTAGCTCCATTATGTTTATTGTATTTAAGTTTTAAAGTTTTACTAAGTGTTAATGTTTGGTTTCAAGTATTAATGTTTAAAATAAATAATAAATTTTAACTTAATTAATTTACACAACTATGAAGTCTTAGGTTCGAATTTAAGACAAGACGCCACCTTACTTATAATTGCAAGTATATTATTTTCAAATATTCGAACTTTTCTTGTTTGATATATATATATATATATATATATATATATATATATATATATTATTTTTGATTATATTAATCTTAGAGTAAGGGATGGTGCCCAACTACCCTAATCAAAGATAGAGAATACCTTAAGATTCATTGAACATTTATAAAGGGATTTATATTTGTTTTTTTCAACGATACTTGTCAAAATCGAATCTACTACATAGAGATCCAATATCTACCTTTTTAACACCAAACCAAACTATTAGAGTTTTATCTTCTTATTTTTATTCAATAATAATACATTAACATCTAATTTTGGTAGACCACGCTACACCTTTAATCACTTGTAAAAATATAGTTAAATCAAATTATACACTAACTATAATTTTTTATTTAAATTTATTATTTACTCAATTGAATTAATTATATTTATGTACGCAATTAATTAATGTCGCTTGTATATAAAAAAATGGGTGTCTATGAAATACCTTCTCCTTTCTTCAATATAACACTGATAAGATTTTTTCTATTCATTTTTTATAAAACCCTTCAATATTTCAATTGTATTAACTATTTATTTACTTATGTATCCGTGATTATGTTATAATATTTTTCTCTGCAATCGAATATAATTAACTCTAGTGGAAAGAATTTATGAAAAAAAAATAAATACTGCCATAAAGACATAAAAGACAATATAATTTTATATATAGGAAAGTATTACCTCCAGTGGAAGGAGATATGTTTATATTTTTAGTAAAACAGTCTTATTCACCAATAAATTTAAAATTATAATAAACTTTTTTAATTTTTATGATTTAGTTAGAAAAATTGAATTTATAGGGAGGTAGATAGTACTTTTTAGGTTTAATTATTTGAGAATTTCAAATCACTAAACTATTTGAGAATTTTTAAAGGGTTTAATAACCATGCAATCCACCATCAATTTTTATTTTCTCTTTTATTTGTCGGTCTCCTCCCTCAATATACTCTCTTTTAAGAAAAATAAAATTGCTACCAACACTCCCCATTTTACTATTCACACCCCTCAAAATTAAAAAAAATCAAAATGTCCAAAATGCCCCTGTCATCAATATTACACATTTATTATCCCATAATTCATTTTTATCAAACTTCATCATACCTCACTAACTCATATACAAAAATCATCAAACATCACTAACCCATACTCAAAATCATTAAAAAGTTACATCATTCGCTAAAAAGTTACACACCAGTTTGATCATCACATTGTGGTTAAAACTACATAAAAAGGTATGTTTGTTGCTCTGATTTTTGGTTCGTATTATTTTTGTAAATCTGGGTATTTTACGTGAACTCAGTTCACGTACGTTATGTTGTTACGTGAACTGAGTTCACGTATGTATAAAACAAATAAAAAAACTGAAACTTTACTGAATTCACGTAAACGTACGTGAACTTAGATTGCATAATTAATGGAGTTTGAAACCTAAATCCACATATTGTACGCATTCTGAATTTACGTACGTTTACGTGAATTAAGTTCACGTACGTAAACTGAAATTGCGTACCCCACAGAATTTGAAAAAAGTTTGGTACGTGAATTGCAATTCACTGACGTTTACGTGAACTCAGTTCACGTAGGTTTACTAAATTTCAATTCACATAAACGTAAGTGAATTGAGTTCACGTAAACGTCAGTAAACTGAGTTCACGTATGTTTTAAAAAATTTGAAAATTTATTTTTTCGTTTGTTCTGAATACAGATAAATAGACCAAGGGGAATACAACAGTGATGAAATGTATGAAGGTTTGGAACCTGATTTTGAGGATATGAATGACTATTTGGAACGTGATTTCGATGAAAGGTATGGTGATTTTGATGCAATGAATGACGCTATGAACAAGGGAGATGAAGATGTTATGGTTGATTTGACTGATTTATTTAGCACCGACATGATGTTTGATACGCGAGATGATTTATTAAAATGGGCTAGAAATGTTGGAAGGGAAAATGGAGTTGTCGTTGTTATTTTTAGATCTGAAAATGCGATAGCACGACCAAAAACAAAGACAAAATTAATTTTTGGTTGTGAAAGAAGCGGTAAATATAGACCTTGGAAGAATCTTAAACCGATGAGGAGTACTTGGAGTAGAAAATGTGAATGATCATTTAGATTGAGAGGTACACATCAAATGTTGGTGATGAATGGTATCTGCATGTAATACGTGGTGTCCATAACCACGAATTGGCCAAAAAACTGACTGATCATGCTTTCTTAGGCCGATTGTCTCAGGAAGAGAAAGTTGTACTTGGTGATATGACGAAAAATATGATCAAACCAAGAAACATACTGATGACAATAAAAGATCATAATGTTACAAGTTTGACGACAATAAAACAAGTTTACAATGCACGTCAAGCATATCGTTCATCACTTAGAGGTAATAAAACAGAAATGCAACATCTTTTGACATTGATGGAACGCGACAAATATGTCTATCGATATAGGAAGGTAGATGATTCAAATGAGTTGAGAGATATCTTTTGGGCTCATCCAGATGCTATCAGTCTTGTAAATAATTTTCACATAATATTGATTTTGGATAGCACATACATGACATGTAGGTATCGAATGCCATTACTTGAAATTATTGGTGTTACATCGACAGAAATGACATTTTGTGTGAGATTTGCGTATCTACAGTCTGAACGTGCTGATAATTTTACATGGACACTACAAATGTTGAAAGAACAGATTACATGTGGTGAAGTTGAAGTAATTGTTACTGATAGAGATCTTGCTTTGATAAACGCAGTTGAATGTGTTTTTCCAAAGGCGGTCAATTTATTATGCTTGTTTCATGTATGCGAAAATGTCAAAGTGAAGTGCAAGATGACTGTTTTTTCAAAAAAGAAGCAGGTGCAAATAATGGAAGCATGGGAGGCTCTTGTTTACAGTTATGATGAGACTCAGTACTACATGAATTTGGCTAACTTTGAAGGAATTTGTAGTAGCTCTTCTATCTTTAATGATTATGTACATGACCAGTGGTTAATTCCTCACAAGGAAAGATTTGTAGAGGCGTGGACAAATAGAGATGCATTTTGGGAACACTACAACACAAAGGGTTGAGTCGGCGCACTGGAGTTTGAAACGGATATTACAATATAGCATTGGTGATATATGTAATGTTTGGGAAACTATCAATAGCATGATTGTATTACAACACAGTGAGATAATAGCATCATTTGAAAAGAGCATAATTCAGAAGGTTCATCGACATAGTAACAGATTGTATGCTTATTTGCGTGGTGTTGTGTCAAAAAATGCAATAGATCACATTGCGGCAGAGTTTGATCGCGTGAAGTATGTTGGTATAGATAAGTCTGAATGTCGCTGCATAATTAGGAGAACACATGGTCTACCTTGTGCATGTGAGATAGTCAGGTATAGTATGATCCCCCGTTCTATTCCGTTAGATGTTATTCATGTTTGGTGGACTAAATTAACTTTTCATGATGATGGATCGGGTAAACCTTCAGAATTATCTGTAAAATATGAAATAGAAGTGATAGTGAAAAAGTTTGATGTACCTGGAAAAATTGCAATGAAAGGTAAATTACGTGATATTGCGTATCCGTCGACTACGTCCATGTGTCCACCTATTGACAAGGTTAAAACAAAGGGTGCACCTAAAAAAGGCAAAAGTAAGATATCAAAAAGAGATAAATCAACCAAGCGTGATCCATCTTGGTGGGAATATGTGGATGCAAGTGTTCGATGCAGTGGCACAAATGCATGCAGTATTGTAACTTCTAATAAAGTACAGCAACCTCGACCATCAGTAACAAAGCTCACACCTCGACCATCAATCAGCAAAGTTCAACAACCGAGAGTTCTTATCATTATTTTCCTCTGTTTCATTAGGATTTTTGCACAAATAAAGAAACTCGAATATAACAATTTCTTGTTTTTCATCTCCTCTTCGGCTGAGGAAGATAGCAATTCCTATCTTTGGCGACTTTCTTCCTTTAGCTCTGTCATTATAATCTTTTGGTTCACTCTTTCTCATTTTCTCACACACAACTTTAGGGTTTATGATCTTTTCCTCTAAATCCTTCAACTTTGAAGAAACTTTGTTATTGAAGAAAACAATAATTGGATTCAGATATGCAATGTTTGTTTTTCTGCATTTTGGTATTTTTAATGTCTTATGTTTTTTCTATTCACTTGGTTTTCCTTTTTTGTGGTTTTTCTGGAGTATTTACACCTTTTTGTTCAAATATTACAAATCATGTATAATATATTTTTGATTGTGAGTGCTTCTTTATGTTTTGTCCAGGTGCTCTAAGATTTTTGGTTTTGTAAAGAGAAGGTTGAAGTTATTTTTATTGGTTGGTTAACTGCTCTCTTTGTATTTTTTTTCTGTTGATCTCTTA
The DNA here is from genome assembly GCA_037974835.1 of Cicer judaicum. Taxonomy (NCBI): domain Eukaryota; kingdom Viridiplantae; phylum Streptophyta; class Magnoliopsida; order Fabales; family Fabaceae; genus Cicer; species Cicer judaicum. Next base: position 11,067,995 of record JBBPBS010000968.1, read on the forward strand.
TTGCTTCATGATGTGCATATATTTTTCTTGTTTACAATGGATGAAACCATATTCATTGTTTACAATGTCCCCATTTTCGTATTTGGGATTTTATCGTCTAGAGGAATAGGAGAAAATGGCTTTTGGGCAATGTTTTTGTGATGTAAACAATCCTTCGATAGAAGAAATTTGGTTTAATCTGCAACTTACTTTACTTCTTTTTCTTTGCATATTGATTCAGTTTGACCCTTTTAACAGTACATTTAAGATATTATAATTTAAGTACAATCTGCAAAAGATGAAATAGATAGGAGTTGATTGAGTTGCAATAATATTCTCAATTGGAATTGCATGGGCATTAGCTGAAATTTTGACTGCAGCTGGTGCATATAATAAAAGGTCGCCAAATACTCGCAGCTCCTTGGTCAGTCCTTGGTAGCTTAGCTCTGTTTTTATCAGTAATACATTGCTCTCAAGCCATGTCAATGTGTAATAATATTTTGTTTCATAATAGATGATATCTAACGCTTCAAAGCATCGATCTAGATAGAAGGATAACATGTTTTTTTGTATCTTTACTGCTTTCTTGAATACATATATACTAGTCATAGATTCGTGCAATGCATAGAACAACATTGAATAATTAGCTTTTTCTAAATCTGTGCAGGGTAAAAGTTCCATATCCATTTCAACGGGGACACCCTTCTTTCAATGTCGGTGATGCTTTTGCAATGATTGTTGCTTCTCTTGGTGCAATTGTAGAGGTTTACTTTAATCTTTTCTTTTTGAAATGTATACTAACTCTTGTTGCGATGGTTGTTATATATTTTATTATTCTTGGATGTAATCATCACAAAAGTTAGTTCTAGCAATATTTTGTGTATGACAGTATGTGCCATGATCAGTATGGTATTGTGGACTAAACATCTTGCTTAGCAAAAGTTCTATGTGAATTGTGAACTACCATGTTCTTTTTTATATTCTGTTATTGTAATTTGACAATTTCTCTTCATTTGGGTATATTTTGATATGTGTCAACTAGGACGTTCATTGCAGCATTAAGATTTGGCAGTAAAACACCTGTTCTACCTTTGGCACTCAGCAGCGGTGTTGACTGGCTGGTACTATGTCATTATTTCACAGTACATGTATAAGTGCATTTATTTCATGAAAATTAGAATCATGTGTTGAAGTTTGATGATTTCAGGGTATTGGGACTCTTTTAGATGGCTCTTTTGGCACGGCAACTGGATCCACTGCATCAGTATACATTTTGCTGCACTTTTTATTGTCATTAAATTTGTTTGACCTTGGAGAATTTTATCATTTATTATCTCATGTTGAGTATATTAAATACATTATCTAATTGTCTTTTCTTTTTCCTTGGCATTAGGTCAAAATGCAGGACTGTTGGGAGTCGGAGAGTCATTCAAATATCAGCCGGGTTCATGTTTTTCTTCTCCATATTTGGTATTGCATCCCCTTCTTTCAATTTCTGAGAATTCAGATTCATTATTGATGAAAGTGAATCACTTGTCATGTGTTTCTATTGAACAATTTGTTCTTTCCTACGGCTTTGTTGGAATATCTAAATAAGTGAGAAATAGAATGGTACAAAATAAAATGATAGTAAGTTGCAGCTTATGTGCCAAACAGAAAAACTATTTCTTATCTGCCTGTTGTTTTATGTCTACCCACAATTATTTCATGGCGTAGAAGACATAAGATATAATAGTTTAAGTGCAAAAATTGTTATTGGTTGGCATAATAGTTGAATTGATCTATCATCTATGTGTTCATGCATGAACTGATCATTAAAATAGTAATAACATCAAATAGTAATATTGTCATAAGCACAAAATGTAATAAATTCATTGTAGAATTGATTTTGTCATAAATCTTTGTGTTGTTGTGTCTTTCCCTACTTGGTTAAGGTACAACCTTAATTCATTCCACATGTTTTGATCATTCTATATGGAGACAAATCATGTATCTTTTGATTCACTTAAGGATGGGCCTGTTGTGCCTGAGGAGCTTCAGGAACTCCAGTCTGAGCCTTTAGTTGGACTTGGCGATGGGGCTGCTTCTACTGATAAGTCTAAAAGGATGATATTTTGGGTGGATCAAGTCAAGAATATGTCATTTAATGTTCATGTATTGTATAATTTGTTTTTGTTCATGTATTTTTTGATTCAATTAATATTCTTTTTGCAGACGTTGAAGGAGAGATCAAAGAACGTGGTTGGTATAAAATGCAAGTTTAGAGGAATAGAGTGTAAGCGATGCGATGTTAGAATAATGGACTGGGGGGTTGATTATGATATCTGATGGGTTCAAAACACAAAATAGCAGAATCCTTCTGTATAATATTGATGGGAACAAAGGATTACAATAAAAGAAATGGTCACTCTCGTATGTTACTAGCCCAAACTTGAACGACTCCCCTATAAAAGAATTCAATTGATGGTCCTTTTTCTCTATAAAAAATTTTAAAATATTTTATGGACACCTTATTTTTCATACACTTGCATTATCTTGTTAATCACATACAAAACTATTCAGTTGAGTAGATGGTTAATTAATATCATTCAAAATTGTGGTCAATCATATAGTTGATGTATCAACCATAATTTTGATTGTAAATTGAATTAATTGTCTACTTAATTGAATTAACCAACTTTTTTGACGTGATTAACCAGATTATGAGGGTATAGGAAAATAATGATGTTTCAATAACATTATAAAAAAGAATAATGTCATGATTAATCTAGATTTAAGTCAATTTTGACTATTTATAACAAACAAATAATTTGGTCCTTTAAGTATAGCCTAGAATGTAGTTTCAAGGACATTTGATATGTTTAGATACGAGTTTGAACATGAGATATCCCTCTTTTTTCACGTAAGTGTATGTGAATTTCGTTGCTAGGCTCTTAATTTTTTTGTTAAAGCTAAATAAATACATTTTATTTTTAGTAAAATGTCTTTAAATTATAGAAAGTGTATCTGTCATTTACTAAAATGTCTTGACATTATAGCAAGTGTATTATCAGTCATTTACTTTTCTCATTTTATGTTTATTTTAGGCTTAAATACCTTTTTGGATCCTTAAATTATTAAAAAAGTTCAGTTTAGTCACTTTAAAATAAGTTAAATTGGTCATAAGTTAAGGCAACTTGGTTCCTGCTGTTAACTTAGTGGTGTTAAATTTTGGTGACATGACATATGAGCTGTATATAGCTGTTTAAAGCTTTCCCCATTTCATTTCTTCTTCACAAATCAATTTAGGATTTACCAAAACTCAATATTTGGCAAAATTTCTCATTGTTTCCGTGAAATAAGTAAATATGGTGAACAAACCTTGTGAATATGAAAATTTGTTTCAAAAAATGAGTTATATTGTCCTTGATAGCTTTCTCCACTTTCCTTCTTTTTCTTCCCCAAGTCAATTTAGAATTCATCAAAAGTCAATTTTTTCCAAACTTTCTTGTTGCTTATGTAAAATAGGTGAACACATTTATTTTGCTTTCTTCCTCAAAACCTTGTGAATATGGAAATTTGTTTAAAAAAATGGGGTTTTTGGTTCATAAAATGAAAGAAAATTTGGTATTTTTAATTATATTGATGTATTGTGTGTTGGTGTAATTTTTATTTTGATATGTATTGGTGTGTAGATAATGAAACTATTGTGACATTGTTTTTTATGTGTTGGTTTTAAAAGAAAATGACATTATTGTATTATGTGTTGGTAAAATATTGAGTTTGATTGATAAAAATGTACTTCGAAAAATTTTAATTTGGTCATTTGGCGAAGGCCGAAAGTTTAGTCAATTCTCTTAATTAATGTATAATTAATTTGATTTTGACTAACAGAGTAGACAAAAAAGACCAAGTTGCATCAACAATCACAAGGGATCAATTTGACCGATTTAAAGTTATCTGACCAAACACATATTTAACCTTTATTTTTATAACAATACATCAAGAGAATATGAAAAATAATTGCTTTGAGAAAGGATATTAAAAACAATAATGTTAAATTTGAAAAGAAAAAAAAAATTATTAATGAAGTTAAGAGAATTACACAAGTAGATAGCTTACTTTTTTAGAATGAAATGTTTAGTCTTATAAAATTTCAGTTTTTCAATTATAGACCTTATAAAATAAAAATATAACTTTTAGTCTCTGTTATTAAGTTGCCATATATTTTTGAGGGAATTTTTACAAGTATGTTTACAATAATATAAAATGATTTTATAAAAAAATGAATTTTAAATTTGATTTCTAAGTACAACAGAATGTCGTAGTTGCTATTGGCTAATGCAACTAACTATATTGGTGCATTCAATAATATAAAAAATTAATTAATATATATTATTTAAAATTTTGAATGATTTTTTTGAGAATGTATAAAATTTGAAGAGTTTTCCAAAGAAAATTTAAAACTTTTAAATAATATAAGAATTGAATATGAATTTTTAACTGTCAAAAGCTTAAATATTCATATTTACTTGATCATTCATTAGAAAAATTTAATATTTTTATGAAATTTGAGAAATTTTGAGGATCAAAGAAGAAGAATTTTTTATAGAAACTAAAAACAAAACATTGAAATTTTATAGAGACTAAAATTTATTTTACTTTTTATTTTTTAATAAATATCATTATGAGTTTGTTTAAAATTCATTTTAAATAACTATTATCTATGTGTCTAATTGTTTCTCTTATTAATAGTATCAATTTATATTGGAAGATAAAAAATCAACATAAAATACATTTATATTAAATAAACTCCCAATTTTTATAATATATGCTAAATTTGCGATGAATGTTTATATAAAGAGAAAAAGATGGTATTATACTAAAGAATTTTTATTCTTAAATCAAAGATAATAAAATAATTTTTATTCTATAATCAAAGGTAACAAGAGCATTTTTGTTGTCCATATTTTTATTGTATCCGTTCTCAAATTTAAAAGGCACAAACATAGTGATAAAATGTTGTTTTATTTGCAATTGTATTTTATTAAAAAAGGTGACAAGTTGCAATTAGATCAATAACTTCCCTAGCCAAGTAAATTCTAAAAAGCTTGCATCATTTTGGTAAATGGATAAAAATAGGCTGATTTTGTTAGTATTACTTTGGTATATTTGTTGTTATTTCATTTTTGTTTTGTATGTCAATTCTATGAAGCCTTTTGTTGTTATTTCAATTCATCTATGCTTTTGGCCCTACACATTGCTTTGATATGAAAATGATGGAGAACAAGAAAATAAGTTAAATTTGGGGAAGATGAGTTTATGATGAAAATAAATTTCTAATTTTTCAAAATAAATAAATTATAAATAATTAAATAAAAATAATTAATATTAATTCCCAAAACACCAACCCATTAAAAATTAAAATATCCACATAGTCATATAAATTTTCTTTAATTAAATATAATTTACTTAACAAGACGGAAGATTTTACGGAGATTAATATTTTATAAAGACAAACTAAAATGTAATCTTAACACTTTATAATTAACACTTTATAATATATGTTAAATTTGTGATGAATGTTTATATAAAGTAAAAAAAGATGGTATCATACTAAAGAATTTTTATTTTTTAATAAAAAATAACAAAATAATTTTTGTTGTATCATTTCTCAAATTTAAAAGACACAAACATAATGAAAAAGTGTTGTTTTATTTGCAATTTGTATTTTGTTAAAAAATGTGACAAGTTGTAATTAGATCAGTAACTTCCCTAACCAAGTAAATTCTAAAAACTTACATCATTTTGGTAAATTTATAAAAATAGCCTCATTTTGTTGGTATTACTTTGGTATCTTTGTAAATATTTCATTTTTGTTTTGCATGTCAATTCTATGAAGCCTTTTGTTGTTATTTCAATTCATCTATACTTTTGGGGCTACACATTGCTTTGATATGAAAATGATGGAGAACAAGAAAATAGGTTAAATTGGGGGAAGATAAGTATACGTATGAAAATGAAATTTCTAATTTTTCAAAACAAATAAATTTTTAATAATTAAATAAAAACAATAATTTATTAATTCCCAAAACACCAACCCGTTAAAATATAAAATATCTATCATAATCACATAAATTTTAACACTTTATAATATATGTTAAATTTGTGATGAATGTTTATATAAAGTAAAAAAGACGGTATCATACTAAAGAATTTTTATTCTTTAATCAAAGATAACATAAAAAAAAATTGTTATTCATATTGTTGTATCCGTCCTCAAATTTAAAAGGCATAGTGACAATGTATTATTTTATTTGCAATTGTATTTTATTAAAGAAAATGACAAGTTGCAATTAGATCAATAACTTCCCTAACCAAGTAAATTCTAAAAATCTTGCATCATTTTAGTAAATTTATAAAAATAGTCTTATTTTGTTGGTATTACTTTGGTATATTTGTCCTTATTTCATTTTTTTTTTGTATGTCAATTATATGAAGTCTTTTGTTGTTATTTCAATTCATCTATACTTTTGAGGCTACACATTGCTTTGATATGAAAATGATGGAGAACAAGAAAATAGGTTAAATTTGGGGAAGATGAGTATATGATGAAAATGAAATTTTTAATTTTTCAAAACAAATAAATTTTCAATAATTAAATAAAAACAATAATTTATTAATTCCCGAAACACCAACCCATTAAAATATAAAATATCTACATAGTCACATAAATTTCCTTTAATTAAAATATAGTTGACTTAACAAGACAAAAATTTTTACGGAAATTAATATTTTATATAAACAAACTAAAATGAAATTTTAAAACTTTATAATATATGTTAAATTTGCAATGGATGTTTATATAAAGTGAAAAAGATGGTATCATACTAAAGAGTTTTTATTTTTTAATCAAAGATAGCAAAAGAATTTTTGTTATTCATAGTTTTGTTGTATCCGTTCTCAAATTTAAAAGACACATACATAATGATAATGTGTTGTTTTATTTGCAATTATATTTTATTAAAAAAGATGACAAGTTGCAATTAGATCAATAACTTCCCTAGCCAAGTAAATTCTAAAAATCTTGCATTATTTTAGTAAATTTATAAAAATAGTCTTATTTTGTTGGTATTACTTTAGTATATTTGTCCTTATTTCATTTTTGTTTGTATGTCAATTCTATGAAGCCTTTTGCTGTTATTTCAATTCATCTACACTTTTGGGGCTACACATTGCTTTGATATGAAAATGACGGAGAACAAGAAAATAGGTTAAATTTTGGGAAGATAAGTATATGATGAAAATGAAATTTCTAATTTTTCAAAACAAATAAATTTCAATAGTTAAATAAAAACAATTATTTATTAATTCCTGAAAAACCAACCCATTAAAAAATAAAATATCCACATAATCACATATCGTTTAATTAAAATATAGTTTACCTAATAAGACGGAAAATTTTAAAGAGATTAATATTTTGTATAGATAAACTAAAATAAAATTTTAAAATTTTATAAGACTAAATTGTCAAAATACATCTTTAAAACATGATTCAACATTATATTTCCCAATTGAAAGCATTGGAAATCCAATAATTATGAATTTATTTAAGATAAACATTACGTACAATATACCATTTTTGGTCTTTGCTACAATATACCATATTACCATTTACCAACTTAAGCAACTCTATTTACATTTATTTAGTATAAAGACACTAAGTAAAAAAAACACGTAACCACAGTTGACACAGAACATGATAGTTTTAGTAATATGAGTATTCCTACTCTCAATGTACTGTATAGTTTTAATTTGATTTTGGTTATCTATATATATATAAACTACTATATTCCTCACATTCCATTTTGCAAACTTCATCACTTTTTACTCATAATATTGTGTACACTTATATTTTCTCTCATTATATCTTCACCTCTTGCAATTTATTTTACCATTAACATATTATAAATCTTTTAACTACTTTTTTCTATTAGCCATTGCTCACTTGTTCATTCATGGTGATTAATATGGTATAAAGCATTTATGAGACGATTCTTCAACAAAGTGTGTATTTTATCAACCTATTTTCACATGTATATATAAACTTATTTAATACTGATTATTTTCTTGATTTTATGATCTTCTAATGTTTGTCATCGGATCAAGGATTGCTTTCAAATATTGCTATAAGGTAATATTCGAATTTCTTTTTCCTCTCATTCGTTTCATGTTTATTGACTACATTTGTTTCATTTAATACATGTGCTATTTCTTCTCTATATTTTAAATTTTGTCAAATAAGTATTAAAACACTCCACTCTGAAAATATAAAAAAAATGCACTTTTCTATTGTTGCTAAATTACAACATTCTCAACATTATAAATGTATGTAATGTTAGTCACTTGCATTCATTTCTTGTCACATATGTTGCTCATGCACTAAAAATTGAGAATTTTGGAGACTTGCTTGATGGTATAAAGTTATTATTTGAGACTTGAGAGTAAGATTTTGCTCAAAGCATTCATTTTTACTATTGGGCAAGGTGAAAAAATATTTGTTATTATTTATTATATAATTTTATGTGGATATTATTTATTATTAAGACACATGACATTATAAGTCATTCTGTGCAATACAATCATATGTGCAATACATTTTTTTTTATGTATTTCTATAATAAAGAAAAGGTTTTAATGTAAATATTAAAATCAAACTTATATAAATACAATTAAAATTGAGTTTAAATTATTTAGAAAATTAAAAACTAAATAACACATGAAGTTAAAATTCAACAATATTTTATTTTTCATAAATAACACCATAATAGGATAGTTGGGGCATCCGTTCTCAAATATGAAAGCCACAAATTTGTCTAAATTAGATTTACAACATCTATTTTCATTAAAAAAAAATAAAAAGACAAATTGTTGTCTTATATGCCATTTTTTCCCATTTCATCAACAAAATATTATTAAACCCATTTCAACTAATTATATATATATATATATATATATATATATATATATATATAAATAATGAAGAATATATTTAAAAGAAAATATTTTATATAAATAGAAATGAAAATAAATATTTTAAGAAACTTAGTACACTTTCATTTGGAAAGTTTGGAAGACTAATGAGATGAATGTGTTACTAAAAATGAATGAATGTAACCATAATGTCAAGTTAAATGAACTCTTCATTGTTATTAATGGTGAAAATCTTTATGTGCATACATGGTTTACACCACAAGACAGTTTTGTCAATTTATCTGACCAAATACAAAACTTAGTATTACTCCATTGAAACTCTCTTCCTAACATTTTTTCGATTCTCCTTTGATATTTCGTTCTTCTAACCACCTTCTCTTCAGATATTGTTCTAAAGTAAAAATGCAGTTCAACATTTCAACATCGTTGTTGTTGGCACGCTACATGTCCAATGTTATTGTACCGATGATGTGCACCCATTACCTTCATTTAAAATGGATCTTTTCACTTAACCTTCGTGTTGATATGGACACCCTTAAAGCTTGCAATAAAGCTCACCGTTCAAGAATGTTGCATGGTTCAATAAATGTCTTCAACTTCACACTCCAAGGCAACTTTGATCCAAACTCCTTTGGGTAAGGCTTATCCTCTCTCATTACCCATAAACTCTTTTATATATTATATAACAATATGATTTAATTATCATATTTTAGTACTAAATTTAGTTTCATTTTATTTTTATGAGATGCGTGAGAGTAAGATTTAACTAATATTACTATTATTGATTTTTTTTTTAGGTTTTATACAACAAAAGTGAAGTTGGGATCACCACCAAAGGAATTCGCAGTTCTGATTGATACCAGAAGTAATGATATGTGGGCTAATTGAAAAACTTGCAGCAATTGCACTCACTCTAATGTACTCGGGGTTAGGATTTTCAATCTTTATCACTCAATTTTTTTACTATACATACTTATTAATTAGTACTACTCACTCGTGGTGTAATGTATATTTTGTTGCATTATTCATAGCATCAAGAGGATAATGAATATGGTTTGATTAATTCTACTAACTACTACATCATAGTAACAATTTAACAATATCATTAAAAATCTTAAAGGGTTATTAAAATTACAATTACACGAAAACCAACATAAAATTAAAAATTAAAATGAAAACCATTCAGTTTGCTCAATTTCGGTGTTCTAAATAAAAACAAAATATCATAGTCCGGAAAAAGAGAAGACATGGAATCAAGTGTACAATGTTGAGATTTTTTTTAATAGCAAAAGCAAATTTTTAATTTTTTGGATTTGATTTTGTCTCGTAATATTCTATGAGTGTAGTGTTTTTTTTAATATGTGTGGTTTGATGTGTTTTGTATTCGAAAGATTAAACTCAATTACTTTGACACAACTTCTTCATCCACGACTGTGTTGGTTTAATGCTTAGACATTCGATGCCCCCTCAAAGATCGAGGTGCGGAAGCTCATTGCTCTACTCATTATAATCATAATCAGTACAGCTACTCCTATGGGTATCAAGATGTGAGTGAAGTGAAACCTCAAGTGTTTATGTCTCTGATGGAATGCATTTTTGACACCATCCTCAAACAATCTTCTTCTGTCACTGTTAACTCTTCAGCCACTATTGATTTTGGGTGAGAAATTTATTTGCTTATTTATTTTGAACAATTATTGATGTATGTGTGTATGCTCTATGTAAGATTAAATCGATAATGAAATTGTTGTCAATAGGGTGATTTTTCAAAAAAAAGAAGAAAATAAAAAGAAAATGAAGAATTGGGAAACAGTGAGATCTACTTATATTCTTCGATAGTATTTGCATTTATTCTCATGTTTTTGTTCATACTAGCTAGTGCTTAATATGAATTTTAGTCTCAAATCAAACTTTATGGGATGGTTGTTTTACAATAGGTGTAGCACCGAACAATTTGGAGGTTTGACTTAGATTGGAGAAGCACTTGAAGGACTCATTGGATTTGGCTCTGGTTTTATATATCTGTTTTATCACAATTGTCATAAAAAAGAATAACACCCAAAGTTTTCTCTCATTTCTTGAAAGGAGATAGTAATGGAGGAGGCATTCTAGTTTATGGTGCAATTTTAGAGGCAAATAGTTTTTATAGTCTAATGATCTCATCGCAATATGTTCTCTTTCATCTTGCTTTTCTTATTTTATTTCATCAGTTTGTAGTTCTTCTCACCTTCAGTTCCTTATTTTTTCTTCCACAAAAATTTCATCACGTGGCACACCTTTAGTACATTTGAATCAACATTACAACAAAAAATAATTTTAAAATATCATTACTTTATTGAATGTATAATGTGATATTGTTAAGAATCTATGTAAAATACTTGTTGATCTGTTTATAGCCTTGTAATTTCTTATTCTTATAAATAATACATTGTGCAATATAGTTGACTAATATTTTCTTTTTTTATTTATTAAATTTCAGGATTCATTACACCTTAAATCTTCAAAGCATTTATGTCAATGATAAACAACTCTCAATTAATCTAAATGTATTTGCATCCTCTTACGACCATTGAATTATAGTCGATAATGGTACAACATTAACCTATATTGTTGAAGAAGCTTATAATTCTCTCGTTCATGTTGTAAGTTTTTTTATACTTAGCCCAAAATATTGAATGTTGAACTTTCAAGTATATATATGTGCTACTAACTTCTAAGCAAAAATAACAAATATGTTGTTATAAAAAAAATAAAAAATTATGGTGCCTTTATAAAAGGTCATGAGTTATTGCACTATTGTTTTTGGATGTTGGCTCTGAACTAAAATATGTCGGTGTTTGGGCATATTATTATTTTTTGCCTTTTCTATGGTGAGGAATTTTACATTGGGAGAATATAATTATAATATTTTCTTACTCTTTGGATTCTCACATTTCTTTCTTATTTGATTAGTATTAGTTTTATTATGTTGTATATACAAATTAATTATGAACCATTCATCATAGTCAATTTCTTTTTTTAAATCTTGAAATGATTTAATGGAGATTTGGATGTCTAAATAAACTTAAACAATTAAGCACAATTTACATATTTTTTATATATAATTCTTGTTATTAAAATTCTATAAGGGAGTTTGTTTATTGCTCTTATATTTTATAAATGATTATGATCTTATCTTATACTAATGTTCAATTTTCAAATGGATGTGTAGATAACTACTGTTGTATCACGATTTGCCACTCCTTTTATTTCAGAAGGAAACTCGTGTTATAAGATCTCAACCCAATAGTTACAAATATAATATTTGTTATGAAGATATTTATATACATAATATTAAAGAGAGTTTTTCTTATTATGATTTATGAATCTAAATAAACTTTTTTTGTTTTTGTTATAGATTCAGCATTGATAATTTTCCTTCGGTTAATTTAAACTTTGCAGATGGAGCATCTATGAAACTAAAACCAGCACAATTCCTTGTGCTAAGTATGGTAAACATGAAGTGTTTATGCCGGTAAGTATGCTAGTTATATTATTGCATATAAGTAAGTTATTCTTTGAAATTGTATGCAACTGATGTGTCAAATTGCATTAACAGGACGACACAACGTGGTGAATAGGTTTCCAAAAAGTTGAAAAGGGACTCACAATATTAGGAGGTCAGATGATGACAAATTTAAATAGACTATAAACTCCGCAAAAAATTGGGAAAAAAGTAGAATTCTCTCATTTGTTTATCAAATGAGAACTTTCATAAATGGTAAATTTTTTAAAGATTCTTTTATATGTGGCTGACAAGTGTGTTATCATTTCATCTAGAACTTCTAGTTTTTTAATTCAAAACTTCGCGAAATCTGTTACAATTGAAAAAGAAAAACATTGGATTGAGTGTTACAAAAAAAGGTCGAATTCTCATTATCTTCATTCGAATTGATTTCTAATAGATATTTAAATTTATATTAGTTTTCAATGTTACATAAATCCAATTTCCAAAAAGAAGCTATTATTTTGTACTCAAGTCTAATAATCATAAATTAGTCTTTCCATATTTATTTTATGCAAGTATGATAATCATGAATTAACTAGTATGATATTATCTTTCACAGATTTTGTTCTAAAAGATAGGTTGATTGTCTATGATTTGGTTAATCAACGCATATTATGGACTAACCATAAATGTAAGTTCACCACTCGAATTGTAATTTCTTGCAAGAAGTGTATGGCTCTTCGTTCTTTCTTAAAATTGAAAACTATTGTTTTGAAAATTATTGTTAGGTTATATGCCTATAAACGTCTCTGAGACTACCAATGCAAGTAGGAGACAGTCAAGTGTCAGCATATTACAAATTGGGATAACTATTGTGGCTCTTTTCATTCATATAATATAATCTCCATGAAATTACCACATTTGTAATTATAATTGTGTGCGTTATTACTCTCAATTCAAACGTTGAACCCAACTGTTGATTATTATGCAAATAGATGAAACTCTAGTATTATGTATGTTAAATGGTAAAAGTATTGTTCTTTGATGTATTTGCTTCTGAGTTTATTCATGCTCATTATCGCAATTTATTCATGCTCATTTCGGTAAAAGCCTTGGGCACACCTGAACATATATAAGGCTTCCAACAATAGAAGCATAAAAAAAATACTTTATTTGTTCCCGCTCAAAATCATTCTTAGGGTATTGGTTCAAATCAAACTTATCATCCTTCATAATGAGAGCAACACTTGGTGAACAATCTTTCACATGAAATCTCTATAAAATCTTATTGATATAGGTTTCCTATGGTAGATCTAAAATACCTCAAGGTCTATCTCTATGGATCTTAATGTTAATGACCATGGAATCTTCTAGTGATATAGGTTTCGTGGTATATGCATTGATCCAAGGGATTTTCAACAAATCCAAATGAAGATATTGTCCCATGAAATTTAAGATACCACTGATAAGAGGCTTGTTTTAATCCATATATGGATTTCTTAAGTTTGCAAATCAAATGCTCACCATTACTAGAGAAGAAACCTTCGGGTTGTTTCATATAAACCTCACCCTCTACATCACCATTAAGAAATGTTGTTTTCACATCCATTTGATGCAACTAAAGATCAAAATTTCCAACTAAAGCCAGGATTACACGTAATTCTTATATACAAGAGAAAAGTTCTTTATGTAATCAATTCCTTCTTTCTAAGTAAATCCCTTAGCAACGAGTCTGGCCTTTTATCTCTCAATGTTGCCTAATGAGTATTTCATATTCTTACATACCTATTTAAAACCAATGGCCTTTGTTCCATTAGGTAACTCAACAAGATTCCAAACAATGTTTTTTCTTTTATGGAATTCATCTCATCAATCATGGCATCATATCACAAGTTTGACTCTTTTCAACTCATGGCTTCTGCAAATGTTGTTGAAACCAAGTTCATTTTATAGTTATAGTTTTTATGATAACAAAAGTATTTTTTTAGAATAATATATTTAACTTCAAAGAGTATGAAAGAAGATATGGTCAAGATTTGTAAAAGATTTGATCAAGATGTATCTACAAAAAAATATAAACATAATCAATATGAAAAGTTTACAAACACAATCTGAATAAAATACGAATAGAATCAATATAAAGAATTTACAATCTCAATCTAAACAAAAAGGAACATAATCAATTTGAAGAATTTACAAACGCAATCTAAACAAAATACAATTCAGAATTAAACAAAGACTAAATTGAAGTCTAAATTTTAACTATAAATAGACACTCAAGGTTGAAGAAGAAAATCATCAAAAAACATAAAAGAGCAGTGTTAGAGTTCAAAGAGAGAATTACTTGTTCAAGTTAGAAATATTTTCTTAGTATTATTTTCTAAGAGTGTGAGAGTTATTATTATCATTAACTTTTTAGAAACAACTACTCAAGTTCCAATCTTTTGTATCTAACTCGATAGTTGTTTAGTTCCTTCGTCAATATGAGGTTGTCAGGTTGTTAGTAGAAGACTTGGCTTGTAGGGTCAAGGTGGTTAGTTCCTCAAAAGTATGGAGTTGTCAGACTGTTTAGGAATACTAGCTTGGAGGGTCAAGTGCTTTGTAATACAAGGTATTTGAATTAATGGATTAGAGTCTTCTAAATGAGGGAACTAGATGTATCCAAGTTAGTGGTGAACCAGGATAAATCTACGTGTCAAATTATATATGCTTCATTTTTTGCTACCTCTGAATCTGATTGTTTTTACTCCAAGAGAGTCACCAAAACCAAACTAGTTATTTATTTGTTTATAAATTATCAAAATGTTCTCAACTTTGGCAAACACAATTCAACGTTCCTTCTCGTATTTGCGCCTTCAATTGGCATCAGAGCTTAGTTTCAAGACTGGGCACTTTATAGTGTTTGAGAAAAGATCCAAGGGTTCAATATGTCTGGATTCAATGAAGAAGCTTTTGAAGGAAACATCAACAACCCACCTCTGTTTGATTGAGAATGTTTTGTATTGGAAAGACGGGCTGAAAAGTTTCTATATTTCATAAGTTCCTAAACTTTGGGGCTTGGTGGAAGATAATTATATTGCTTTGAAGAATACTAATGATATTAAAATTCCAAGAAACGAGATGAATGTTGATATCAAGAAATGTATAAGATGCATCATAAGTCCAAAATATTCATGATAAATGTATTCTCCTTCAAGGAGTTTGACAAGTGCACCAACAAGGAGACAAGAAAGTTCAAGGAGTGTGAGTTGTTCAAGATAGAAAAAGATGAAGATATTGAAATAGTGTTTTCCAGATTCTATACCCTGGTCTCATGATTAAAGGTACTTGAGAAGAGTTACACTATTATCAATCATGTGAAGATAATTCTTAGGAGTCTAACAAGCATGTGGAGACGTAAGATCACTACCATTCAGGAAGCAAATGATCTGAATACTCTAAAGCTGGAAGAATTACTTAGCTCTCTCATATCACATAAAATTGGGCTTGAAGAAGATGAGCCCAAAAAGAAGAACAAGACTCTGACCTTGAAATCCAAGCAAAAAAAGGTTCTAAAAGCAACATTAAAATTAGAGGAGTTCAGATGATTAGAATATGAACTTAGAGGAAGAGCAAATTTCTTTCAAATCCAGAAAAATTAAAAAGATGTGGTACAACAGAAAGAAGAAATTTCTCCAAAGATATTACAAGCAATCCAAGAGAGGGAATGATGATAAATATAAATTGAAAAGCATTATTTGCTATGAATGCAATGAACCTGAACATATAAAGTCTGAATGTTTAAATGTGGAGAAAGGGAAACACTAGAGGAAAGATTTCAGACCCAAGAAGAAGAGTCTGATGGCTACACTGAATGATTTTAAGGAATCCTCTACCGATGAACAAATTGATTTGGCTATGATGGCTCATACCAACTCTGTCTCTGGATCCAACACATATTCTGATTTCTGGAAGTGAATTAGCAGATGAAGAAATTGAGGTATTTTCAGACTTTACTCGATCTAATTTAACTACTACTATAAATGATTTTTTAAAATAATAATCACAAATTGTCTTTAAAACTGAAAACACTTAGGAAAGAAAATACAAATCTAACTAAAAAAGTTAATGCTTTAAAGAATAAGAGTGTTGAATTTAAAATAGAAAGTGCAACTCTAAAAACTAATATTACTAAACGTAAAACAAATGATACAAATTTGAAAATTGATATTGTTGAACTTAAGGTGGTAAATCTAACTCTAAAAAGCAATCATAGTTTAAGCTCAATTGAAAATACCACATACTTAGATAAGCATGAACACGTATTTCAATATTTTCTTGTTAATGGTATGGAAAGAAGCAAATATGCTTCTATGATTTATGCAGTTAGTAGATGGTAAAAGAGGTATAGGATTTGAAGAAATTCTAATTGAACCTAAACCTATTCTCTCTGATATCTTGTGTATTGTTTGCTCTAAGAAAGGTCGCTCCAAATTATCTTGTCTCATGTTAAATATAAGGACAAACAAGAAACTTTTCTAGACTACAGAGGTCAGAGTCAAAACAACATTTATAAGATAAATATGTTTATTCTAGAGAAACAAGAGGTTAAGTGTCGTATGTTAGTAGATGAAGAGAAACTAATTTGGTACAAAAGATTAGATCATGCAAACCTTAAATTAATTTCAAAATTGAATAAACTTCAACTAGTTAGAGGTCTACCTAAGCTTAGTTACAAAACTGAAATTATGTGTGAAACTTGTCAAAAAGGAAAACAAACAAAAAAACTCCTTTACCCCTAAGAACTCAGTCTCTACCTCAAAGCCCCGTGAGATCTTACATATAGATCGCTTTGGGCAAGTGAAAACAGTCTCTTTAAGTGGAAAGAAATACAGCTTTATTATAGTAGATGATTACACTTGGTGGACATAGGTAAAAAACTTAAGAAGTAAGGATGAATACCAAAGTATTTATCACATGTATTACTAATGTAAATATACCATAAAATAAATCTTGTAACATAAAAATTACATGTGGACTAAATTTTTAATTTAATTAGATTTATTTAAACTTTTACGATGGATGTATCAAATTATATATATACAATTTCATATCTTATCTACATAAAATAATTTGACTTTCTATGCCAACTATACTTTATGATAAAACTATCAAATTATATGTCAATTCATAATTCTTATGGGAAAGTTATGAAAATAATTTGACATTTTATCTCAATTAATCACACAAATATACTATACTGAAAATTCTTGTAGGATAAAATTTACTATACCACATATAATTGTGAATAAAGGAATGACAATACTGTTTTGTGAATAAAGGAGTTAGATCATTATCAATTGATCATACATTTCACATTAATGTGTGTATAATGCATTTGGTTCTTCCAAACTCTTACTTTCTCTAGACGATGATTTTGTGAATAAAAGAATGACAATAATGTTAGATCATTATCAATTAATCATACGTTTCCCATTAATGTGTGTATATTGCCTTTGGTTCTTCCAATCTCTTATTTTATCTAAATATAGATGGTGTATTTTGTGAATGAAGGGATGAAAGTATGGTTAGAGACTTTAAATGTTATTTATAGGCTTGATTCTACATGCCATCAAGAATTAAAAGTTATTACCACCCATATAATGCCCATTGAAGACCATTCAGCTTGACAGCATTGCTGCTAATATAATAACATTGATGATCATTAAGTTGAGACCACTCACCAACCAACTTTCATAACTTATGGACTACTAAATAGTGAACTTTAATAGTTAATCAATTTGAATATTTAACTCATATTATTACACTAATTAATTTGAGACAAATTTGGAACAAAGACAAAAGAAATGTGCTACAACTAATTTGGCTTTCTATTAATTGGTGCATATAGATGGAAAGAAACAATCTTCTTTTTAATGGAAGGCTTGCTAACTGTCATGAGGTATTTGAGCAAATTAAAAGAACGTCTTGGTTGTAATTCATCGTTAGAGACGGTAAAAATAAAAATTGGTTTTTTCAAACTAGTTTAATAAGATTTTTTTTTTACTTCTATCATCTTTTCACAAATGTTTTTAAAATACTATTCTATTTTAAAATTAATATACAAAAATGTGTTTTTTTACTTATAAGATGTCACAAAATGGGGATGCAACGATTTTGAAATAATTTTTTTTTGTTCTTTAAAAAAAGACTTTTTTATATTAATTTCAGATTACGGTATATTTAAATTTTTTTTTTTTAAATATATAAAAGAAAAAAAATCCAGTTTAATAACCAAGAGTTTGAATTCAATGTATTTAAGAATTTGAACTTGTAATGGATTTAATGTATACCTTATACTCTCGTCAATAAACTTTTCTTATAAAAAAGTATATATTATGATCAATGTATCAATGAAATAAATTTCCTATTTGGATGACGATTGCTTCAATATACATTTAGTAGGAAATACTTATGCTTATAAATTGATTCGTTTATCATGAATATTATATCATCCACACCAATATAGTAGACTTAATTTTCACTTGCATCGTAATAATTTTTTTTTTTATCAATTTACCAATACTAAAGTCTACCAATTTGGTTAATGTCACTAAATTTGGTTAAAGTTACAAGTGTTAGTTTGGTATGAACTAATGTCTACATCGATCGAATAAATTTTTCCTTGCAATTATAAATTAACGTGTGTGTTACTTTTTATTTGAAATTAAATTGATTTGAAAATTTATTAAATATGAAAAACTAGTGTATCGTTTGACATTGACTACTATACTCAACAAAATATTATATATTTAGTTGAGTAGTATACTCAACTAAAGATTTTAGTGTCGTATTATTCACTTTTTTTTAATTAAAAAGTTGTCACATGTTGCTCTTAAGTCTTAAGAGATCACCTTTTAATGTATGATAAAGTTGGAATAAATAAATTATAATTTATTGTTAAAATTAAATATGGGATAACTGATTATTATTTGATGTATACAATGAGAATACTTTGTTTAAAACATGAGCAGGAAATATACATATAGCAATTGCAACATTGGGATGTATTGATACAAAAGTTAATTTTTAATTGAAATATAATGATTTGCTAAAAAAGTTCACATTATTTGGTATGCAATAAATATATTAAAATAAAACATTATACGTGAAAGTGAACGAAATAAATTATATTTGAATAGTTTTATTTATATTTTAATAAAATTTTATATTTTTTTTAAATAGTTTGAATGTTGGAGATAGATTGTGATACACTTACAAAGATATTTCTTCAAATAATGTAGTTGATGTCATAAAATTAAAATCTTGAATCTTGAATTTCAACATTTAATTATATAGTTGATGTGCTCCAGTATCTTGTTTATGTAAAATTTGTATTATATGTTATAAAAAAGATCCAACAAACAATTTCAATTGACTTGAAAATAATATTTAATGAAAAATCATTTCCAATTTAGAGATAAATTGAATTTTGTATTATATGATATTCGTGATTTTTGGATGAAGTAAAAAAGATTAAGGAGTGAATGTCTGCAAATTTAACGTGATTTTATGTCAATTCTATTATGTCAAATTTTAGCTCAATTATATTTATTATATTTAAGTTTAAAAGTTTTATCAAGTATTAATGTTTGGTTTTAAATATTAATGTTTAGAAGAAATAGTAAATTTCAACTTAATTAATTTACAGAATAATAAGTTTGAGGTTCGAATTAAAAAAAAGACGTGACCTTAATTAGTCATTTGTTTCCAAATATTTGAACTTTCTTGTTTGCTATTTTTTTTAATAGAAATTTTAGAGTAATATGTAGTGCCCAACTATCCTAATCTAAGATAAGGGATACCTTAAAATTTACTAAATATTTATAAAGAGATTTATATTTGTCTTTTTTCAATGACACTCATGAAAATCAAATGTACAACATGGAGATCCAATATCTAGCTTTTAATACTAAACCAAAATATTAGAGTTTTATTTTCTTATTTTTATATAATAATGATACATTCACATCTATTTTTTTAGACCATATTGCACCTTTAATCACTTATAAAAATATAGTTAATTTAATTGAATATACGATTTAGTGTTAATTACCGTAAAAATATGGTTAAATTAAATTACACATTAACTATAATTTTTAATTAATATAAATTTACCACCTATTCAATTGAATTAATTATATTTTTATATGCAATTAATTAATGTCGCTTGTGTATGAAAATTTGGGTGTCTATAAAATACCTTCTCTCCTTCAATATAACATTGTGATAAGAATTTTCCTATTCATTTTTATAAGATCCTTCAATATTTCAATTGTATTAACTATTTATTTACTTATCTATCCCTATTTATGTTATCATTTTTTTCCTCTGCAATCAGTCTGATGCACATCGAATATAATTAACTTTAGTGGAAAGAATTTATGGGAAATAAATACCATTGTAAAGACATAAAAGACAACATAGTTTTATATATAGGAAAGTATTGTCTCTAGTGGAAGGAGATAGGTATATATTTTTAGTAAAATCCAATTCACCAATAAATTTAAAATTATTTCAAATTTTTTTAATTCTTGTGATTTAGTCAACAAAATTTTATTTATAAGGAGGTAGGTAATATTTTTTAGGTTTAATTATTTTTCAGATCACTAAACTATTTAAGAATTTTTAAAGGATTTAATAACCATGCAATGCACCATCAATTTTTATTTACCTGTCTCCTCCCTCAATATAGTCTCTCTTCAAAAAAATGTAATTAGGTTTTTTTTTTTAGCAAAAAAACAATTAATTAAGTTAACTGAGACATATTTTGTAATTAAGTGAAAACTAATTACCAAAAATATACTGTATAAGTTTAAAAACTTGATTATAATTTACATAATAGTTAAACCTATTTTTTATTTTGATTCTCCCTCCAAAAACTCACTATTTGAAATCGTGCGTTTAGATAACATAATTTGAAATGGACACGTTGAGAGGTAGACATTTAAAAGTAAATGTCTTTATTCAAGAGGGTAAGAAAGTTGTTTTTCTCAAATATGTATGTATCTTATCATGTGTAAATACAAATAGAGTTTTAACATGTTTGGGCCTGTTATTGTTGTTGAGGTGAAAAATAAATGTAAGGTAAAAAGGCATATTCGGAAAAGGTAAAAAGGTATTTACACAGGTAAAAAGGCATGTAAGGTAAATCAAAATTTGTTTTCTCTCCTATAAAAATATGAAGTTTTGAGTTAGTGTTAATTATATTCAAATTGGGGAAGAACATGTTATGCCCGAGGAGTTTTGCAAAAATTATGCGAATCTTAAGAGTAGTGGTATGAGAAGGCTAAAGTATTATTTCACCTATATATTGTTTTAGCAGATTCATTTGTGTTTGCCGCTGAATTCTTTAGATTCATAGTTGTTCGTGATACAAACTGCAGGTTCCAAATTATCAACATCCTACAGCAAGGGAGAGACCACGCAAACTTAGACTTTCTGCATCCTTCTTTTAATTTCTTTTTATTACAAATACATTTTTGTTTTGGAAAACTTAATTTCAAGTATTTCCAAACACAAATCGAAATTTTTTGAAATATCGCTCTTGGTGTAAATATTTCTTGCTTACGGTTTCATTTGGTTCACTCACATGGGAAGACAGATGCAACAGTAGGCATATTAATAGGGTGGAGTCCACTTTTCCTTTTTTGTTCACTCTTTCTCATTTTCTCACACACAGCTTTAGGGTTTATAATCTTTTCCCCTCTTCATCCAAATCCTTCAACTTTGAAGAAACTTTGTTATTGAAGAAAACAACAATTGGATTCAGATATGCAATGTTTGTTTTTCTGCATTTTGGTATTTTTTATGTCTTATGTTTTTTTCTATTCACTTGGTTTTTCTTTTTTTGTGGTTTTTCTGTAGTATCTACACCTTTTTGTTCAAATATTACAAATTATGTCTAATATATTTTTGATTGTGAGTGCTTCTTTATGTTTTGTCCAGGTGCTCTAAGATTTTTGGTTTTGTAAAGAGAAGGTTGAAGTTATTTTTATTGGTTGGTTAGCTGCTCTCTTTGTATTTTGTTTCTGTTGATCTCTTATTGCCTCATGATGTGCATATATATTTCTTGTTTACAATCCTTCGATATTTGGGTATTTGGGATTTTATCGTCCAGAAGAATATGAGAAAATGGCTTTTGGGCAATGTTTTTGTGATGTAAACAATCCTTCGATAGAAGAAATTTGGTTTAAGCTGCAACTTACTTTACTTCTTTTTCTTTGCATATTGATTCAGTTTGACCCTTTTAACAGTACATTTAAGATATTATAATTTAAGTACAATCTGCAAAAGATGAAATAGATAGGAGTTGATTGAGTTGCAATAATATTCTCAATTGGAATTGCATGGGCATTAGCTGAAATTTTGACTGCAGCTGGTGCATATAATAAAAGGTCGCCAAATACTCGCAGCTCCTTGGTCAGTCCTTGGTAGCTTAGCTCTGTTTTTGTATCTTTACTGCTTTGTTGAATACATATATACTAGTCATAGATTCGTGCAATGCATAGAACAACATTGAATAATTAGCTTTTTCTACATCTGTGCAGGGTAAAAGTTCCATATCCATTTCAACGGGGACGCCCTTCTTTCAATGTCGGTGATGCTTTTGCAATGATTGTTGCTTCTCTTGGTGCAATTGTAGAGGTTTACTTTAATCTTTTCTTTTTGAAATGTATACTAACTCGTGTTGCGATGGTTGTTATATATTTTATTATTCTTCGATGTAATCATCACAAAAGCTAGTTCTAGCAATATTTTGTGTATGACAATATGTGCCATGATCAGTATGGTATTGTGGACTAAACATCTTGCCTAGCAAAAGTTCTATGTGAATTGTGAACTACCATGTTCTTTTTTATATTCTGTTATTGTAATTTGACAATTTCTTTTCATTTGGGTATATTTTGATATGTGTCAACTAGGACGTTCATTGCAGCATTAAGATTTGGCAGTACAACACCTGTTCTACCTTCGGCACTCAGCTGCAGTGTTGGCTGGCCGGGACTATGTCATTATTTCACAGTACCATGTATAAGTGCATTTATTTCATGAAAGTTAGAATCATGTGTTGAAGTTTGATGATTTCAGGGTATTAGGACTCTTTTAGATGGCTCTTTTGGCACAGCAACTGGATCCACTGCATCAGTATGCATTTTGCTGCACTTTTTATTGTCATTAAATTTGTTTGACCTTGGAGAGTTTTATCATTTATTATCTCACGTTGAGTATATTAAATACATTATCTAATTGTCTTTTCTTTTTCCTTGGCATTAGGTCAAAATGCAGGACTGTTTGGAGTCGGAGAGTCATTCAAATATCAGCCGGGTTCATGTTTTTCTTCTCCATATTTGGTATTGCATCCCCTTCTTTGAATTTATGAGAATTCAGATTCATTATTGATGAAAGTGAATCACTTGTCATGTGTTTGTATTGAACAATTTGTTCTCTCCTACGGCTTTGTTGGAATATCTAAATAAGTGAGAAATAGAATGGTACAAAATAAAATAACAGTAAGTTGCAGCTTATGTGCCAAACAGACAAACTATTTCTTATCTGCCTGTTGTTTTATCTCTACCCACGATTATTTCATGGCATAGAAGACATAAGATATAATAGTTTAAGTGCAAAAAATGGTTATTGGTTGGCATAATAGTTGAATTGTTCTATCATCTATGTGTTCATGCATGAACTGATCATTAAAATAGTAGTAACATCAAATAGTAATATTGACATAAGCACAAAATGTAGTAAATTCATCGTAGAATTGATTTTGTCATAAATCTTTGTGTTTTATATGCATTTATTATATAGCAATAGTTGATTTAATTATCATATTTTAGTACTAAATTTAGTTTCATTTTATTTTTATGAGATTAGTGAGAGTAAAATTTAATTAATATTATTATATTGGTTTTTTGGTTTAGGCTTTATACAACAAAAGTGAAGTTGGAATCTCCACCAAAAAAATTTAATGTTCTATTGATACCGGAAATAATACTATGTGGGTTAATTGCAAAACTTGTAGTAATTGCCCTCAGTCTAATGCAATCGGGGTTAGGATTTTCACTCTTCATCACTCATTTTTTTACTATACATACTTATTAATTAGTACTATTTACTCGTGGTGTAGTGTTTATTTTGTTGCATTATTCATAGCATCAAGAGGATAATGAACATGATTTGATTAATTCTACTAACTAATTTATCAAAGTAACAAGTCAACAAAGATCATTATAAATCTTAAATGGTTATTAAAATTATAATTTCACCAAAACATACATGAAATTTAAAATTAAAATTAAAACCATTCAGTTTTCTCAATTTTGGTGTTAAAAAAAAAAAATTACATAGTCTGAAACAAGAGAAAACCTGGAATCAAGTGTACAATGTTGAGATTTCTTGAATAGCAAAAGAAAAATCTTAACTTTTTGGATTTGATTTTGTCTCTTGTAATTTTCCACAAGAGTAGTTTATTTTTTTTTAGTATGTGTGACTTGATGTGTTTTGTATTCTACAGATTAAACTCAATTTATTTGACACAACTTTTTCGTCCACGGCTGTGTTGGTTCAATGCTTAGACATTCGATGTTCCCTCAAAGTTCGAGGTGTGGAAGCTCATTGCTCAACTCATGATAATCTTAATCAGTGCAACTACTCCTATGGGTATCAAGATGGGAGTGAAGTGAAACCTAGGGTGTTTATGTCTCTGATGAAATGTATTTTTGACACCATCCTTAAGCAATCTTCTCTTGTCATTGTTAATTCTTCAACCACTATTATTTTTGGGTGAGAAATCCGTATGTTTATTTATTTTAGACAACTATGGGTGTATGTGTGTATGCTCTATGAAGGATTAAATTGCTAATGCAATTTTTGTCAATAGGTTGATTTTTTTTAAAAAAAAAAAAAAAAAAAAAAAAAAGAAGAAGAATCGGGAAACAGTGAGATCTACTTATATTCTTTGATAGTATTTGCTTTTATTCCTATGTTTTTGTTAATACTAGCTAGTGCTTAATATGAATTTTTGTTTGAAATCAAACTTTATTGGATGATTGTTTTACAATAGGTGTAGCACCGAAAAGTTTGGAGGTTTGATTGAGACAGGGGAAACGCTTGACGGAATCTTTGGATTTGGCCCTGGTGTTATATCTGTTTTATCACAATTGTCATCAAAAAGAATAAGACCCAAAGTTTCCTCTCATTGCTTGAAAGGAGATAGTAATGAAGGAGGCATTCTAGTTTTTGGTGTAATTTTAGAGCTAAATATTGTTTATAGTCCAATGGTCCCATCACAGTATGTTTTCTTCCATCTTGCTTTTCTTGTTTTATTTCCTCAGTTTGTAGTTCTTTTCTCCCCTTCAGTTCATTTTTTTTTCATCCACAAACATTACAGTGAAAAATCATTTTCAAACATTGTTACTTTATTACTTTATTGAATGCAAATTGTGATTCTTTTTATATGTGGCTAACAAGTGTGCCATCATTTCATCCAAAATTTTAGTTTTTTACTTCAAAATTTCACGAAATCTGTTACAACTGAAAATGAAAAACTCCCAATTGAGTGTTACAAAAAATTGATTTCTAATAGATATTGAAATTTTTGTTAGCTTTCAATCTCACATAAATCCAATTTCCAAAAAAGAAGCTAGTAGTTTGTACTCAAGTCTGATATTCATAAATTAGTATTTTCATGTTTATGCAAGTATGATAATTATGAGTTAACTAGTATGATTTTCTCTTTCGTAGATTTTGTTCTAAAAGATAGGTTGATTGTCTATGAGTTGGCTAATCAGCGCACATGATGGACTAACCATAAATGTAAATTCACCACTCAAATTGTAATTTCTTTCAAGAAGTATATGGTCTTTCGTTCTTTTAGAAAATTAAAAACTATTGTTTTGACAATTATTGTTAGGTTCAATGCCTTTTGGATTGTTGTTTTACAATAGGTGTTGCACTAAACAATTTGGAGGTTTGACTGAGACAGGGAAACGCTGGACGGAATATTTGGATTTGGCCTTGGTGTTATATCTGTTTTATCACAATTGTCATAATAAAGAATAACACCCAAAGTTGAAAGGAGATAATAATGAAGGAGGCATTCTAGTTTTTGGTGCAACTTTAGAGCCAAATATTATTTATAGTCCAATGGTTCCATGGCAGTATGTTCTCTTCCATCCTGCTTTTCTTATTTTATTTCCTCAGTTTGTAGTTCTTTCCTCCCCTTTAGTTCATTTATTTATTTTTTCATCCACTAAATGTCATCACGTGAGAGACGTTTAGTACATCTGAATCAACACTACAGTGAAAAATCCTTTTAAAATATGAACGTAAAATGTGATATTGCTAAGAATCTATTAAATGCTTGTTGATATGTTTATGATCTTGTAATTTCTTACTCTTATAAATATTACATTGTGCAATATAGTTGACTAATATTTTTCTTTTTCATTAAATTTCAAGATTCATTACACCTTAAATCTTCAGAGCATTTATGTTAATGGTAAACAACTTTCAATTAACCCAAATGTATTTGCAGCCTCTTACGACCAAAGAATTATAGTCGATAGTGGTACAACATTAACCTATATTGTTCAAGAAGCTTATAACCTTCTCGTTCATGCCGTAAGTTTTCTTATACCTAGTCCAAAAGATTGAATGTTGAACTTTCATGTATATGTATGTGCTACTAAGTTCTAAGCAAAAATAACAATTATGCCATTATTAAAAAATAAAAAATTCGGGGTGCCTTTAAAAATGGTCATGGGTTGTTGCATTATTGTTTTTAGATGTTGGCTATGGACTAAAATATGTGGATGTTTGGGCATATTGTTCTTTTTTTGCCTTTTCTATGGCGATAAATTTTACATTACGAGAATATAATTAGAATATTTTCTTACTCTTTGAATTCTTACATTCCTTTCTTATTTGATTAATATTAGTTTTTGTTATGTTGTATATATAAATCAATTAGGGCTTATTCGTCATAGTCAATTTCTTTTTTGAATCATGAAATAATTTAATTTAGATTTGCATGCTTAAACATACTTAAGCAATTGAGCACGATTTACATATTTTTTTTATATAATTCTTGTTATTAATTTTCTTTAAGGGGGTTTGTTTATTTCTTTTATACTTTATAAATGATTTTGATCTTAACCTATACTAATGTTCAATTTTCAAATGGATGTGTAGATAACTACTGTTGTATCACGATTTGGCACTCTCTTTATTTCAGAAGGAAACCATGCTATAAGGTCTCAACCCGGTAGTTACGAATATAATATTTATTATGAAGATATTTATATACATAATATGAAAGAGCATTTTTCTTATTATGTTTTTTGAATCTCATTAAATTTTTTTGTTTTTGTTAAATATTCAGCATTGATAATTTTCCTTTGATTAGTTTAAACTTTTCCGGGAAAGCATCCATGAAACTAAAATCAGCACAATACCTTGTGCAAATTATGGTAAGCATGAAGTGCTTATGCCTCTTAGTATGCTTGTTATATTATTGCATATAAGTAAGTTATTCTTTGAAATTGTATGCAACTAATGTGTCAATTTGTATTAACAGGATGACACAACGTCGTGCATAGGTTTCTAAAAAGTGGAAAAGGGACTCACAATATTAAGAGGTTAGATGATGACATATTTAAATAGATTATAAACTCTACAATAAATTCGGAAAAAATAGAATTCTCTCATTTGTTTATTAAATGAGAACTTTCATAAACGGTAAAAAAATCTAAAGATTCTTTTTATACGTGACTAACAAGTGTACCATAATTTCATCCAGAATTTCTAGTTTTTTACTTCAAAATTTAACAAAATATGTTACATTTGAAAAAAGAAAACACCTCGTTAAGTGTTAAATAAAATGGTCGGATTCTCATTATCTTCTTTCAAATTGATTTCTAATGGATATTTAAAATTTGTTAGTTTTCAATGTCACATAAATCCAATTTAAAAAAAAAACGAGTATTTTGTACTCAAGTTTGGTAATCGTAAATTAGTCTTTTCATGTTTATTTTATGCAAGTACGATAATCATGATTTAACTAGTATGATCTTATCTATCGCAGATAGGATAATTGTCTATGATTTGACTAATCAGCGCATAGGATGGACTAACTAAAAATGTAAGTTCACCACTCAAACTGTAATTTCTTGCAAGAAACATATGGCCCTTCGTTCTTTTTGATGAGTTTATGATGGAAATGAAATTTTTAATTTTTCAAAACAAATAAATTATAAATAATTAAATAAAAATAATTATTTATTAATTTCCAAAACACGAACCCACTAAAAAAATAAAATATCCACATAATCACATAAATTTCCTTTAATTAAAATATAGTTGACCTAATAAGATGGAAGATTTTACGGAGATTAGTATTTGATATAGACAAACTAAAATGGAATTTTAAAATTTTATATGACTAAAATGTGAAAATGCATCATTAAAACATGATTCAAAATTATCTTTCCCAATTGAAAGGATTGAAAATCCAATAATTATGAAGTTATTTAAGATAAACACTACATACAGGATACCGTTTTTGGTGTTTGCTACAATATACCATTTACCAACATAAGAAACTCTACTTACATTTATTCAATATAAAGCCACTGAGTATAAAAAACACGTAACCACACTCAATTGACATACAACATGATAATTTTAGTAATATGAGTATTCCTACTCTCAATGTACTATATATATGAGTATTCACACTCACACTCACACTCACCTCGTTCTCATTCCCTCTTAGCACTCACTCTCTACTCTATTATATTTCAATTTTGACTCCACTTATTTAACCACTATCCTCCTTAAAAACAATGATTAGTAATCAGAAGTTTATTATCACAGCTTTGGTTGTGGTTCTTCTATTTTCAATAGGTTTGTAGACAATTTGCTAAATAGAATTTGAATCTTCTATATATTACTTCTCTTATGCATATTATATATTTATTACACTAATATTTGTAAAATTGTTCTTCTAACAGAGAAGTGTTTTTTTAGTTGTGCCCAAATTGGGAATTGTAAATCATTTTGCATTCATCAAGGCTATTTGCAATGGGAATGTCGTCCAAAGGCAAATAATGTTATAACTTGCTGCTGTTACAAATTTTGATGATAAGCAGCCTGCTTATGATGTGCCAGTCCTGTAGAAATTGAATTGCACGATTGCAAACCTGCTCACTTTGTTCATTTACATGATTCCACAGCTTGTTGTTATGACATTTACAAATACTCCAAATAATCGACGCCAAGAGGGCAGCATATTGCTATTAATTTCTATTAATGTTTTTTAGAATATTTCTTTTGATTGGTGGTTTATTTCTTGCTATTAATTTCATTAATTTGGCAGGTGGTTTTCCACTTTGTTGTTTGGTTTAGCTTAGTTTTGTTGGACTTTCAGGTCCAGGCTAATGTTTGTCTAGTACTATATTTATTTGCAAGCTTTTGGGTCAATATAAGATAGTCCGGTGAAAACAATTTCAAATGTGTTGTTTAATTGTCTCACATCATGCTTCAAAATATAGGCTTATATATATGTTAATACTGTGGGTTTTTTTTTTTTTTTTTGTGTTCTATCAGTTTAATAGGGTAGTTGTGAAAAAAATCTTGTGGAGTTTTGATTTCTACAGAGAGCAGGCTAGTTTAAGTGATTCATTGAAAACTGTTTTGTACAAATATAAGAACCAGATTGGGTTGAAATTCACCATGGTTCAGCCAGTTCATGAACTATATACCTCAACAGTATCTATTATTTAAATTCAGTCCGGATAGAGTTAGGTTACAATCCGAAGCTACCATATATTTGTAGAAGATATCAATTATAAACATTAAAAAAATGAAAACTACATAGAAGTAATAACATTTTATACTACTATTTCAAAATTCCAAACTAAGCTAAAATGTTCTGCCAAGTTACGCCAACAAGTATTTTAAAATGATGTTTTGCCTTGATATATAACCATAGCAACTAAATAACCATGACAAACATGAAGTAAAAAGGCTTCAGTTAGGCAACAGCTGCTAAGTAAAGACAGTCTGCATAATGTTAAAAGTTTACAAGTGTCTTTCAAACCAACATATATTTCGATTCCTGTATTTTTAAGCCCCTTCTGCTAGAGACCTCTTTGAGGTACTGATGTATAGAACTGCGTCATAGGAAATAAATAAATTATCACTCGAATGAATGCATCACCATACTTGTTCTTGAGTTGTCCATTGACATACTCCTCTGTTTGTTCCATTGCAATATTCAGATACCTGCAAGATTAACCAAAAGGATTGAGCATAGTTTATGTGTAACTAGAAGCATAATGTTACATATTCAGATGGAAATATACACCAATATGTGAACTGATAGAACCAAACAGTCAATGCATTAATCCAGAGCTACCACTCAGGTCAAAGAGTGATTTTAATTTCTCTTCTATCTAGATTCCTAGACTGATGTGTGTGCCTAAGGTATTGTTTCTGTTTTGTTCATCTTCTCCCACTACTTTTGTTTTTTCCATTACTGAAAAGTTTTACATGACCCCCAATTTGAACGTCATGGTGGGACGCAACACTGAAAAAAGAAGTACAGCTAAGATGTCGCAATTAATGCAAGATGCACGTAAAGATTTGGAAATTAAGCCAACTTTGATGGGAGAGAGAATGTGGGAACAATTGAAGGCAATTTGAAATTCCTCTAATTTCCAAAAAAATTCTGAGATAAATAAAAGAAATTGAAATTCTATGGATGGTGCATCTCTTCACAACGGCGGATCAATTCTTTATCGGGTCCTTTGAAAAAGAATGGTATTGTTACTTTTCTATTTTATATTTAAAAATTAATGAAATTAAGATATACTTTTTTTTTCACAGAAGGAGGTGAAATTAAGATATACCCTAAATCCTAAACCCTAAACCCAACATCTAGTGACTTTTATTTTCGTATTCATCGTACTAAAGATAAAAACTGGGTCGGTATTCATGTCGAATATGCTTATATAAGCTCATTATCTTAAGTATTATTTTAAGGATTATGTACTACGTGTGTTCCAAAAATTACTTAACAATTCTAATTATATGAAAACATTTATGCCTCAATTTTTCTATTTTCTTGCAAGAGAATTTTGAAAACAAAAAGATTGAGATATGCCATCTGATATTGATATATGGGTGGATGTAGTTGGGAGAAAGAAAGGGAGAATGTTTGGTCTTGGATCTATATCCAAAATATTGAATACAAATAAGCAAATTAACAATGCATTCTGATTCAGAGGTTAATTTAGAAGTTGAAGCTTTGAGAAGTCAAGTTCATGCTTTGAATGAATCATTGCAAAAACAGGAGCAAGAAAAGTTATTGATGAAGCAATAATTGCAACGACAAGAAAAAGAGATGGTCGAGATCAACAAAAATTTAACCTTTCTGATGCAACATTTAGGATTTGTTGGATCTTCTTCTTGTCCAAGTTCATCACTACAACCCAACAATGAAACTAATGAAGATATAGTGGGAATGATGACATTGGTAGTGATTTGAGTTGTATTTGTTATTATTTTGTTAATTTGGTTGTATCATGTACTTGATTATACTTAGTACTTTTTGGGATCATACTTTAATTAACACTTAGTTATGATTTACGAATATGATATAAATTTTGTTTAGAAGTATCACAATAGTTGAATCATATTTTAATTAATATTTAGTTTTGATTTGTAAACATATATAAATTTTGTTTCAGAGTATTGCAATAGTATTTTAATTAATGACTAATATTAAATATTTAAAAAATTTATTATAATAATATTGATTTACTTGCACCATTGTTGCTCCTCAATAATTTTAGTTGAAGAATTACCCATAATTATTTTGTTGAAAAATCAGTGAACATTTGTAACTAACAATGTTATATTATTTGTAAATGTGATACAATCAAATGTATTTTAAACTTTAAATTAGAGAATTGTGATCAAATAACATTTTTTAAAACAAAATTGAAAGTGCAAAGATATCATTGTAATTAATTGACATCTCAACTTTATTGATACCTCCATTTATCTATGAATATATAGACATCCTAAAAATATTATTAATCAAATAAAAAAGACATCTCAAATGTATTGACATTTACATTTACCTATAAATATATAGACACCCTAAAAATATTATTAATAAAATAAAAAGACCAATAGCAAAAATAGAGAGAGAAAAGAACTAAAATTATCTAACATCCAATAATTTATTTATTTATATCGCTAAAATGAAGTTAATTTATAAAAAGCAAGAGATGGAATCATTATAATTAATAATATTTTTTTTTTTAAATATATCAATTAATTTATAAGCTTTTCTTTGCCAACATATGTAAGCATTAACAAATCAAAGAACTAAGATCGATTATTCAGTTTATTTAAATCATAAATGAAGTAAAAAATATCAATTATAAGGAAGGGGGCTTGAATTATAATTGTCCCTTTTAAAAAAATTCTGCTTTAAAAATAAGATCTCAGGTTAAGATTGATCTTTACAGTGATGAAGATCAATCTTTACTTTGTAGAAGATCAATCTTAAGTTTGCAGAAGATCAATCTTTAAAACAGCAAGATCAATTTTACCAAAATGAAATCTGATTGTAAAGCATAAAATAAATAGAGATAGAGATAGAGAGATCACACAAGGATATATCCTGGTTCACCTAATCTGGGTTACGTCCAGTCCTCACAACCGTGAGATTTTTCACTATGTGTTCAAACCAAGATCCTTCTTGGTTTTCATGGATCAATCTTGATCTTTACACAATTCCTACCCTTCTACTTAGAAAGGATTTCTACCTTACTGTTTGTAAAGACTTTAACAAGCTGTCTTTCAAACGTGAAAGGATTTTGCAACTTACTCAAGATTTGACAAAGCAACCTTGAGTTACAAAGTAGTGATTTTGAGGCTATTTAGAGTTTGATATTTACTCAACTCTTGTTTGAGAAATATATTCTGTGGATGGACATCTATGTGAATGATTACAACACAGAAATTAAAACAAAACAGCAAGCTATAAGAAAAGGGATTTAGACACTTGAGTGTGATAAAAAAGATTGAGCTTTTGATCTTTTGCTTGGTGTTGATTGTTGTGTTTTGTTCTTCAGTTTGCAGCTGCATTTATAGACTCTAAGAAGGCTTAGGACAGCTAATATGTTCGTTGGAAAAGGATCAGCTGTCATGAAAGAGCTATTGGAAAATCTGTCATAACTTAGGATTGATCTGCTGCATCAAAAGATTGATCCAGGATTGATCTTATGGTCTGTTATGAAAACAACTTGTTCTCTATGCATCGTGTCAATATGTCAGCCTTGAGTACATGCTTTTCTGTCATGTGTGCAGACTTTAGAATAGTTCAAATCAGTAGTGTACTTCACTACTTGTAGCCTTGTACTTGCACTTGCTTTATATGAAGAATGATCTTTGTATTATGCCTTTATTGAAGCATAACTTGATTCTTCAAATTCTGAAATGAGTGTGATTTTTATTGTTCTTTTGCTGATCTATTATGTGAGCATAAGCTGAACGTAGCTTCCAGGATTGATCAAATTATGTGGAGATTGAATAACTTAAGATTGATCTGTTGCATCAAAAGATTGATCCAGGATTGATCTGCTGCATCAAAAGATTGATCCAGGATTGATTTGCTGCATCAAAAGATTGATCCAAGATTGATCTGCTGCATCAAAAGATTGATCCAGGATTGATCTGCTGCATCATAAGATTGATCTGCTGCATCAAAAGATTGATCTGCTGCAACAAAAGATGGATCCAGGATTGATCTTTTGGTTTGTGATGTTTGATACCTATCTTGTTTTAACACACTCAAATGCATATGTTAAATACCAAAACACTTAGAATCAAAATTATAATTCTTAATTAACTTTTTGTTTGTTTTCATCAAAACATTAAATTGAGATTTTGTCTTAACAATAAATATAGAAATGTGTTATAGTGTATATTTCTTTTTACAAGAATACAATAATGTTAAATCTTTTGAGGAAAAATTTTGTCGTCAACTGTGAGGAGGATATTATATTCACATGATAAAAGATATTGCTTTTGAATGATAGGTGTATGATTTCTTAAATGTATCGTAAACAACCACTTTCATAAACGACTTGTACTTTATCATTTTGTTTAACAAAGATAAAGCAATTATAATATTTTACATTAAAACCTTCATACAGTGATCTTCCAAAGATTTGTAATGATTTTTAGAGTTCTTTTTGTAAGAGATGTAACATTTTGTTTACTCTAATGTTTAACAAAGATTTGTAATGATTTTTAGAGTTCTTTTTGTAAGCTAATGTTTTACCAAAGAGCATTTTAAGAAGGAGATTTCGAGTCTAAAATCTGATAAAACTAATATAACGACTAATTAACTAAGATTTACTTATAAAAGAAATATATTTTAGCTATTAATAATGATATTGAATATGTCATTATTATTATTTTGTGAAGGAAGATTAAACGTTAAATAATAGCTTTAAGGATAACTAAATTTTCCATTTCATTTTAGTATTAATGTGTATTTATTTGTTGAAACTTGAAACGTTTTGTTTAAAGTAAACTTCTCGAGTCTAAAATCTGATAAAACTAATATAACCACTAATTTACTAAAATTACTATATATATATATATATATATATATATTTCAGCTATTAATAATGATATTAAATATGTCATTGTTATTTTTTTTGCATAGGAAAATTAAAAGTAAAATAGTAGCTTTAAGGATAACATAATTTTTTAATTAAT
The DNA here is from genome assembly GCA_037974835.1 of Cicer judaicum. Taxonomy (NCBI): domain Eukaryota; kingdom Viridiplantae; phylum Streptophyta; class Magnoliopsida; order Fabales; family Fabaceae; genus Cicer; species Cicer judaicum. The sequence goes on from JBBPBS010000968.1 coordinate 11,103,282, forward strand.
TTTAATATTAGTGTGTATTTATTTGTTGAAACTTGAAACATTTGGTTAAGGTAAACTTCAATTGCAATTATTTATCACATAAATTTATCAAAAATTGTTTATTAACTAGTAAAAAAATTAAAATTGCAATTCTTGGTATTAAATAGTAATTTTTTATTAAAATTAAAAATATAATAAGTTTATATTATTTTAAATTGATTAAACATAAAAAGGTCGTGTTTGAAGGTCGTATCAAATTTGTAGATAAAAATATTTGTTTTAAAAAAATTTGAAGACATAATTTATATTTTCTAACACGACATGAAAGAAAAATTGATATGGAGAATACCAGATCTGTAATGAAATTCTAATAGAATGAAAGAAAACTGCATATACTTGAATTCTTTGTTAGCTATATATTTAACTTTTCAAATTCTAAATATGTACTTTAAAATGTGTTGAGATATTCCAGTTTTAATTTATCTTTTTATTTTTATTTTTTTACGGCATTCTTTAATAACTTTAGAGATATAATATTTTTGGTTAAAAGTTTATTAACTTTTTGTTGTTGCAATTTAAGCAATACTTAATTTGTATATAAAATGAATTACAATAAAAATATATATATGTATTTGTATAATGAGTTACCATGAATATATCTTTG
>JBBPBS010000968.1:11109892-11152354 GCA_037974835.1 Cicer judaicum
ATTAATTAATTATAATATTTATTTTAATTTTGATCTCAATTCATACTTTTTAGGTTAAACAAGGGTGATTGTTTGTCCCTAAGTGTCATATTTTCTCTTCTATTTTATAATTATGATAACAATTCATATTTCTTTTCAAGAAAAAAAAAACCATTTTCGGAATAAAAAATCTAGTTTAGAAAAAAAAAGTGATAATTGAAGATTAAAAGTTCGTTTTAAAAATAGGAAATCTTTTTCAGTCAATAAGATAAAATAGATAGACCCAAAGTACAATTAAATAATATTTTTTTTTTTACTAAATTCATTATATATATATATCAAACATAAGCACATAAAAATTACTTGTTAATTTACAAAGGATAATTGAAAAAAAGAAAGAACAATGATGAATACGCAAAAGTTTCTTCTAACAACATTTGTTGTAGTGCTTCTTTTCGCCACATGTATGTAAACAATTTGCATAATAGATTTTGAATTTTTCATAAATTGTTTCTCTTATGTATATTAATTATTTATTATACTAATATTACTCTTATTGTTAGGTATGGCCAAAGTTCAACTTCACTTAGCAAAATGCTTTCCAAATTGTAATCAAGAGCCTACTTGTAACGTATTCTGCACTAACCAGGGATTTTATCAAGGATTTTGCACTCCAAGCAAGACTGCTTTATCGTGTTGTTGTTACAATCTATAAAAGTGTTAATGATAAACTTGTAACTTAGAGCTTTAATTTCTTCTTATTTGAAGATAATATATGCTTTATTATAAATAAAACATGAAATATATATTATCATGAAGTATCAATGATAAATTTTAGCAAAAGTGTGATTGCATGACAAATTAGGAGATACATATTTATATTTAAAAAGACAAAATAATATTAAAAGCACATGAAGTACAAGATGTGCCTCAATATTCCACACACAATTATCACCTAACATGCCCCAATAACTATAACATTGTAAATATTCCTAATTACTCTCTTATTCCCATTGATTAAAAATCATATTGAAAATCATAATGTAACGTAAATGTATCACGTTTACATAAAATGTGCACAATTATAAGTCACTTGTGTAGATTTAAATTATAACTTTGAAGCAAAATATCAAATTAAAATTTAAAATAATACATTTGTATTTATAATTACATATGTAATCCTTAAAATTTGACCCATTTCTTAAATAAATCTTTTAATTTTCATTCTTTCAGTTTTTTAAACTAAAACATGATGATTTTACAACTATCACTACTAAAAGAGGAATATTGTACAAACATAATTAAGCGATTATCACTACTAGAAGTCATCATTTTTTCTATGGAATATCCTGCAAAATTAATTTTGCAAATAATAGATGAGGATTTTTCTAAGAACTGCACTTATATTAGTAATATTTATTCGGTGTTCGATTCCACGGGTAAAACCATAGGTACATTTTTCATTTGATGTAGATTTACATGCGATTATATTTCATCAACAAAATTTACCTTTTACTAAGGATTTACATGCTAGAAAATTTTGCAGGAAATTGCTGCAACAAATTTTATTTTTGTTAGAACCAGGAAATTTACGCAGATAAATTTCCTACAAAAATTTCGTATATATTTGTATGTTTTCATTTTTATATAAATAAAGTAAAATTAATTTTTTTTAAATAAAAAATAAGACAAGTTCAAAGGTTCTATAAAAAAAATACTTTTTATCACTACTATAAATATTTTGATCAATCATTTTTCTTTAATTTGTTAACGGAAGTATTAGTATAGTATATTGACTAAATTAAGAGTTTTAATACAATTATCTATTCAATTTTGACCCATACAAAAAGATAGAGATTAAATAAGAAAGATTCATAAATAATCCTTGATAAAACTCCTTTAATGATATTAGAATTAGCCCCCTCTGAATTTCTTTACTAAGGCACAAGTCTCCAAACATCAATTTAGACAAAATAGATATCTAGGAAGTGAGAAAAACGCATTTTTATGCATTTTGTAAAGCTAGCAATTAAAGGTTCTTCATGAAGCTAGCAATTAAAGGTTCTTCATAAAGCTAGCAATTAAAACCCCTTTAATCCTAAAATAAAACTGAAATTTAAATCAATTATAAGTTTTCTAGATTTTTTCAAAATCATAAATATGAAACTGATAGACACATACGTTATTTAATTTAATGAAAGACATATAAGTGAAGTAGGGATGTTTATGGTGTAAAAACTAAATCGAATTCGACTACATTAATGATTTGGTTCTATTTTTGAAAACTACATTCAAATAAAGTTCAATACAGTTCTAAACCGGTTTGAAATTGATTTATAAATATAAACCGATTTAATATTTTCAAAAAAAAATTCGATCTAATTTTTTGGAAAAAGAATTTTAAAATTTTATCGAAAAGAAAATATCGATTTTTTTCGAGAAAAAAGTATTTGATTTTTCTTTTAGAAAAATAAATGTATAAGTTTCTCATAAAAAATTCAAAATTATTTTGGCAAAATTTCTTTGAAATGTATTGAGATGCTCCAGTTCTAATTTTTTGTCTTTTGATACCCGATTAAATATCTTAGGACACAAAATAACATATAAATATATATTTTAATTTTTTTTTTGTCTAGTTGTGTGAACAATTTATAGTTTGTTACATAGATGAAGATAAGGGTAAATATGACACAAATTTTTCATGAAATGAACGGAAATGGCTTCGTGGGATCGAATTCAAATATGGTTTTGTGATATCAGATTATGAGATTGGATTCATACTTGCAAATGATTATCGAAACATTTGAGATAAGATAACGTCAATATGATGTATTTTATTACTAATTAATGTGGAGGATATGTAAATTTAAAATTGAAGGAGTCACAAAAGTTGATTGGGGTGAGAAGATAGTATAATTATTTTGTGATAAATTAATTTTAAAAGAGTTTTTAACTTATATATATGATGTGTGAAATGCAAAAGCTAAATTGAAGAACATAAGATGTGAGATGAATAATAAATACATAACAAGAGTTCCACATATGAATATAAACGATTTGACGTATCATTCTCATTCAATAGAATTGAGATTCAATTTTAATATATTATAATAGATTCAGTAACATTATGCTAAAGCTATGATTGGAGTCCACAACAATTTAAGAATCGAGCTCAGAGTCAAGAAGATCCAATTGAAGCTCGTGAATTTGCGGCAGTTGCAGCGACGAAGTGGCCAAACTCTATGGTCTAGTAAATCTGGTCAGCATGCAAACATTGAAAGAACATATGTATGATGTTTTTGTCACGACCTTCACACAAAAGTAGGTTCTTTACTTTTCATAAGAGATGTCATTCACCTACAATTTTAGTGTTAAAATGTCAATTAAATCATTAATGTATAATCGATAAATCCTTTTGATCGAGTAAGAACCATTCTTAACACTTTTCCTTGAAGAAATTAATGGCATCTGAAGAATAACATCAACAGTGTGAATATTTAGTAATATGTGAATTTTCCTTAAAATGTCAATTAAATTATTATAATGTGAATATTTTGAGAAATAAATATAATTATAGAGATTATTTTGAATGTGAAAGTTTCAAACATTCGTAATATGTTTTATTTATATATATTGATTATTTTAATTACTCTAATTTATAAAATATGACTAAAGTTTAAAAAACTAAATGGTGTTTGGAGGAATGTTAAAAAGGAGATTAAATAATTATTTATTTTATTTTATCAAAATAAAATAATAATAGTAAATAAAAAATGTAAATAAAGAGACCAATGGGTTTGACCCATGTGTGAACGCTAATTGTTAATAAAATAAAATAAAAAAAGAAGGGAAGGGGGTTGGACGGACAGCCGTAGAACCAAAGAGTAAACACAACAACAACCTATCGTTTGACATCGGTGATCGATAACTATTCCGAAAAAGTTTCTCCGTTTTCGTCCAAATTTCAATATGTTTACCCAATAATATCATAATTTATTTTGACATTTACCCACAAACTGTCGAGTTAGATCGATTGAAGGACAAAGAGTCGAAGAGCAAAAATTGTTTGATCGTAGAATCGTATTCGTATGTGAAAGCGTCGAAATAAGATAAGGGGTAAGAGATCGTTTGAATTCATGAGTATAATATATTGTGAGATGAACGGAAAAACTGTATTTCCCAACGATTCATCCGGACTCGCTACGTACGGCGGTAGCCCTTCGAGTGATAAATTGATTAATAGAAAAATATACTGTGACATTGATTTATTTTCAAGATTTTCTAACAAGATTTTATAAACTCATATTGTGTTTTCAAAGGTATTTTTTAAATTGATTTACCTTGAAAAAGTTTTAAAACACAATTTAAACCCCATGTTATTAGATTTTCACAATTTTTAGTAATTATACAAGTTGTCGTTACGATCTTACCATTTACTTTTTAATTAGATTAATCAAAACTTCGGTCAAGTATTGTGCTTTTATAGTGTTATACAATAGTATAGTTGACTCTGATTCGCAACTAAAAAAATAAGTGTTGAGGACGATGAATTTTCGGTGATAGGTGTTTGGTTTGGAATTATGACAAAGTTTGGCTAAGGGGATAGGAAAATAATAAATGAAAAATGATGGAGAAGATCAGATATTTAATTTATAGATTTTAGGTTCACACTAACCCATTAAATGACTCACCCTAACACGTGTAACCAAATTTTATCATTGCTTCAAGAGAATTTTAGACACTAAACAAATTTTCAAACATCTCAAAGTGAAATTAGCTCGCTTAGCAAAATTGATTAACTCAGTCTCATCTTTGCTTACTTGTTTCAACAATTAAGGCTCTTTATAGGCCATTCTAGACCCTAGATTCCATCCTATCAAACATTAGAGACACCTAAACTATCATTCAAACATAATGGTGATTTAATTCCTAATATACAAGTAAATTTTATCTAAAAATGTGGTGTGTTACAGTGTACTTTTAATATTTTGATAAGCTTAAACTTTAAAATTATTTACTTTTAAAAAAACATTATTTCCTTGAAACAAAATGTTTTCTTAAAAGAGTTTCACTTCCCTTGAACCAACCAAACTTTCTTAAAACTAAGTCTCTTTGCTTTTCAAAATGGATTATTAGCAAACCTCTTCTTCCTCTACTTTTACTCAAAACACCAAAATTTTGTTGGAAACACAAATTTATTTCAGTCTTAAGATTGAACATGACAATCTTTACTGTTACAAAAAATCTCTCTATAATTGATCTGTGTTCTAAAAATGTGATAGAGAAAAATGTTTAAGTCACTTCTTGTGATTAAACTAAGAAGGTGAAGCATTTGGTATATGGAAGAGAGGCATCCTCACACACTCAAAATAGACCAAAGAAGCTTACTATTTTTCATAAAGTTCTCTATTTTTGTATAGCAAACATTTATTATCTTGTTCAGAATGATGCATTCTTTTAACTTGAATTAACTTTTATTTTTTTTTACATGAATGAACTTTTGGTTCGATGCATCATTTGTCAGACTAGTTATCTTTTTTTCCCCTCTCATTCAAATTATAGAGTATCATTGAAGAAGAGGAAGAAGTTAAAAACAATGATTAGTAAACAGAAGTTTGTTATGGCAACTTTGGTTGTAGCTCTTCTATTCTCAATAGATATATAGATAATTTGGATGATAAAATTTAATTCTTCTATATTATTTGTCTTATGCATATTATATATTTATTACCCTAATATTAATCTTCTCAATCAATAGGTATGACTAAACTTGTACTTCTCAATCTAGACCAACTAATTATAGTTTTTAATTAATTTATATAAAAAGTAAAAATCCAATTTAAAATTGTTAAGGTTGTAATTTTTTTTCTTCATAAATCAAAACCCATTAAAATCCAAAAATAAAACCTAAATTTAAATCAACTATAAGATTTATAGATTTCTTCAAACTCATACATATGAAACTCATAGGAAAGACATATAATCCAAAAATATCATTTTAGAATTTTAAATTGTAATATAAAATTAAAAAAATAATTGGTTCAATAATTTTTCCCAACCTAAAAATTGAATCAGACTTAGAGAATTGTAAACATTATTTGGTACATTTTTATAACAGTAAATTAAAAATATTCAGGGTATTAAATTGACTTTATTATTGTATCTAACCAAACAGAATGAATATTTAATTTGATACAAAATCAAAAGAGATCTAGATTGATTTCATGAGTTCACTATATATGGACAAAATAAAATTTTGACAATAATTATAAATGAAAACTTTTGTTTTTGAATAAAAGGTGATGTTTATGATTGGAGAAAAAAACAAAGCTTTAGAGTTCAACAAGCTTGATGTTTATGATTGAAGAAAAAAAATAAAAATCAAGGAAGAATGAACGATATTCAAATTTTAACACATTTATATATATATTTTTTTAAATTGAGGACCAAATTGTATCCAAAAAATTTTGTAAGACCTAAATATTTTTTCTTTTTTGGGTTTACAAGACCATTATGTTATATGATCGATTGACTATCAGATAATATAGGCACAACTCAATTAAATTATAAATTTGTTCAGAAAATAAAATTGATGGAACAACTATTACGTGCAATTAGGAATGGAAATAGGTTAGGTCGTTCAGCAGGGGTCTATGGCCTGACCTACTTATGGTCTGACCTGATTTGGCCTATTTAACAAAAAGGCTAGACTCATGCTGTTTTTAAAGCCTATTTATTTAAATAGGTAAGGCTCAGACTTATAAAAAAACCTATTAGGCCCGACAGGCCGGTCTATATATATTTTATTATTTATTAATATTATTTTTTATTATTATATTAATAATATTATTTTTTATTTTATTGTCTATCAATTAGACAATCACTCAGTAATCAATTAGAAAATCACTAAATAATTATTCTATATTCAGTAGCGATTCTACATTTGACATCGTTTCATATTCGGTAATTGTTCAATTAGTCAATCACTTGTTCCATATTTGTTTAAGAGGTAATAATTGGTGCGTTTGTTTTAGAAAAAAAAAGTCTATTATTTGAAACTAAAAATTATATTTTAGGGTTTAAAAAATGTTTGTTTAAAAGTATGAGTAGAACATTTAAATATTTTAATCTGAATAAGGCTTTTAAAAAGGCTTCCAGGCCAGACCAAACTTTTAAAAAGGCCATACCAGACCGGAAAAAAAGCCTATGATAGGTCGTAGATCAGACATAGACCTAAAAAATAAATCGTTGGCCAAACTCAGGCCTTTCAAAGCCTGGTCTGACCTGACCTATTCCCACCCCTACGTGCAATTTACTTTGGTAAGGGAGTAAAAAATAGAGTTGGGTTAAGCTCAAATCTTTTGGTATTTATAATTTCAAGATTATATCATGCACCCCCTAAACTTGTTACCCCTTAAAATACATGAAAATACAATTTTGTCTTTTTAACTATTTATAATAAGTTTCAAAATGGATAGTTTTAGAAGTTTCTAATTTTCGAAATAAGGATTATATTTCAAAAATTTAAAAAGTTTCGAAAGTTTCCAAGTAGGGAAAGTTTCGAAATTTTCCAAAAATGGAAAGTTTTGAAAATTACATATTTCAAAAGTTTTGAATTGTTTGAAAGTTTCAAAAATTCTGAAAATTGTCATTTCAAAATTTTGGAAACTTTCAAGTATTTTGAAAAGATGGGTGAAAAAAATGACAAGTTAAAAAAGTTAAAGGTTTTATAAAGGACAAAATTATATTTTCATGTTGGATGGGTGGCAGATTTAGATGTGATGGTGCAAAGTAGAATCCTGTTCAAATCAAACATATCATGATTTGGTTAGATTGGTTCGGATTTTAAATAAAATAAATTCACATTTTATTAAATCTAAACCAATAGATATTAGCTGAATTGATTAACAAGTTTTTCTAAATAAATTCACCACTAAATATTGCTTAATATATAAGTAAACAGTGGAAAACAATTATAAAAGAATAACTTAAATAAAGTAGTTTTTACGAAGGGATTTTTAGGAAAAGTTCTTAGAAGATAAAAATTAAGGAATTAATACTTTTTTAACTCTAAAACAGCAAAGGACATTTTTATAATAAAAAAATAAATTATACCAAAAATGTTGTATATTCTTTATTTTTTGTGATTCCATATTCCAAATTTTTGAGTGGTTGAACTCGGGAGATTACAAAAACTTTTTCTGCATGGCTGATTATGTAATGCACCGAATGAAATCAAGAGGTCAACATAATGTGCGCACTCAAACGTTGCAGTTCTCCTTTCAGCAAATATATCTTTCAACTTGTAAAAATGTTTAATTTCTAATAATGTTGTTTATAATCTTTCTTTTGCTTAGGTTGATGTTTGAATTTAAGAAAAAATTAGATTGTGACTCGCGTGTTGCGCAATAGGTACTGATATATTTTTATATATGTATATATAAATTTTGCATTAAAATATATTATTTTTCCACTTTGTTTGTTTTGTTTAGCTCAATTTTGTTAGACTTTCAGGTATAACTCATGAACTATATACTTCAACAGTATCTATTATTTAAATTCAGTCCCGATAAAGTTAGACCAGTTACAATATGAAGCCATCATATATTTGTAGAAGATATCAATTATAAACATTAAATGGACTAGAATAACCTTAGGGAGGATGAAATTGACATAAATGTTAATCCAATGACACAAACACACTTATTGGATGAAGATTAGTTAAAACCCTAAATAGACTAGAATAAGTCAAAGGATGACGAAAATGATCTAAATGTGAATCCAATTACACAAACGCACTTATTGGATATACAAGTTTGGTTAAAAACCCTAAATGTAAGTCGACGGATGACGAAAATGACTTAAATGTTAATCCCATGACACAAACGCACTTATTAGACACACAAGATTGGTTAAAATCCTAACTAGACTAGAATAAGTCTTATAATGTTGTGTCGAATCTTTCTTTTGCTTAGCTAGATTACCTAAAAAGTGTGATCGATCTATTCTACAATATTGTATCAATCCAAACAAAGTTTTAGAGTTCAACCAAAAAATTGATGTTCATAATTGAAGAAATAAATGAAAATGAAAAAAAAATGAATAATAGTTAAAATTTGTTGATGTTTGAATTTAAGAAAAAACTAGATTGTGACTCGCATGTTAAGCAGTAGGTATATATGAAAATGACCTAAATGTTAATCCAATGAAACAAACATACTTATTGGATGCACTAGATTGGTTAAAAATATTAAATGGACTAGAATAACCCTAGGGAGGACGAAAATAACTTAAATGTTAATCTAATGACACACACACTTATTGGATGCACAAGATTGGTTAAAAACATTAAATGGACTAGAATGACCCTACGGAGGACGAAAATAACCTAAATATTAATCCAATGACACAAACACATGTATTGGATGCACGACTAGAATAAGGCTAGGAAGGACGAAAATGACCTAAATATTAATCAAATGACGAAAATGTACATATTGGATGCACAAAATTATTTTATTTCAAGCACTAGTACCATACCATTATTCCCTCGAATGAATGAATCACCATACTTATTCTTATGTGTGACTAGAAGCATAATGTTACATATTCAGATGGACATATGCACCAATATACGAACAAATATAACCAAATAGTCAATGCATTATTCCAAAGGTAACTGAATGATCAATCAAGAAACAATCAATGCATTATTCCAGAGCTACCACTTAGGTCAAAGAATGGTTTTTAATTTATCTCCTATTTAGATTCCTAAACTAATATGTGTGCATAAGGTACTGTTTCTGTTTTATTTATCTTCTCCCATTACTTCTGTTTTTTCCATTACATAAAAGGTTTACATCGCCCCCAAATTAAGATGTCACAACTAATGCAAGATGCACGTAAAGATTTGGAAAATAAGCCAACTTGGATGGGAGAGAGAATGTGGGAACAGTTGAAGGCAATTTGGAATTCCTATAATTTCAAATAAAAAAACTGAGATAAATAAAAGAAATCGCAATTCTATGGATGATGCATCTCTTCACAATAGTAGATCAATTCCTCATCGGATCCTTTGAAAAAGAATGGTATTGTTACTTTTCTATTTTATATTTAAAAATTAATGAAATTAAGATATACTTTTTTTATAGAAGGAGACGAAAGGGAAAGACCCAACATTTAGTGACTTTTATTTTCGTACTCATCGTACTAAAGATGAAAACTGGGTCGGTATTCATGTCGAATATGTTTATGTAAGCTCATTATCTTAAGTATTATTTTAAGGATTATGTAATACGTGTGTTCCAAAAATTAGTTAATAATTCTGATTATATGAAAACATTTATGCCTCAATTTTTCTATTTTCTTGCAAGAGAATTTTGAAAACAAAAAGATTGAGATATGCCATCTGATATTGATATACGGGTAGATGTAGTTAGGAGAAATAAATGAGGAATGTTTGGTCCTGGATCTATATCCAAAACATTGAATCCAAATAAGCAAACAATGCATTTTGATTTAGAGATTAGTTTAGAGGTTGATGCTTTGAGAAGTCAAGTTCATGCTTTGAATGAATCGTTGCAAAAACTGGAGCACGAAGAGTTATTGATGAAGTAACAATTGTAAAGACTAGAAAAAGAAATAGTCGAGATCAACAAAAATGTAACCTTTCTGATGCAACATTTAGGATTTGTTGGATCTTCTTCTCGTCCAAGTTCATCACTACAACCCAACAATGAAATTGATGAAGATAGTGGGGATGATTACATTGGTAGTGATTTGAGTTGTATTTGTTTTTATTTGGTTGTATCATGCACTCTATTATACTTAGTTTTTTTTGGATCATGCTTTAATTAACTCTTAGTTATGATTTATGAATATGATATAAATTTTATTCGGAAGTATCACAATAGTTGAATCATACTTTAATTAATATTTAGTTTTGATTTGTAAACATGATATACATTTTATTTTAGAGTATTGCAATAGTATTTTAATTAAAGACTAATATTAAATATTTAAAAAATTTATTATAATAATATTTTTATATATTTTAGTTAAAATTCTAATATAAATAAAAAATTAGAAACATTCGTTTAAAGTAGAAATTTAAGCAAATAACCTATGGATTTTTCTTTAAACATAAATTTGATGATATTACCTGCGAATTTTCATACGCAACATATTTTTAGAAATAGTACTGGAGATAGTTCTGCATGAAAAGTTATACGGAAATGCCTTAAGTTTGTTCAATACTTGTTGCGGAGTTTGTTTACTGTTCATGCGGTTTTATCCAGAGGTATGTTACATGCGAGTTCAAAAATCCTCAAAAAACAATTATCCACGAAGGTTTTACGGGGGATATGGTTCCACCAAAAAATCCGCATGTAACATGTGTTCCCGCGAATTTTTTTGCTAAATTTCACATATAAAACACAAATTTCAAGCAGTAAACTATACAATTCATTGTAACTTTAAAAATTAAGGAGAATATTAAAATTTAAAATATGTCTACCTCAAATTAAAATGACATTTTTTTTTTTCGTAAACATCATTTATTTATTTATTTACACACTTAAAATATTGATTTGCTTACACCATTATTGCTCCTCTACGATTTTAGTCGAAGAATTAGCGATAATTATTTTGTTGAAAAATCATTGAACATTTGTAATTAACAATGTTTATATTGTTTGTTTGTTAAGTATTTAGTTTACTTCAAATGATGATTAATTGTTTTTGTTTTAGTCTATCTCAAGACACCTCAACTTATTCACAAAAAGAAATTCTGCATTCTTGATTACCCTGTCATAGTTTTCCTCTTGACCAAATTTTATTCTACACAAACAAAAATCATTTGCAAATAGACTTAGAAGAAATGGCAAACATACACAAATAACAAAAAAAAATCATATACAATTAATAACTAAATTATTTTATTTACTTTTTTAATAAACAAATTAGTTGGAAGAGATGTTACGTTTAATGAATAATAATAGCTTAAATATAATTATTTTTGCTAAAAGAGAATAAAAAAATAATACCTACAACTAATATATTTCATATTATGTACAAAAAAAGTTATATAAACATTATATTTTAATTATTTACATTTACAAAGAATATATTTTTGAAAAGAATAAATTATTATATAATTACAAAGAAACATCATAAATCAAATATATTTTAAATTTAAACTATAATATAAAAGATGAATAATTTTATATTGACGATATGATGGTCCGTGTTTGTCCTCGGCTACATACTAGTACTATTGATATTGATATAGATGATGAATTGAGTTCCATAATTTGAAATTTAAGCTATTGAAGAGACCATTTAAAAGTAAAATATCAAATTAGATAGTCTATTATATATTTATAAAATTTATTGTATAAAAATATTACGATCTTAATCCGACCTAATTTTATAACGGAAATTATATGATTTGTACAATAAAATTATCATACTAATATACTTTAAATGTGCAAATTATACTCAAAATATATATTTATCACTGATGATTTAGTTTAAAAATTGTCATTCAAGAATCAATTAGTTAAGAGAAAAATAATTTAATTATTAACTGTGTGTCTTAAATATTTTCATAGAGAAAAATGAAAAAAAAAATTTAAAATATACTTAATTATAAAAATGTGAGAAAAACTATCATAAAATAAATATATATTATTGTAAAAACTAAATACGAAACAAATATTTATTACTAATACATGTAATATAAATATTTGCCTAGAACATGAGCAGGAAAAGTGCACAACAAATAATTATAAATTACTATACAAATCATTAACAAGACGAATCGATTAGTTAAGTGAGAAATATACACATGACAAATATTTGACCTAAAATAATTAGTTAAAATGCGATCTTTGATGAATTAATTAAATAAAAAATGTATATTTGATTATAATATATCTGTTAAATATCTTAATGATAAATGAATAAGGAAAATAATAGTATATTAATTATACACAAGACATGTATTTGTTGCTCATGCATAAATATGTGTAAATATTATAATACAATAATTATAATTTACTATGCAAATATATATAAAACAAATATTTATTATTAATTAATTAATTAAAAGACTCTCATTCAAAAGACAATTAGTTAAAAGATGAAATATCAAGTTCATAATTCAAGATACATTTTCAAAGCTTCATTATAATCCTTCCTCTGTAAGTGTAACTTTGTTTTTAAGTTTTAATTATTTTTATATAATAAATTTTAATTATATTAGACTAACAAGTTTCACTTATCTATTGTTAATCCCTTATTGTTAATCCCTTCACTCTATATTTCCATAACTGGTCATTTTTTTAATTTCCATTTTAACTCTCATTTTGCAATCCCTACCACAAGGAAAATAATAATTTTATGACTTACCGCACAGTATTTTGTAGACCAACCATTAAAATGATTGCTGTAATTTATGCCAAAAAATGAGTTTCTGATATAAATATTTGATATTTTGTTCTTATGATTTTGTTGTTCTTCTTGACTAATTTTTTAATTTTGTCTTTGTATCAAAACTATGTCTAGTAAACTGGAAGAATTAGAGTGGTTTAAATACAATATATATTATTGAAGTTATTAAGATACTAATATATATATATTAGAGTGGTTTAAATACAATATATATATATATATATATATATATATATATATAAATATATAAATGAAAACTTGAAAATTAACATGTGAGTAAAACAAGTCAAATAGATTGAAAGTGCTTAAGACGTAATGTTCAACTCTTCACTTGCAAAAATATTTAAAGATGTTTGTGTAGTTGAACCAAATGAAAAACTTGAGTTATGATGTAAGAGGTTATGTCACATGAGTGATGAAGACATGGTTGGGCTACCTAAGAGAGATGTGTTGTCTGACATGAGAAATCCACAAGTGAATATATGTGATAATTGTATTGCAGAAAGGAAGAACATAGTTTCTATTAAGAGTCACTCATCTAGAAAACAAAAAATACTTTATTGTGTGATTTTCATCTTTGTAATCATTTGAAGACAAGAGCGCTCGGGGGTAGTGCATATTTTATAACATTTATTTATGATCATTCAAGACTTGAGTTTACACTTTGAAGAATAAATATGATGTTTTGAGTGTGTTAAAAAATTTAATGCCTCAATTAAGCGTGAAACTGGAAAAAGTTGAATTGTATACGCATAGACAATGAAGGTGAATATTTGAGACTATTTATTTCTAATTGTAAAGAGATTTGGATTAGAAATATGAAGTCTGTGGTGTTTCTTAGAGGATGAACAAAATACTAGTTGAAAGAGTAAAATGTTTGTCGTCGCAAACATAGCTTTCACAATTGTTTTTGGGTAAAGCATTGAGCACATTTGTGCATGTACAAAATCTTTCACCATGTGTGTCCTTGCAATAAAAGTGCCAGAGATGATTTGGTCAGGTAAGAAAGTTTCTTATGATCACCTATGTGTTTTTGAGTGTAAAACATTTATGCATACCCCAAAACGAATGTTAAACCTGAGCAGTGTGCATGTTTTAATTGGATATGGTCTATATGAAGTTTGATACATGTTTTATGATCCTGCTATGGAGAAACTTGTGAGAAGTTGTGTTGCTGACATAATAAAAAGACCAATGGTTAAAACACATTGTTAATGTAAATGTCTCATGTGCAACCTAGATAAGAATTAGCCAAATGAAGTTTGTTGGAGAGTTAAGGGGAACACGACCACAACAATATGCGATAAACATCCAGTCTTTATAAGAGACCTTGACACCACATCTCAACCAAAAATGTTAAGGAAAATTGTATATGGGTAACCTCTCTTATATATCAAACATTTCCACTATTCCTAGTCGATATGAGACTAACCACTCATACTTAAAAACCAACAATCTCCCAAACAAGGTTGAGTAACCCACAACACTAGACTAATCCCCTTCCCCGACCAAGTAAAACCTAGGCTCTAATACCACTTGTTGGAAAGTTCGGGGGAGTGAAACAGCGACAATAGGCTAAACGTTCAAGATCTCTAAAAGACTTTATCACTGTATCTCAACCTAAAGCCTTAAGACATTGTATATATTGGTCATCTCTCTTATATATCCAACATTTCTGCCATTCATATTCGATGTGGGACTAAATACTCACACATGAATTCCAATAATTCCCAATTAAGTGTGGGTCACCCACAATACTATACTTAATCTGCACTAGGATCTTCCATTCCCGTTCCCCCACACTAGGATCTTCCATAAAAATAAGTATACCTACAATAATTTTTATCTATAATATATATAACCAACATCTAGCTAACAATTCAAAATTTTGGAGGGGCTTAGTGGTCATGGACATCTTTATAAACCTTACTTTTAATACATCTTAAAACTATAATTAACATTACACCAAAATCAAACGTATAAAACTAATCGATAATATTTTATATATAATCTATTTTATGTTGACTCCCATAATAAAACTTGTCAAGATCCGTCATTCGTATGGTTTAACTTCCTTTTTTGCCTCACCGCCATTTACCCACCTTTCAATGTTGTTATAATCATATAGTTGATTTTCTTTGTTTTTCTTGTTCAAGTTTTTGGTTTTACTATGTCGTGCACTAGTTCCATACAATGCACAAACTGTTTTAATCCAATTCATGTGTTCACTTTCATTTTCGTGTGTTTTGGTTGCAAAGTGTTGGCTCATGGTTGTCATCTGTAAACCTCTCTTATGGTCTCTTCTTCACATTTCAACACTTGCAAGGATTATTAACGAAGCCATATTGATCAGTGCCTCAAAGCCCTTATTCAAATCATTTGTCCAAACTCTCAATAATTCTTGCACCACTTCTTTGAGTCAATTACCGAAACACTATACAAAAAGGTATGTCCTTGTTATCAAAATTTCATAAAGACGAATACCAACTTGGTTTAATGAGTTAATCACCATGTCTAAAGTTTAAACACTACTCACTTTGTCAGTTATAAACTTTAAAAGTATGGAGATTGATTGGATCGCAATAGGTCAATCTCCTGATAAAAGGAATTTGAATCATGGACAAATTATTTCTATCTAGATTTGTATTGAAAATTTGGCTTGGGAACATTGGAGGTTGTTGGGGAGTTCAAGGGAGAGCAAAAGTAACAACGGGCCAAATGCTCTAAGATTTGCAAGAGGCTTTAACACTACACATCAACCTAAAACATTAAGGTATTAGGTATAAAGGTCCCACATCTTATATATCAAACATTTCCTTCATTCCTAATTGATGTGGCACTAATCACTCTTACTTGAATTCCAACAATCTCCTCCTCAAGTTTGAATCACCCACATCGCTAGACTTGATCTTCACTAGGATATCTCACTCCCCCACCTAGTCAAACCAAGGCTTTAATACCATTTATTAGGGTATCTGGGGGAGCGTGACAACATCAATGGGTTAAATATGTTTAGGATCCCTAAGAGACTTGACTCGATATCTAAACCTAAAATCTTAAGACAACGGGTATATATTCAACATTTTCCCCATTGCTAGTTGATGTTGGAATAACCACTCACACTTGAGTTTCAATAATCTCTCTCTCAAGTGTGAGTCACACACATCACTAAACATAATCCACACTAAGATCTCTTGTTTCTGCACTCCCTCAAACTCCCCAACAAGTAATGTTATAGTCATGGTTCGGTTTGGTGGGAGAGCAAGAGTGGGAGATCATAGTGTGGATCAAGTCTAGTGTTGTGGATGATTCACACTTAAGGAGGAGATTGTTGGAATTCAAGTGTGAATGGTTTGTCTCACATTGACTAGGATCTCACACTCACCCACCAACCCGAATCATGGCTCTATTACAATTTGTGGAGGAGTTCAGGGAGCGCAACAATAACAATGGACAAAACTTCTAAGATTCCTAATAGATTTTGACACCACAACTCAATCCAAAATCTTTAGACAATGAATATATGGGTCACCGCTCTTATATATTCAACATTTCCTCTATTCATAATTGATGTAAGTCTATTCACTCTCACTTGAATTCCATATATTGATGATACAGCCTATTCGCAAATATTGAGATAGTTTCCTCGAGTTTTGGTTGATTAGAACATGATACAAGAAGTGAGATATTGCATTTCTTAAACACGATGAGTACACATTTTTTATTTACGTTGATTAAGAAAAAATAGCATTTTTTGTGTGAATCTTATAATACTATAAGGTATTTTAAAGATAAGTGTCAAAAAGATTCTATTAATCATAAAATAGGTCATTTTATAGAAGATGAAATAGTGAAAAATAAATTAATAAAAAAATATGTTTTTATAATACTCGTCCACATATTAACAAACTAACTTAAAAGTAAGGTTTTTTGTGACACCTTAAACTCAAAAATAACATTTATAATAATTTATACTAAATTATTTGAAGAAAACTTGCACCGGATAAAGAAAATATGTTAAAGAGAATAAAGAATTTAATATCTAATTTAGGATATCACGTTTATCTAAATACACATGTAACAATTCAACTTTGTTCCTCAATTAAAACAGTGCAATATCAATGAACTTGATTTAGCTAAAATTTCTTGATTTAATTCCCAAGACTTACTAAGTTTTCATATAAAAAGTTATTTGTAATAATATAAGTAAAATACACATTACAACTCTTAATTCTCAGTATCACCTATTAGAGCGAGATTTCTTCCAAATTTGAACTTCAAGACTCATTAACTTGTAATAATTGCGATTTCGCAAACGTAGGGCCAAACCAGTCAAACACAAACAACGAAGGAGGTGAGTTTTGAAATCATGTTGATAGTATAATATAAATACGAGGAACACACAATTAATCATCAATAAACTATATCATTACACAAACATTCTTCAAGGAAAAATATCACATTAAAAATATCACATTATATAGTCAAAATCAAGGAAAATCAATACACTTCACTATAACATCAAATCATCGCAGAAATTATTATCACACACAATACATATTAATCACAACAAAACAATCACAAGAAAATGCAATGCTATACATGAGCTTAGACTCTACTTCACAATGTAGTACCATTCTAACTCTCAAGTACTTTGTTAGGAGACTTGATACTATGCCACCATCTCAATGGACGGACAAATCAAATTGGCTTTGTCCTCATAGATCCCCTCAACTCAACTCGAGACACATATAAGTGACAGTCGAGGTAAACGTGTGTTGCGTGGTAGCTCTCAACCTTTGGAGTGCTACCTCCAAGTCACCTAGGAATTTCCCACCCGAATACCTCCAAAGTCTAACAATCTTGCCTTAAGGCTCGACAGCAGACTGCCACGATCAGGCTCATTCGGTTGTACTTCCTCGGAATCACTAGGCTTGTCAGGCCCTACCTATATGATGACAAAATAATCTTCACTTCGCAAATTCTCAATATTTATTTTCTCCCCTCGTTGGCCTATGATATTCCATTAAGACCATCATCTCAAATACAAATTTGAATCACAATTATTTCACCAACTATGGAGTTATTTCAATATTCTAATCATAAATTCACAACATCACTATCATTAATCATATCTCATCACATAAACTCATCACAAATTTATAGCATCACTATCATCAACCATACATTATAGGCTTATCACAAATTTATATCATCATTATTAATTATACATCATTATAATCACATAAACTTATCAGAATGAATTCACTTTTTATTATCACATAACATAAACACATCTAATCAAACATATACATAAAATTTATTCGACATTCAATATCACAATAATAGCAAACATCTCACATTTAATAAAAATAAATCAAACATCACAATAATATCAAACACCACACATTTAAGGAAGTTAAATCAATCAACACCTTATAAATATTTCTATTCCATATTTTAATCTCACAATTCCCATATTTTTACATTAATCAATTTATCACTCAAAGGGCTAAAGCCGTACATAGCAAGCTCTGAATGAATCGTTGGGAAATACGGTTTTCCCGTTCATCTCACATTATATTATACTCATGAATATTCAAACGATATCTCACCCTTTACCTAATTTTGACGCTTTCACACGCGAATACGATTCCACGAGCAAACAGTCTTTGTTCTTTAACTTTTTGTCCTTCAATTGATCTAACTCGGCAGTTTATGGGCAAACGTCAAAAATAAATCAATGGACAATATAACCACTTTTCATTCGACCGTTTGATATTGGTTTCACTTAGATCGGACTTACGGTGAAGGAGAATGGTGCAAAATAATGAATTCTATGAACAGAGAAGTCAAATATTTTAGAGAGAAATTGGGGTTTCTAAAAATCTAGAAAAGTGTGTTTTATTGACTATCTAAATGAGTAAAACAACATACTAAAATTTGTATGAAAATGGAGGAACTTTTCTAGAACACTTTTCGATCCGATGTCAAACCATAGGTTGTTGTTGTGTTTCTTGTTTGCTTTTACGTCTGGTTGTTCCTTCCTTATTCTTTTATCTTATTTTATTTACAATTTAAATTGTGTAAGCACATGGGTCAAGCCCATTAGTCTCCTTTTAGGTTTTACTATTACTAGTTTTATTTTATTTTTTTAAAACACAATTTCATTAATAAAACATTATTAATATTTCAAAATTAATAATTTATAAATAAAAATAATTAATTTTTTAAAATACATTAATAATCAAAACTCTCATATTCAAAATAATCCCTATAACATCAACACTTTAAAATATAACATCAACACTTTATATTAATTACTAAATCTTAATAAATATATATAAAATTAAAATGTCATAACAAGTATATAAAAATAAAGGAAATCAAACACAATATCACTAATATCTCAAGATAGTTATTTATAAAAAAAAATAACTAAAAATATCAAATAGTTATAAATAATTGAAATATAACTACGCGCATACTTAATATCAGTCAGGCGCACATAAAAGTATTAAATTAATTGGGTACACGTATATACACGTAAAATCACATAAAATCTTTTTCTTTAAAATATATATTACACTAAAATACTATTATTTTTAAAAAATATATCAAATAATAAAATATAATATTTAATATTTATGTCGCTCATGTAATCTAATATTTATAAAACTAGCACATCATAGAAACTATCTATAACAAAAATTAGTCAGAAAATTTATCATCATACATTCTAAAATAATTTTAATATTAAATTAATTATTTAAAATCGTATCTAACTAATAAAATAATTTATTATAAAATTTAAAGTGTTACATTTTTTATAACATCATGTCAATCTATGATGATTAAATTTTTATTTGTTTATGGAAAACATATTTTTTTTAATCAAACAAAATTTTCTCAACAAACTCCTATATTTACTTTGATTCTAACTATATATCTCATTAATTATAATTATTATTAATTTATAAACTGAAATTAAAAATTTATGTTGAATATAATTTAATTATTTTTTAATATAAATTTAAGATACTTATATTTATTGATAGTTAATCAATTAATTACTATACGTATACATATATAAATTTTTATGCTAACGTGTTCTCTCACATACATATTATTATTATTTAATAACTAAGGTGCCAACTTTCTTCAACAAAATTCTAAATAAATTTGGACGGAATATAAATTATATCTCAAATTTGAGATAGAGATACAACTTTTATCTCAATCCAAAACAGAAGCATAAATTTGATCATAAAATATAGAATGTGTGACAAAATAGTAAAAAAATTAAATAAAAGGATTTGTGGTTGAAAATGCATCCAAATCACTGTTTTTATTTAACTTTTTTCTTGTAGTGTAATAAACAGAGATCACAATGAATATATGGTTTGGATAAAATGTTATCGTATTGATTCTAATACTCCCAACTTTAAAAAATACCCGTACTTAAATTTGTATCTTCCTCAATATCAATATTAATTTTTGTATTTATATCCTCTAAATCCGTAAGTATCCAAATCCATATTTATTACTTATATTTAAACTAAAATAAAATATGAAATAATAAAATAACATATATTTTAACACAACTAAAAAATATTAAAAGTTCTTTAATATTAAATTATGAAAATAATAAACTAAAGTATTTAAATTATCCAAAACATATTGAACAGGTAAATATATTTTTATTTACTAATATTAATAGAAACGAAACAAAAAGTTAATTAATACTAATAAAATTCAGTTCAACACAAAAGACAAAACTAATATAAAATTATAATAAAATATTAAAATGGTATGCAAAATGTAATCTTAGAAGCAAATTTTGTCTTTTTTATCAAAGGGAACTTTGATTTTGAAATAAAATATAATCTTCCAATAAAAGAATACAAATCTTATATTGAATACCATTTTCATACACTAAATATCTATATGTATTAAATTCATAAAAATAATTTCCATAAGAAAATTTTAATCCACAAAATACAACCTTAAAACGAACTTTAATACAAAAAGAAAACTTTGAAATAAAAATTAATAAAGTAATATAAATCTTACTATCATAAAGTAAATACATATGCCCCCAATAACTATAACATTGTAAATATTCCTAATTACTCTCTTATTTCCATTGATTAAAAATCATATTGAAAATCATAATGTAACGTAAATGTGTCACGTTTACATAAAATGTGCACAATTGTAAGTCACTTCTGTAGATTTAAATTATAACATTAAAGCAAAATATCAAATTAAAATTTAAAATAATACTTTTTTGTATTTATAATTACAAATACAAATAACAATGTCAACACTATTTTGACTGTGATAAAGAGACATGACATTATTGTTATAATTAGCAACAACATTATTGAATTCGTGGCAGTTGCAGCGACGAAGTCGGGGCCAAACTCTATGGTATAGTAAATCTGGTCAGCATTCAAACATTGAAAGGACATATGTTTAATGTTTTTGTCAGGACCTTCACATAAAGTAGGTTCTTTATTTTTTGTGGAGCTTTTACTTTCCATAAGAGATGGCATTCATCTATAATTTTAGTGTTAAAATGTCAATAAAATCATTAATGAAGAGATGATAATTAAACCTAGGTACCTTTTAAAAAAAATCGTAATGGGCACGAGAACTAGTAATTAAACCTAGGTAAAACTTCACGTAATAGATATGAGCACGAGAACGAGTAATTATCTGTATAAACGGATATGGGTACAAGTACAGGTACTATAATACCCCACCCTATATCCGCATTTATATCAACGTTTACAAACTTTTTAAGAATTTGATTATGATGCATAGGTAAATAATTGTGACTTTATAACTAAGAATTATGTCTTATTAATCGTGACTTTATAATTAAATTTGCAACTTCCTATCAATTATTTTTAAAGATCTTAAATAATATTATTGTCGTACTTGCAACTTCATAAAGTATTAATATGAATATTTGAATGAGTACTGTGATGAGTGTTCATTTGAAATGTTGAGTTAATAAATATTTTGGTTTATAGTACTTTATGATTGGATTTAAGATATTTGAATAGATTTTAAATTTAATCACAACAATATCATTTATTTATCGATTTATTTTAGTTAACACGTGGGTAATGAGTATAGATACGGACACTTAGATACCCAGAGGTAAGGGTACAAATATTAAAGTTAATACCCAATAAGGTATGAGCACAAGTATGATTAATTTTTTTAAACCGCAGATATGGGGACGGGCATCCCTTCATTAATGTATAATCGATAAACCCTTTTGACCGAGTAAGAACCACTCTTAACAATTTTCCTTGAAGGAATCAATGGCTTGTGAAGAATAACATCAACAATGTGTTGATGGAAACTCACAAGAATTTTATTGGATTCGTTGATGTGTTGAGTTGTATTGTCTTATTCTCGAAAGATATTATGTGTAACTTCTTAATTGTAAAAAAAAAGAAATTGTTTTTTTTTGTTAAAAATTAGCAGTGTGTCATTAAATGGTAGTTTTTGTTAATGTTAATTTAAATTGTTGTGAAATGTTTTATTTATTTATTTAAAGACAAATTTTTCTATTTTTACGTATTTTAATATTACAATTTAAACACTTTAAAAATTTGATTGTTAAATTATATATCTTATGTTAAAAATTTTGATTTTGAATAGAAACTGTTCATTTTTTAATTTAAAGTTGGCTTAAGTGAAAATACATGTGATTGTTGCCATATCTATTGTTATTTATTTTAAAATAATGTTGTTGCCAAAAAAAATTGGGTTGCCATAACTATTGTCATTTTTAAAGTGAGTTTTAATTTTTAACCAATCAAAGTGTTGATGGTTTTGTTTGTATAATTAAAGTTTTGATGTTGTTTTTAAAATCAATTTAGAACGTTGGTCGTGATTTTGATACAGTGTAAAGTTCGTACTATAGCAATAATAATCTTTGAATATTCAAAATTGATTGAACTTTAAAGTTAAATGTTTTAGAAAAAACAAAATTTGTAGCAGTTAAAGTTAAAAATCACAATTTTCCTTGAAGGAATATTCAAAATTATTGTTGATTTATTTTAAAGAAAAAAATTATCCTCTGGACCAGAGCCTGCTGCTCAAGACCCGAGCCAGCTGCTCTGGTACCGAGCCAGCTACTCAGGACCCGAGCCAGCTGCTCTTGACCCGAGCATGGACCCGAACCTGCTGCTCTGGACATGAGTCTGCTCCTCTGGAACCGAGCCTGCTGCTCGGGACACGAGCCTGCTCCTCTGGACCCGAGCCAGCTCCTCTAGACCCGAGTCTGCTCTTTTGGACCCGAGCTAGTTGTTCTGGACCCGAGCCAGCTCCTCTGGACCCGAGCCTGCTGCTCTGGACCCGA
This sequence comes from Cicer judaicum, assembly GCA_037974835.1. Classification (NCBI taxonomy): domain Eukaryota; kingdom Viridiplantae; phylum Streptophyta; class Magnoliopsida; order Fabales; family Fabaceae; genus Cicer; species Cicer judaicum. The sequence continues at coordinate 11,133,708 of JBBPBS010000968.1, forward strand.
GCCTACTGCTCTGGACCCGAGTCTGATGCTCTGGACCCGAGCCTGGACCCGAACCTGCTGCTCTGGACCCGAGCCTACTGCTTTGGACCCGAGCCTACTGCTTTAGACCCGAGCCTGCTCCTCTAGACCCGAACCTACTGCTCTGGATCCGAGCCTGGACCCGAACCTGCTGCTCTGGACCCGCGCCTTCTGCTCTGGTCCTGCGCCTTCTGCTCTGGACCCCAACCTGCTACTCTGGACCCGAACCTGCTCCCGAGCCTGCTGCTCTGGACCTGAAGCTGGACCTGAACCTGCTGCTTTAGACCCGAGCCTACTGCTTTGGACCCGAGCCTGCTGCTTTGGACCCGAACCTGCTGCTTTAGACCCGAGCCTGCTCCTCTAGACCCGAACCTGCTGCTCTGGACCCGAACCTACTGCTCTAGATCCGAGCCTGGACCCGAACCTGCTGCTCTGGACCCGAGCCTACTCCTCTGGACCCGAACCTGCTGCTCTGGACCCGAGCCTGGACCTAAGCCTGCTCCTCTGGACCCGAGCCTGCTACTTTGGACCCGAACCTACTGCTTTGGACTCCTCGTTTTATTATTTCCTAATGTTCTTTACCAAAAAGCAGACAATTATTTTGCTGTTCTGTATGTTATGATTGAGAAACAATAAACCTGAATCTGTCTCAAGGACAAATAAAAACAAACTATATAGGCCAAACATGTTTTGTTTTTCAAAACAAAAAAACAGTCTATGTCACGTGTCTCACGATATAAACACAGGGAAGTATTAAGTTTCATTAAATAGATATAGTTTATCTCTCCAAAGACTCAACTACACAATATTTTTTATATATATGTATATATTCCAGTACCACTCACCTTTTGTACGTAATATTACATAGGGTATCAAGTTTCAGTCAGCATAGGTGACTTCACTAAGACTCAACTGTACTATATTTTAATTATTTATACACTTAATATTAATGTCTTTTTGCAAGGAATATATGTTTTAATAGCAAAATTAATTATTGGACATGACAACAAATCAGCAACTCACAATTTTTACAAACCTAATTAAGTGACTCAACAAATTGTATTCCCAAATGAACTCAATCTTTCTCTCTGGTATATTTACATAGGAACCTTGGTTTTCACAGACCTGTAAATTGAATGGCAGTCATCAATTTTCATTATATTCACACAACAAATGCAAATTTTAAACCGAGAGCCTACAGAACCAAGCCAACAAAAAAGCATGTACATAAGATCTAATCTGCCAATGCCTTTTACAGTAAAACAAACAAAATAATAAAGAAATGTAAGTATACAATTCCATAACCAAAGGGCCAGAAGTTTGCAATCACTAACCTTGCTTTCTCTAATTTTTCAACCACATCAAGCATAGCAAATATAGTCATTTTCTTCATCTGATATCAAAGAAGCAGCCATCAGGAAAAAGAGTACATAAAATCCCAATAAGAAACTGTTGACAAGACGACGCGACACAGGAACATAGAACTGAAATAGGTTGACAATTAACACTTCAAACATTCAACAAGAACTTTAGCCGAATTGAAACAGTCGATATTAGAAGTTAGAATCTTGTGACCCATACTGATATGCCAAAATCACTTGTTCTCAGGTGTGAGGATATATGTAAAAAACCTCATAATAAAACAATATATTAGAACATTTTAGTTTATCTGTTAGGATTAGTTTCTTATCTTAGAGTATCTCTCTTAAGATTAATTTTTATATTACTTAGTTATTAATATTATCATGAACTGATTCCCTATTCAATAAGGATTAAGATTCTTGTATCCTTATACATGAAAAAAGAAGAAACAGGTCAAGAAAAGAAGATTCTGGCTTACCTCCAACTTGTCCTTAGCGGCCGTGTGATTTATCGGAAGCTTGCGGCATTCCTCAGTCAAACGGAAGCACTCACCAACATGTTCGGGAGAGACAAAATCGTGTGCCACCTTGATGCATGACTGCGAAAAAAAAATGACGCATATATTGACATTAACATGAAAATTCCTAGCCTCATTCAAAAAGAAAAGCAATCTGGACATAAAGTGAGAATACCATGGCTTCAACAATTTGCAAGAAATCAGATTGAAGCCATCATACTATACTAATTAGGAAATACCCTAATTCAAAATGTATTTATTATACTAAAGTGAGCCGGTATGTTTTTATTATTATTTGATTGTGCAACATCCTAGTCTAATTGTTAGTAGTCCTAGTCAATACAATTCCTAGACATTGAATATAATTATTGCAGCATCATTATAAATACAAGGCATGTGATCTCATTAAAGACACGCATTAATTACTCATATTTAAAATGGTATCAGAGTAGCTTCCGATTTTGTGACCTGTATCTCTGCTTCATTACCGCTACCTACGGCAGCATTTGTCGCCGACAGCACTATAACCACCGTTTTTCATAGTTTTTCCATAGTTCTGTCCTTTATTTTACACTGTTACAGCTGTGCCAACTCCAGCTGTCCCTTTTCCAGTGAGACCCACTGCTTAAAACCACCACAGACCGCCGCACAATCCTCCGGTGTGCAACATCATCCTAGAAGTCCTAATCAATACAACTTAGAAATTTAATGTAGTTATTGCACCATTATTATAAATAGAAGGTGTGTGATCTCATTATAAAAACATAAATTACTCATATTTTACAAAAAGATAAGAGAGCAAGATCAAACTGGGATTTTATCTTAGTTCAGCCACTAAACCACGCTTGGCCTTTATCTGGTCCCCAGGCCCAGCTTGAGACTTTCTTTCACATTAACTATCCAAAGAAACCCAATTTGAGATGTCATGCCCCATTTCGAGAAACCCAAATCCAATGAATGTCTCCCACTAGCTCCAACTAGCTCCAACAGAGAGATCTCCCATTCTCAAACAATTTAAAATAAAGATAATCACTCAACAAGTGATATAAAAGTACAAATTGAAGCTCTAAAATCTCATAAAAAACATGTATGGTGTGTATGAGACTTTGTCTATTCAAAGGCACGTGATTTCATTACCTAATATTTTAAGTGAGCCATTTGTTTTTAATTCAAAGGTTGAGAACAAGTCCTCTCACTCACATAAAAAATCCTTTTGCACTAGATATCCCTCCTATATATATATAACTGATAACTTATTATCTTCAAGTGAAAATGAAAGTTGTTTTATTATTCTTTCACTGCCTAATCTTTATTTTTATTAATATGGATGATCATTTTTGTTCAATACATACCAATGATGATACTCTTTTACCTTTATATGGATCATGTTTACATACTGATCATATTTATTGCTTAATATACTAATCATGTTTATATACTTCCTAGCTTGAACATGCATATTTGGAACATTTTGGATGTTTATTGTTTTGATTGTTGAGTTGATTAAATAATTTAGTTTATAATATTTTTTTCTTTGATTTTACAGATATTTGAATATTTTTTAATTCAGTTACAATGATGAATATTTTGTTATTTATTGATTTATTATACATAGGTGGATATGAGTATGACAGTTGCTACCCACGTACAGGTAAAACAAAAAAGATATCAGATCTCAATTCCGATCTTAGTAAAATATTATAGAATTTATATTGGCAAACAAGGAAATATGTACCATGTACGCAAGTTTTACCTTCAGATTTCTGACTTGATGAGGACAACAAGCAGGAATGAAAACAGCATCTCCTAGCTTCTGAGTAAAAGTCCAAGGTTTCCTGTAATTCGATGTTGAAATGTCAACAAACTGATACAATTTAAATTATCAAATCAGTCACCCCCCAAACAACAAAGGAATATTTATTAACATTACTAACCATACTCCTCCTTCAGTTTCATCTTATGCACTGTAGTCAGATATATTGTCTGATCGTGAATGGGGTCAATAACCTACATTACCAAATGATATCTTATTCAAGAAGATACATAATGTGTGAACGAAAATCTAATAAACCAGACATCTTCATGCAGCAGCAAGCGACTGCCAGGTAATCTTTGAAGAACATATAAAACATATTTACTCAACCAAAGACCTTTTGGACTCGTAACTGCATCAATAATGCATTTCCCTTCTCTTCGGTCATTGAACAGAAGCATCTATTGTTATCATAAATCATAATAATCAAAGGTCCATAAATTAATAAACCAATCAGACTATATATGATGTTTTGATACAGCTAATCACATCAACACAATTCCTTATCTAATGATACTACATATGTTAGATTGGAATATAAAACTGAAGAAAAAACTCAAGAACAGATGAAGGAGAGAAAATCAAGAATAGTTTCTTTCAAGAATGTATTATTGAAACTGAGAAAAATGAATAGAGTAGCGGTTACAGATATGCCAACTAAATTGCCTGCAATTCAGTTCCCACCAATTAACTCTCTAACTGCCTACCTATTGAAGACTAAACTTCTGTTATTTATACTAACCATCCTAACTAATCAGTTAGGATTTACAGCTGGCACAGCCCAGCAATTAACAGAACTAACAACCTAGAAATTAAGTTTGGTTCCTTCTCTCATACACCTTCCTAATAGGAAGCCTTGCTTGACTAGCAATCATATCAACATAAATCAATTACTAAATTATTCTCCAAAGTAACTATTCACATCTATTATTTATTTCCAGCTTGATCCGTCACTAAATCCTTTGTGAGATATATAATTGATAAAAAAATTATCTCAACTTAGAAGAAAGTATGAGATAGTATCCATTTTATCATGATGCAACCCTCCGAAATTAAACAAACAGAAACATTTATAGATTATTAACGGCAGTGACACAAAATGATCACAAGGAGCATCCAGATAGCTAGATAATGGAAAATTGTCTTAACTAAGTTTACCTGCTTTAAAGGACTACAATGGACATGCCTGAACTCTCTGAAATGCTTCTTTAGATATTCCTGCAATTTAGGTACATCCTCTCTCCGAAAAATATCCCAGAGAGCACCTTCTAAGGAATCCCCTCCAACTAACAAACTGTTTTCTTGTTTCATTGTTACTTTCTCAATCTCTTTGAGCTTTGGTCCACAAGACAGGTCATCATCATTAGTGCCAGAGTGTTGATGCAATATATCAATCACCTTCCCATCACATAATCCACTTTCATTTTCCATGACTCAAATACAATTTTGCTTGTCGGAAGCAATTATAGTAGACCATGAATTATCACGAATGTCAGCATTAGTCTCTCCATTCAGAATATCACCATTTAGCTCTCTCTTGTCTTGCTCAAGGTGCTTTTGTGTCAGTTTCTTAATGGAAGCAATGCACAAGGGTTTCAATTCCACGTTAGCAATATGAGTCAACACATTTACCTAATAAGCCAAAATATTAAAGAGACGACATTTCATTTTCCTCGTAATAGCGTATGCACTCCGAGACACAAAGCAAAAAATATAAAGCACAAATAAAGAATTAATCAGGCAAGACAATGCGTCTAATGGAAAGTGTACATTGATTACCGCTTTCTCATCCAAATAAAAACTATTGTTTTTGTTTTTCTGATTGGATACTCTGTTATGAATCAACACATTTACTTTAATAAATTACAAAAGAAACTGCATTTCATTTTCCTCATAATAGAGTATGCACCCAGAGAAACAAAGCAATAACTATAAAGCAGTAACAAATAATTGATCAGGAAAATCATCATTCATATAGCAAGTCCTAAAAATTAATATTTTGCAGATTATACCCCTAGTCATAAAAAGAATACTTTTTTGAATTATTAATTACCAAAACACCCAGGGACATCAAGTATCAAATCGAATAGAGTCAAATGAGTAAAATTTTCTAACTAGGATAGTCCAATGAACAAAATTTATGACATGTACTTAAACTACAAAACAAGCAGCTCATAAGAAAATAAACAGATAAACGCAATGGCTTACTAAGACAAAATTATATACCTACTACAAACTGTGCACTTTTCAATAAGATACTCAAATTAAAAAAATACAAATAATCAAGAAATTCTAGAAAAAACAGGTCAGTGATGACAAAAAGGAATTGAAGCATACTGTATCAGCCATATCACAATGGAGCTTAGTCACAGAATCAGCGCGTTGAAGCTCCTGAGCAAATCCATAAGCAATATATGTTTTTGGTCCCATGTTTTTTAGACAATAATAATCCGGAAACTTTGCAGCAAGGTTGAGAGCACCATTAAAAGGATCTGTATATTCTTTGTTAGGCAAGGAAGATACGAACTCAGCATAATGATGAGGTAAAAGTTCCTGAAATAAATCAGATGGAGGCCAATCTTTCAATTTCAACACCTGAGGCCAACTACGCCAATCCAAGCGACCGTTTGTGTACCCAGTAAAGAATTTGTGGATATTAATATCTACCTGCATTCATTCAACAATTCAAATAAAAATGCAGAAATTATCAGCAACAGAAAGGATCTGTATATTCTTTGTAAGGCAAGGAAGATACGAACTCAGCATAATGACGAGGTAAAAGTTCCTGAAATAAATCAGATGGAGGCCAATCTTTCAATTTCAACACCTGAGGCCAACTACGCCAATCCAAGCGACCGTTTGTGTACCCAGTAAAGAATTTGTGGATATTAATATCTACCTGCATTCATTCAACAATTCAAATAAAAATGCAGAAATTATCAGCAACAGAATAGACTATCAAGTATCAAGTAACAGCAGTTAGAAAATTCAGTAAAACAAAGTAGTAAGATCTAGGTAATAAGTCCAATCTAACATCACCAACATGACTGCAAGAAATTGAGATGAATTTGAAAGATAAGATGACAAGATATTGAGTGAGAAGTAGCATTTGTTGAGAATGTTGGGAGAACATCTAGAAACTGTTTCTTACGGAAGAACCATCCACCAAAATACAGATGTACTCTATAATTTGAGTAACTGACAATATTAAATGTACATAAATTTCTCAGTCTCGAAAACATATATAAAATTCAACAGTACAAAAACAAATTGCAACAGTTAAATTATTCTCTAAATGTCACTTTCAAGCAGAGTAGTACCTATAAAAAATTTGATGTTTGTTAGGACTCTCATATTGGATGAGATATAGACTGAAAAGTATGTTTATAAGTGAGAAACAAACCTTACCTTACAAACCAGTTTTGTAGGATTGATTTAAGTTCAACCCAAATTTTAGAGTGCCAAATAAATTAGAAATATGTTTCATGACAAAGATAATAAACATGAATTCCAGCAAGAATCCCTCCATGCTAAAGATTGAGAAATCAAACAAACCTCACACCAATTTAAGCAATCAATTGCCTTCACATTCAAAAGTACATGATGCTTGGTATTGCTTATCTGACGGAATGCACGCCACATGACAAGTGGTTCCCAGCTTAAACCAAGTGTGCATTCAAGTACATTCCTGACAATTACAGGCTCCCCTTTGCTCCAATGCCATTGAAAATGTCTTAAATCTTCATGATGTAGATCTGCAGTCGGACAGTACAAAAAGTTGTCACTCGAATCATCACGAAAAGCTGCCTTCCTTGTGTGACTGTGTATAGCAGCTGCTGTGTAAACAGGCTTCAAACACGAACACCTATTATCAAGAGTCTCCTCTGTATCTTGAAGCTTAATTGTTTCTGCAAGTTCTTTTGCTTTGCATACTAAATCAGAGATGCAATTTGGAGGAAGTATGCTTCTCAGTGCAAGGAAACCGTGATCACATTCATTATTGGCTTTTGGACAGGGAATGCTAGCATCGCAATCCGCACGCCAACCAGATTTTGACCATTCGCGAATCTCAGGCTGGACAACAGCAGGAGGAGATTCATTTTCTGTGGTCATTCTCTCTGCTTTTCCACCATGCAGATAATCTTGCCCTCGGTTGATAAATTTGAACTCAATTGGATCTGCACCACCGAGAAGCTGCCCACCACGAAGCTCGCAGCAACAGAGGAGACAAAGGTGAAAAGAGCATTTTGTACAGCTTCTGTGGTAATCAAATATTGATGTTTTGCAGTTGTCACTACAAAAAAAATGTGAAGTCAACAACTATTTAGCATTAGAATAACTAAAATAAGAATGATATACCAAGCAAGTCCCTACCAGTACACGGGCTTCTTTTTAGAGTAATCTGCAACTTTTATTTTTAGCTCAGAGACTGAGAGCCCTGTCATGTAGATCCCAAAATCAAATTATAAAATGAAAAATAGATGAAACTAAAAATGAACTGTGACTGTAAAAGAATACCTTGTCTCTTGGCTTCTCCTTCCTTCTCAATCATCTGTTCTCCATCCAACTGTTTTAAATATGGAAGAAGTCTTTTTTCAGCATATACTTAGAGAGCTCAACCTCCTCATCCCAATTGGTTATAGGCTTCCTATACCTAATTGACTATAGTAAAACAGATGGTCACATTTCAAATGTAGAAGGCAAACAAAACCCAAAAACAGGAATACCTAATCTTGAAGGGAGGGAAGGATAACTAACATTGATAAGTTTATTGGACCTTAAGCATGCTTTGCAGTTGCAGATACCACGGCACACAGGACATTCCTCTGCAATATCATTCTCTTCCAATTTAGGATACCTTAATAACAAGACACAACAAAAATCATATTTTGATCAATATTTCATCAACCTAAATCCAAGTGCGTAATCTGTGCAATAACTTTAATTCAATTTCATAAAGACCTCACAATTTACCTCCCCAACTGAACAAGGCGTATTCAATATCAATAGAACCAACCGACACAGGAAGTAAGGTAAAGTGGTAAACAAAGTGAAACAGAATTAAAGAAATTTGTACCAATTGTTTAAACAGAATATGCAATATCTTTTCCTTTTGCACTTTTTGCACCTGACAACCCTGCCCTTATCATTTCTCTGACATTGGTGGCACATTAAGGACTCCTCTTCAATCCACTGTTGATTAAGAAACAGTAACAGAACCACAATTACAACATATAACACCAAAGTCAAATACATATACAATATATCTACAAAATGAAATATAAATGAGCAAAAAGAATAAAGATCATATGATGTATGTCACCTTAGCATTTCTCTTGTTGATTTGTGCAACCTCAGGTTTATTGTATTTCAGTTTCTTGTTTCCATTATACCTTAAAGAATAACCATGACCCGTTTCAGCTTCCTTCTCCGCTTTACTCTTTCTGCCTTGTTTCTTCCCAGTAGCGGCAGTTTTAAAAGATGAAGAGCCTCCGTTTGCCACGTCATCATCTTTACCAGTTTCTTCGTTTTCTCTATTCTCTAACGTTTTCTTTAACGGCTCTTCTTCACACTCCGCAATTTCCGCATTACTCCTTCTGACGTTCTTCGTTGTCGCTGTGGCAACTTTAACAGGAGAATAATCACCAGGTGTCACGTCATCACCTTCAACCGAACCTTCATCGTCGTTCAACGACGCCGTTTCGGAGACAGCGCCCATAGCTTGTGGTTCTCCATGCATATCTTGTGCCACGTCATCACCCTTTGAATGCTCTATTTCGGAGTCAACGTTGATAGTAGCTATAGTTTCTTGATCAGGAACGGGTTCCAATGTGTCCGTGACTGTGACTGTGACTTTTACTGTATAAGTGACTGTGTCGTTCTCTTCCCCCGCCATTGAAATTCAAATTTGAGAGAAAGGAGTTTTGATTGTTTTAACTGACTAAATTAATAATGAACACAAGATGAAAATGGCCAGGTGAACCCTAGCTATCTATGCAGCATTTGGGTCAAATACGACGAGACTTTCTTCTTTTAGAGTGGACTTGTTGTGGTTTCTTACTTTCTTAGCGTTCATCTTTTGCCGTTTCTTGTCGAATAAACTACTCTCTATAACGGAATCTTTTATCAACAAAATTAAATAACTTTTCTTTTCCAATTTTAATATACATTTATTATTATTATTTAAATTAATTTGCATATTCTGTTCAGATGTGATTTATTTTATTTTATTATTTATTTATAATAATTTAGTCTTTTTATTTTTTTTGGACCATTTATCTTTTAAAAGACACAATTGTTTTTTTTATACATTTTTTTTATTTATAAAGTAAAATTTTTCACAATTTTTATCTTCTCCAGCCTAGAAAAGTCTATAACAATTTAAACATCATTTTCATCTTGAAACAAATTCAATTGATTGTAATTAGTTAATTCGTGTTTAATAAACATAATTATGAAATGGGAAGTATAATTTGAAAATAAAAAGCACGACCATGTACATTAAACTTAATTATATTTAAATATTAGTTTTTTTAAAGAAGTATGAATGTAATTAACTATTTATTGCAAAAAGATTCAAACTCTATTTTCAAACCATCCTAGTTTACTCTCTAATCTCATGTACACATTTATTGACATCTTTGATATATCGTATAATTTTATAACATTCTTTTAGAATTTTAAAATGACATATAAAATTTACAAATTTGAAAAAAATTGGACACAAGTGTATTTGAATCATGAATTTATCAAATAAGTACCCCAATAATTAATTATGTATTGTAAAAATTTCTACGTAGAATAGAGAGAAATGCTAAGACTTGGTCAACTTCGGATATATCCATCTGTCTTCACTATTGATATATCCAGATGAATGAAGGATTGAATGACTGCTTTAACTATAACACCTTAATAATTAACATCTCAAAAATTTACTCGTGGTCTTTCTTGAAGTTTTTTTCTATTGTAAAATATGACGATGATATCTTCTATAGTTATGAATGCAACTAGATCTAATGTGTATTCTGATTGATTTTGTAACTATAGCGTACAAATTATAACGAGCACAACATTGAATTAATGGAAAGTAAATATATGTTCATAGTTTCACTTATAATATCAATGCTTCAAGTTCTACTTTTATATGAATTTTTCTTTGTTTTCTTAACCATCGATCCTTCTTTCAAACTATTAACAAAGATTCATCATTCAATGTGTAATATTATTTTCTCTTAATTAAATATTTGATTGATCATACATAAATATAGGTTAAATAGCAATCACGGTCCCTTAATTTAATTTTAGTTAACGTTTTAGTCATTTTTTTTTCCTGATTTGGTCATTTATTTATTTTAATTTTAAAATATCAACAATGTTATCCTTTTTTTTTTTTACAAAAATTTATCAAAGTTTTCAAACAAAACCCATAAAATTAATTATCATCTTTAATATAATACAAATTTCATCAAATTCATAGCTTAAATGTTTAAATACACTCATATTTTTATTCTTTATTTGATAAACTTGATATTGTTGGAGATGAAAATATGAGTTTATTTGTATATTTGAGTTATGAAGTTATGAAATTTGCATTATATTGAAGATGATAATTAATTTATATGTTTTGTTTGAAAATTTTGATGAATCCTTTAAATTTTTGTAAAAAAAATGGATAACATTGTTGACATTTTAAAATATCAAATATCAAATTGTCACTTAAAATAAAATTAAATGACCAAATCGGAAAAGAAAAAAAAAATGACCAAAACGCTAATTGAAATTAAGTTAAGGGACTGCATGTGCTATTTAGTCAAAAATATAATTAAGAGAAATATAAAGAATTGAGATGTTAAGTGATTAAAAGATTAGTATATTTGTTTCGTCATACAAGAATCATAATCTCAATTATCCTATAGATTATCAATTAGTTCATTAAAAAAACAATATTATCGAATGATCAACTGATTATAGTTGATAATTATTAGTGTATATATATATATATATATATATATATATAAATGAAAACTTGAGAATTAACATGTGAGTAAAACAAGTCAAATAGATTGAAAGTGCTTAAGACGTAATGTTCAACTATTTACGTGACACTTACAAAAATATTTAAAGATGTTTGTGTAATTGAACCAAATGAAAAACTTGAGTTATGATGTAAGAGGTTATGTCACATGAGTGATGAAGACATGGTTGGGCTACTTAAGAGAGATGTGTTGTCTGACATGAGAAATCCACAAGTGAATATATGTGATAATTGTATTGCAGAAAAGAAGAACATAGTTTCTATTAAGAGTCACTCATCTAGAAAACAAAAAATACTTGATTGTATGATTTTCATCTTTGTGATCATTTGAAGACAAGAGCGCTCGGGGGTAGTGCATATTTTATGACATTTATTGATGATCATTCGAGACTTGAGTTTACACTTTGAAGAATAAATATGATGTTTTGAGTGTGTTCAAAAATTTAATGCCTCAATTAAGCGTGAAACTGGAAAAAGTTGAATTGTATACACATAGACAATGAAGGTGAATATTTGAGACTATTTAATTCTTATTGTAAAGAGATTTGGATTATAAATCTGAAGTCTGTAGTGTTTCTTAAAGGATGAACAAAATACTAGTTGAAAGAGTAAAATGTTTGTTGTCGCAAACAGAGCTTTCACAATTGTTTTTGGGTAAAACATTGAGCACATTTGTGCATGTACAAAATCTTTCACCATGTGTGTCCTTGCAATAGAAGTGTTAGAGATGATTTGGTTAGGTAAGAAAGTTTTTTATGATCACCTATGTGTTTTTGAGTGTAAAACATTTATGCATACCCCAAAACGAATGTTAAACCTGAGCAATGTGCATGTTTTAATTGGATATGGTCTATATGACGTTTGATACATGTTTTATGATCCCGCTATGGAGAAAAATGTGAGAAGTTGTGTTGCTGACAAAATAAAAAGACCAATGGTTAAAACACATTGTTAATGTAAATGTCTCATGTGAGCCTAGACAAGAATTAGCCAAATGAAGTTTGTTGGAGAGTTAAGGGGAGCAAGACCACAACAATATGCAATAAACATCCAGTCTTTATAAGAGACTTTGACACCACATCTCAACCAAAAATCTTAAGGAAAATTGTATATGGGTAACCTCTCTTATATATCAAACATTTCCACCATTCCTAGTCGATATGAGACTAACCACTCATACTTAAAAATCAACAATCTCCAAAACAAGGTTTAGTGACCCACAACACTAGACTAATCCCCTTCCCCAACCAAGTAAAACCTAGGCTCTAATACCACTTGTTGGAAAGTTCGGGGGAGTGAAACAGCGACAATAGGCTAAACGTTCAAGATCTCTAAAAGACTTTGACACCATATCTTAACCTAAAGCCTTAAGACATTGTGTATATTGGTCATCTCTCTTATATATCCAAAATTTCCTCCATTCATATTCGATTTTGGACTAAATACTCACACGTGAATTCCAATAATTCCCAATTAAGTGTGGGTCACCCACAACACTATACTTAATCTGCACTAGGATCTTCCATTCCCGTTCCCCCACACTAAGATCTTCCATAAAAATAAGTATACCTACAATAATTTTTATCCATAATATATATAACCAACATCTCGCTAACAATTCCAAATTTTGGAGGGGCTTAGTGGTCATGGAGATCTTTATAAACCTTACTTTTAATACATCTTAAAACTATAATTAACATTACACCAAAATCAAACATATAAAACTAATCAACAATATTTTATATATAATCTATTTTATGTTGACTCCCGTAATAAAACTTGTCAAGATCCGTCATTCGTATGGTTTAACTTCCTTTTTTGCCTCACCGCCATCTACCCGCCTTTCAATGTTTTTATAATCATATAGTTGATTTTCTTTGTTTTTCTTGTTCAAGTTTTTGGTTTTTCTATGTCGTGCACTGGTTCCATACAATGCACAAACTGTTTTAATCCAATTCATGTGTTCACTTTCGTTTTCGTGTGTTTTGGTTGCAAAGTGTTGGCTCATAGTTGTCATGTGTAAACCTCTCTTATGGTCTCTTCTTCACATTTCAACGCTTGCAAGGACTATTAACGAAGCCATATTGATCAGTGCCTCAAAGCCCTTATTCAAATCATTTGTCCAAACTCTCAATAATTCTTGCACCACTTCTTTGAGTCAATTACCGAAACACTATACAAAAAGGTATGTCCTTGTTATCAAAATTTCATAAAGACGAATACCAACTTGGTTTAATGAGTTAATCACCATGTCTAAAGTATAAACACTAATCACTTTGTTAGTTATAAACTTTAAAAGTATGGAGATTGAATGGATTGCAATAGGTCAATCTCCTGATAAAAGGAATTTGAATCATGGACAAATTATTTCTATCTAGATTTGTATCGAAAATTTGGCTTGGGAACATTGGAGGTTGTTGGGGAGTTCAAGGGAGAGCAAAAGTAACAACGGGTCAAATGCTCTAAGATTTGCAAGAGGCTTTAACACTACACATCAACCTAAAACATTAAGGTATTAGGTATAAAGGTCCCACATCTTATATATCAAACATTTCCTTCATTCCTAATTGATGTGGCACTAATCACTCTTACTTGAATTCCAACAATCTCCTCCTCAAGTTTGAATCACCCACATTGCTAGACTTGATCTTCACTAGGATATCCCACTCCCCCACCTAGTCAAACCAAGGTTTTAATACCATTTATTAGGGTATCTGGGGGAGCGTGACAACATCAATGGGTTAAATATGTTTAGGATCCCTAAGAGACTTGACTCGATATCTAAACCTAAAATCTTAAGACAACGGGTATATATTCAACATTTTCCCCATTGCTAGTTGATGTTGGAATAACCACTCACACTTGAGTTTCAATAATCTCTCTCTCAAGTGTGAGTCACACACATCACTAAACATAATCCACACTAAGATCTCTTGTTTCTGCACTCCCTCGAACTCCCCAACAAGTAATGTTATAGTCATGGTTTCAGTTTGGTGGGAGATCATAGTGTGGATCAAGTCTAGCGTTGTGGATGATTCACACTTAAGGAGGAGATTATTGGAATTCAAGTGTGAATGGTTTGTCTCACATTGACTAAGATCTCACACTCACCCACCAACCCGAATCATGGCTCTATTACAATTTGTGGAGGAGTTCAGGGAGCACAACAATAACAATGGACAAAACTTCTAAGATTCCTAATAGATTTTGACACCACAGCTCAATCCAAAATCTTTAGACAATGAATATATGGGTCACCGCTCTTATATATTCAACATTTCCTCTATTCATAATTGATGTAAGTCTATTCACTCTCACTTGAATTCCAGATATTGATGATACAGCCTATTCGCAAATATTGAGATAGTTTCCTCGAGTTTTGGTTGATTAGAACATGATACAAGAAGTGAGATATTGCATTTCTTAAACACGATGAGTACACATTTTTTATTTACGCTGATTAAGAAAATATAGCATTTTTTTTGTGAATCTTATAATGCTATAAGGTATTTTATAGATAAGTGTCAAAAATATTCTATTAATCATAAAATATGTCATTTTATAGAAGATGAAATAGTGGAAAATAAATTAATAAAAAAAAATATGTTTTTATAATACTAGTCCATATATTAACAAACTAACTTAAAAGTAAAAGTTTTTTGTGACACGCTAAACTCAAAAATAACATTTATAATAATTTATACTAAATTATTTGAAGAAAACTTGCACCGGATAAAGAAAATCTGTTAAAGAGAATAAAGAATTTAATATCTAATTTAGGATAACACGTTTATCTAAATACACATGTAACAATTCAACTTTGTTCCTCAATTAAAATAGTGCAATATCAATGAACTTGATTTAGCTAAAATTTCTTGATTTAATTCCCAAGACTTACTAAGTTTTCATATAAAAAGTTATTTGTAATAATATAAGTAAAATACACATTACAACTCTTAATTCTCAGTATCACCTATTAGAGCGAGGTTTCTTCCAAATTTGAACTTCAAGACTCATTAACTTGTAATAATTCTGATTTCGCAAACGCAGGGCCAAACCAATCAAACACAAACAACGAAGGAGGTGAGTTTTGAAATCATGTTGATAGTATAATATAAATAAGAGGAACACACAATTAATCATCAATAAATTGTATCATTACACAAACATTCTTCAAGGAAAAATATCACATTATATAGTCAAAATCAAGGAAAATCAATACACTTCACTATAACATCAAATCATCGTAGAAATTATTATCACACACAATACATATTAATCACAACAAAACAATCACAAGAAAATGCAATGCTATACATGAGCTTAGACTCTACTTCACAATGTAGTACCATTCTAACTCTCAAGTACTTTGTTAGGAGACTTGATACTATGCCACCATCTCAATGGACGGACAAATCAAATTGGCTTTGTCCTCATAGATCCCCTCAACTCAACTCGAGACACATATAAGTGACAGTCGAGGTAAACGTGTGTTGCGTGGTAGCTCTCAACCTTTGGAGTGCTACCTCCAAGTCACCTAGGAATTTCCCACCCGAATACCTCCAAAGTCTAACAATCTTGCCTTAAGGCTCGACAGCAGACTGCCACGGTCAGGCTCATTCGGTTGTACTTCCCCGAAATCACTAGACTTGTCAGGCCCTACCTATATGATGACAAAATAATCTTCACTTCTCAAATTCTCAATATTTATTTTCTCCCCTCGTTGGCCTATGATATTCCATTAAGACCATCATCTCAAATACAAATTTGAATCACAATTATTTCACCAACTATGGAGTTATTTCAATATTCTAATCACAACATCACTATCATTAATCATATCTCATCACATCAACTCATCACAAATTTATAGCATCACTATCATCAACCATACATCATCATATAGACTTATCACAAATTTATAACATCATTATTATTAATTATACATCATTATAATCACATAAACTTATCAGAATGAATTCATTTTTTATCATCATATAACATAAACACATCTAATCAAACATATACATAAAATTTATTCGACATCCAATATCACAATAATAGCAAATATCTCACATTTAATAAAAATAAATCAAACATCACAATAATATCAAATACCACACATTTAACGAAGTTAAATCAATCAACACCTTATAAATATTTCTATTCCATATTTTAATCTCACAATTTCTATATTTTTACATTAATCAATTTATCACTCAAAGGGCTAAAGTCGTACATAGCAAGCCCTGAATGAATCATTGGGAAATACGGTTTTCCCGTTCATCTCACATTATATTATACTCATGAATATTCAAACGCTATCTCATCCTTTACCTAATTTTGACGCTTTCACACGCGAATACGATTCCACGAGCAAACAGTCTTTGTTCTTTAACTTTTTGTCCTTCAATTGATCTAACGCGGCAGTTTATGGGCAAACGTCAAAAATAAATTATGAGAAGATACTCTGAAAACTAAATTTGAAATTCAGTCAAGGAAAATTACCATAAATCAGAAAACTAATCAATGGATAATATAGCCACTTTTCATTCGATCGTTTGATATTGGTTTCACTCAGATCGGACTTACGGTGAAGGAGAATTGTGCAAAATAATGAATTATATGAACGGAGAAGTCAAATATTTTAGAGAGAAATTGGGGTTTCTAAAAATCAAGAAAAGTGTGTTTTATTGACTATCTAAATGAGTAAAACAACATACTGAAATTTGTATGAAAACGGAGGAACTTTTCTAGAACACTTATCGATCCGGTGTCAAACCATAGGTTGTTGTTGTCTTTCCTGTTTGCTTTTACGACTGGTTGTTCCTTCCTTATTCTTTTATCTTATTTTATTTACAATTTAAATTGTTTAAGCACATGGGTCAAGCCCATTAGTCTCCTTTTAGGTTTTACTATTACTAGTTTTATTTTATTTTTTTAAAACACAATTTTATTAATAAAACATTATTAATATTTCAAAATTAATAATTTATAAATAAAAATAATTAATTTTTTAAAATACATTAATAATCAAAACTCTCATATTCAAAATAATCCCTATAATAATACTTATTTTTTCAAATACTCAAATTAAAATATTACCATCATTAGAGAATAATCAAAATTATAAAATAAATAAATATAACATCAACACTTTATATTAATTACTAAATCTTAATAAATATATATAAAATCAAAATGTCATAACAAGTATATAAAAATAAAAGAAATCAAACACAATATCACTACTATCTCAAGATAATTATTTATAAAAAAAATAACTAAAAATATAAAATAGTTATAAATAATTGAAATATAACTACGCGCATACTTAATATCAGTCAAGCGCACGTAAAAGTATTACATTAATTGGGTACACGTATATACACGTAAAATCACATAAAATCTTTTTCTTTAAAATATATATTACATTAAAATACTATTATTTTTAAAAAATATATCAAATAATAAAATATAATATTTATTATTTATGTCGCTCATGTAATTTAATATTTATAAAACTAGCACATCATAAAAACTACCTATATAACAAAAATTAGTCAAAAAATTTATCATCATACATTCTAAAATAATTTTAATATTAAATTAATTATTTAAAATCGTACTTAACTAATAAAATAATTTATTATAAAATTTAAAGTGTTACATTTTTTATAACATTATGTCAATCTATGATGATTAAATTTTTATTTGTTTATGGAAAACATATTTTTTTTAATCAAACAAAATTTTCTCAACAAACTCCTATATCTACTTTGATTCTAACTATATATCTCATTAATTATAATTATTATTAATTTATAAACTGAAATTAAAAATTTATGTTGAATATAATTTAATTATTTTTTAATATAAATTTAAGATACTTATATTTATTG
>JBBPBS010000968.1:11162038-11195698 GCA_037974835.1 Cicer judaicum
GGGGGGGTGAATTAGGTATATAGAAATTTTCTTGTTTTCAGAGATTTAGTGATCAATTTTTCTGATTAAGATAGTATACAACAAAAATAAATGGCAGAAAAATAATTAACACAACGATATTATCCTGGTTCACCTTATGACCAAGGGTACATTCAATTCTTTTGCACACCACAAGAGATTTTTCCACTATTGTTAGAATATGTACAAACTTCTAACACACTTCCTAAGATAGCACATCACTATCTTAGATTACAATACTTAAAGAAAATACACTACTTTCTTTAAATACAATACAATAACTTCAATGATTTTTTAACAAATTTTATTGACTAAGAATTTGAGTATAATAGTTTTACAATGATATCAATCCAATAATATTTCAAGTATACTAGAGAACATTTCTCAATGATGTGAAAATGTAGTGCAATTACTTGAAATATGAAAAATAACTTTAAGAATATTTTAGAAATTTTTTCAAAGTTGTTCAAGGTTTTGTAGTAGGATTGATTGCATTTAAACTGAAGTTATGGAGTATTTATACTCCATAGACATCATTTCATATTAGTGGCTATCGTTCCTAGAGGTTTGATGATCAAATGCAATGATCCATAACTATTTTCAAAATTGAAAAATTGCATTGTTTCTAATTGTATTCAAATACAATCTGTGTGTAGTCGAATACACCTCTGTAATGTTCAATTTTTATTTGAAATTTTAACATCATTTTCGAATACGACACCTTGTAGTCGATTACAACTAAGTGAATTTTTCCACTGACTTGTTGTTGTATTTGACTACACCAGGTTGTAGTCGAATAAAAATGTGTAGTCTTGGCTCCTGACTTAGCACTTGTATTCGGCTAAACCATCACGTAATCAAATACAGATGTTCAGTTTTACCTACTGATTTAGCACTTGTATTCGGCTACATCATCTTGTAGTCGAATACATATGTTCATTTTTAGCTATTGACTTATCATCTGTATCTGGCTACAACATGCTGTATTCGTATACAACATTGAATTTTGCCAAAAATATTATTTTCCAACATTGTTTATGCATTTTTGACATACAAAAATCCTTTTTATGCATATACTAAGATGAACGATTCTCATGTGCATTTGAAATATAAGAATATTAGATTGCATAATGTATCTTTACATTTATTAAACTTCTAATATGTTTGACCATAGTTGACTTTGATTATTTGACTTCTTTTTGATCGTGCAACTTTAATCATGTTCCTTGGTCTTTGTGTTCATAAAAAGCATGTGGTTTACATTAAACACTCTATAAGCCATAGATCTTTTAGAGTATCCAATGAAGATACACTATTGAGATCTAGAATCAAATTTACCAAGGTTATCTTTAGTGTTCAACATATAACAACTACAACCAAAATGCTTAAAATAAGATATGTTAGGCTTTTTACCTTTCCACAATTCATATGGTGTTTTATTCAACATAGATCTAATTAAGACTATATTTTGAATATAACATGCAATATTAATTTCAGTCCAAAATTGATTTGTATCATTCACTTCATTTAACATGGTTTTGGCCATTTCTTGGAGTGATATATTCTTTCTTTCTACAATTCTATATTGTTGGGGTGTCTAGGAGAGGGGAAATTGTGAGAGATTCCATTCTCATCACACAAAAATTTCAAAGAATTTGTTTTAAAATTCTCCTCCATGATCAAATCTAATTGTTACAATCTGAAGATCATTTTCATTCATTATTTGTTTGTAAAATGTGATAAACACTTTGCGGGATTCATCCTTACTTCTTAATAATTGTACCCATGTCCACCTAGTGTAATCATCTACAATACCAAAGCCATATTTCCTTCCACTTAGAGATGCTGTTTTCACTATCCCAAAGAAATCTATATGTACGAGTTCTTTGTTTGTTTTCCTTTTTGACAAGCTTCGCACGTAATTTTAGTTTTGTAACTAAGCTTAGGTAGACCTCTAACTATTTGAAGTTTATTTAATTTTGAAATTAATCTAAGATTTGCATGACCTAATATTGTGTTCCAAATTTGTTTCTCTTCATTTACTGACATGACATTTAGCCTCTTATTTACGAGACTAAATAGATTTATCTAATAGATGTTATTCTGCCTTTAACCTGTAAAGAATACAAATCCATCCTTCTGACTAATTTCCTTGCAAGTTTTTTGATTGATAAATTATGCTTAAGACCTTTAACAAACAAGACATCTTTAATAAAAGGGGAAGTACCATAACCAACTATACTTTGACCAATGATTTGACCTTTTTGCTTTCCTCCAAAAGTCATTGTGCTTCCTTTGCTCAATATCAGTTCTTGAAACGTAGAATTTTCTCTCATCATATGTCACGAGCATCCATTGTCCAGGTACCATGATTGGTGTTTTAAATTGATTGTTAAGGACATCTGCAACATAAAATTTTGTTCTTAGGTGCCCAAATTTGGTCGGGTCCTGATTTGTTAGTCTTGAAAGGTTTCTTGTCTTTCCTTGTATATAACATGGGGCAATATAATTTTGAGTGACCTTTCTTAGAGCAAACAGTACACAAGATATCATAGAGAATAGGTTTATGTTCAGTTACAGTTTCTTCAAATCCTATACCTCTTTTACCATTTCTACTTACTCCATAAATCATAAAATCATATTTGTTTTTTTCCATACCATTAGCAAGAAAATCTTGAAATACTTCTTTGTGCTTATCAGAGTTACATGTGGTATTTTCAATTGATGTTAAACTATCATTATTTTTCAGAGTTAGATTTTCAACCTTAAGTTCAGCAATATCAGTTTTTAGAGTGACATTTTCTTTTTTAAGTTCAGTAATATCAGTTTTCAAAGTTGCATTACTCTTTTATATTCAACACTTTGATTCTTTAACACAATAACTTTTTCAGTTAGTTTTTCATTTTGTTTTATAAGTGTTTTCAACTTTAAAGGCAATTTGTTATTCTTATGTAAAAAATCATTTATAGCAGTAATTAAATTAGATTGAGTAAAGTCAAAAAAATTTCATATGTTGAGTCACTTCCAGAGTCAGAATTTGTGTTGGATCCAGAGGTAGAGTTTGTGTGAGCCATTAGAGCCAAATCTGCTTGTTCATCGTTAGAGGATTCATCAGAATTATCCCATGTAGCCATCAAACTCTTCTTCTTGGTCTTGAATCTTTCTCTGGTGTTTCCCTTTCTACAGATTTGGACAGTCTAACTTGATATATCTAGGTTCATTGCATCCATTGCATATAATGTTTTTCTTGTCGAAAGTTTCATTCTTTCATCTATTGGACTGCTTAGAATCTTTCTGAGGGAAATATTTCCTCTTATTGTGCCACATCCTCTAAATTCTTCTAGATATGAAGGCAATTTCCTCTTCCTCTGAATTCATATTATGATCGTCTAAATCACTATCATCTAATTTTGATGTTGTCTTTAGAACATTCTTATACTTGGATTTCAATATCAGAGTCTTATTCTTCTTCTTAGGCTCATTTTCTTCAAGCTCAATTTTTTGTGATCCGAGAGAGCTGATTAATTCCTCGAGCTTAAGAGTATTCAAATATTTTGCTTCTTGAATGATAGTGATCTTAGGTCTCCACTTTCTTGTCAGAATCCTAAGAATTTTCTTCATATGATTTGCAATAGTATAACTATCCTCAAGTACCTTTAGTCTTGAGACCATATCTGGAATCTGGAAAACATGGTTTCAATATCTTCGTTTTCTTCCTTCTAGAACAACTCATAATTTTTGACTAGGAGGTTGTCCTTTGCTTCTTGAACATGATTGCTTCCTTCATGGGTCAAAATCAAACTATCATAAATTTTTTTTTTGTCTTTTTTTTTTGGTGCGCTTCTCAAACTCTTTGAAGGTGATTGCATTTTTCAAGAATGTTCTGAACTTATGATGCACCTTGTACATCTTCTTCTAATCAACATTCATCTCTTTTCTTGGAATTTCAATACCATCACTATTCTTGGAAGCAATATAACCATCTTCCACAAATTCCTAAAGTTAAGGATCTTGTGAAATATAGAAACTTCTCAGCTTGTCATTCCAATACTCAAAAAATTCTCCATAAAACAAAGGTGGTGTGTTGATGTTTTCTCCAACAACTTCTTCACTGAATCCATACATTATTGATTCCTTGGATCTTTTCTCAAATAGTGTAAAAATGTTCAACCTTGAGATCGAGCTCTAATCCTAATTGAAGGTGCAAACACGAGAACAAGAGTTGAATTATGTTCGCCAAAGTTCATAACTTTTTGATAATTTATAAGTAAATAAAAAAAACTAATTCCGTTTTGGTGAGTTGCTTGGAGTAGAAGCAAACAGATTCAGAGACAGCAAGTAATGAAAGCATAAATAATTTGACACCTAGATTTATCATAGTCACCATTAACTTAGTTGCATCCAGTCCCCTCATTCAGAAGTCTTTAATCCATTAATTCAAATACCTTGAATTACAAACACCCGACCCTCCAAACCAGTCTTCCCAAATAAACTAACAACCCCAAACTTTTGAGGAACTAACCACCTTGACAGCCCCAGACTGAAGATGAAACTAAACCACTATCGAGTTGAATAAAAAATATTAGAACTTGAGTAGTTGTTTTTAAAAAGCTGATAATAATAATAACTCTAAGAAAATAATACTCAAAAAATATTTCTAACTTGAACAAGTTTTTCTATCTTGAACTCTAAGACTTCTCTTTTCTGTTTTTCAATGATTTTGTTCTTTAGCCTTGAGTATTTATTTATAGTCAAAATTTGGGATTCAATTTACTTGTTTAATTCTGAATTGTATTTTGTTCGGATTGTGTTTGTAAATTCTTCAAATTGATTATGTTCCTTTTTGTTTAGGTTGAGATTGTAAATTTTTCAGATTGATTTTGTTTGTATTTTGTTCAGATTGTGTTTGTAAATTCTTCAGATTGATTCTGTTCATATTTTATTGTAGATAAATTTAGTTCAAATCTTCTACAAATTTTGACATGTCTTTTTTTCATACTCTTTGAAGTCAAATATATTATTCTCATAAAATACTTTCGTTTTCATGAAAACTCTTAGTATAAAATGAACTTAGTTCCATCAAACAAATTAACCATTATTTTTCATAAAACATTTATTTTGTTTTCAGTATTTTGACTTTATAACTCTTTTTAATTAATATATAAGTATTTATATTTTCACTTCGATATTTTCTCTTTTATTTGACTATGATGTATGTTATTTGACGCCTTTTTATCTAATTACAAGGGGGGAAATAATAACTCATAACAACATTGAGATAAAACAAATGAGAAAGCTCCTATTAAAATGTCAACACATTATAAATATAATTGTTCATGCATTGATACTCATACTCATATCATTTAAATTTATTGAAAAATATTGATGCATAAATTCAAGGGGAGTCTATGAAATTATTGTTATATTTTGTGTGCAAAATTGTTCAACAATATATGGATTTATTATCATAAAAAAAACGGGGAGACTATTATAATTAAGGTGGTTTAAAGAATAATAACACTTGTTTTAAGGTGTAAATTCTATAGTGACAATGTAGTGATATCCTTTATTCATTACTATTGAACTTGCTCCTACTGAAACTAATCTTTTAACTGTACTCTCTAGCATCAAACTGCACAACTTTCGTTTATGTGGTTGTGCAGAACAAACATTGAATTATCTGGTGTAACGTTTACTCTAGTGTTATGTTTCCGTTAGGACAACTTGAAAGTAACTTTTTCTATGAAAAAGAATCTACAAACAAAGCATTTTCTAAAGGTTCTCACAATCATTCAAGAATAATCTAGAAGTTGTAAACATTTAGAAAGGGCACCAACGACAAATCAATTTTGAATTCTGCATTAGCTTTCCACTTTAGTACACGGTCATACAATATCGTGTTTGTTGGGTATTCAATTATGAGTCTTTAATCCCACATTGACCAGGAATAGAGGCTTTAATGGATATATAAGGAGAATGACCTATACAACTAATGCCTTAAGGTTTTGGGTGGAGATGTGGTATCTAAGTCTCTTATAAATCCTTGTTTTAGCCTATTCCGAATTGTTGTGCTCTTGACGAGGGAGCAAAATTAAGGACTTGGATCAAGTGGATCAAGTCTAGTGGTGAACCAAAAAGGACTCGGATCAAGTGGATCAAGTCTAGTGGTAAGAACTCATAATTGATGGATATTCAATTATGAGTCTTTTGTCCCACATTGACCAGGAATGGTTATAAATCCTTCTCCAGAGCTTTTTTAAAAGGTAAAATGTGACAGATAAATGTGTTAAGTGTCATTCAATAGTGTTGAAATTCAATTTTAATATATTATAATAGGTTGGAGATCAAATTGTCTCAAAAATTTGTTGCAGGACCTAAATGTCCTTTGATTTTTTCCGTTTATAATAGATGTATACCATTGTATGACATATGGACTATTACATAATTCAATTACAATTCAAAATCAAATAGAATGATTGTTCATGATATAAAATTTATAGAATGATTAATGTGTGAAATATATTTTGGTAAAATTTGATATATGGACTCAACATACCAACCTGTTTAACATCTGGTCATTGCGGGTTAAATTATACCAATTTTTTGGTCCTTTTAAATTTTGGTATGTGTGAAATAGATTGTTTAAATTGTGAATAAAACAGTTTAATTATGCGGATTTGCAGGTTGGTCCATACTTCGTATTACTATAATTTTACAAAAAAATAAAACTAACAGCTATATTTTTGAATTAGTTAATGAATTATAGGTCAATTAATGCTTAAATTATGTTATATGTTTTTTTGTTAATAATTTAACATTGGTGACTATGGGAATTGTTTCTAAGAATCATTTTAGTCAAAAAGATTAGTTGTCATTTTTTTTACTTAGTACTTGCAATATAAAATTATCAACGAAAGTAGTTTTCTCTAGATAAGAGATTTTTTTAAGTTCTAATATTGCTTAATTGTACAATGAAAAAATTAATATAAAACAAGTAAACATGAAATATTGAAACCTCCACCTAAATCTCTCATCCTCTTATAAAAATTTTCTACTTTCAAAATTAGAAATAAGAAATTATTTTAAAACAAATTTTACATTTTAAAAATAAAATTTTCGAAATTTTATTTATTTTCGAAAATTTTGAAATATAAAGTTACATTTCAAAAATTCGGTTTTAGAAACTTTCTTAAAAATTTATGTTTTAAAATTTTGAAAATTTCGAAACTTTGCATTTAAAATTTTTATTAAAGGTGAAAACTTTAAAAATATTTTCAAACATTCAAAAGAAAACTCATTTTGTATTTCAAATATTTTATAATAACAAAATTTTCGAAAATTTGAGAACTTTCTAATAATTTTTGTTGAAATTCTGAATATGTGAGTTAAAAAAAAATATCTTTCTTTTTTAATATATAATAGAAAGAATAAAATAATCTTTTTAAAAATATTAGAAGAGGAAAAATATAGGTAAGGGGAGTGACAAGTACAAAACAAGTAATTGTACCAAAACAAAAATTATAGATGCAACAAAACGACTCTTCATCAGGAGCTCCGCCCGATTGACCTAAACCCGTATTTCATATTCCAAATTTCTCAAATATCTTATCAAGGGTGGTTTGAAGGTAAGACAACCATTTTAAATCTCTATAATAACATAAATTTTTATTTAAACAAAGATCTTTAAAATAATTAACTTCATAAATAATCTTAAAAATATTTGTAAAATTAAAATATATAATTTTTTTAAATTTAATATTATGTCAATAATATTAAATCAATTTGAAAAAATAGTGAATAAATTTAATTATATTAATTTAGTAATGTAGAATTAAAATAAAAATAAAAAAATCGTTTTATATCTCCACTTGTTGAGGTGACCATGATCTTAGCCCTTCCATATTCAAATAGTGGCTCCTCCCCATTACTCATCATATCACCGCACCGACCAGGCCGGTGCATGAGTCGTAAATTCGAAAGACTACAAAAACCTTCCTTGTATGGCTAAGTGTAGGGCTGGATAGAGGTGAGGGGCCCACCAAGTTTCACCTGGCCCACAACAGGTTAGGTGAATTGGGCGGGTTGGACATGGTCAAATGGATAGTGTTGGAGGGTTCAAAAAGGTAGGCGCGAGGGGTTTAGGTCATAGATTTGGGACCGTCGGTGACCGACCTCCCCTAATACAGTATATACTATTTATTATTATTGTAAGTAATTATAATTTTAAGTGTTAGACTACATTCTTACCCAGCTCAATTTGATCCAACCCTAATATCAACTCTCACACAATCCCACAACCGTAATTTACTTTCCTTATCTCATTATTCATCTTCTTGAATCCTAATTCTCTCAACCGACACACATAACACAACACTCACAAGTCACACTAACGAGTCATAATTCTATCAAGTCTCAGCGGTGGTCAATGTCCACTCCAAGTTATCACTTACTATCTCTTATTTCTCAATGTCATTTTCAATCTAGTGTTTTAAAACTGCGTTTTTTCGTCTTTGTTATTAAAATTGTTATTGTTCTAATTTATCTTGCCCACGTTCTTATTTTTGTATTAGAATTTTTATTTCTTTTCATCATAATTAAAATTTTCATTTAGTTATTGTTTTGCTTATGATTTTTCTAGAGTTTGATAATTTTTTTATGTTGTTTTCTGTATTAGGATTTGGATTTGGATTTAACTTTTTTTTTTTGCATGAATAGGTTTGTGTTTTCATCTATTTTTTTCATATATGTTATAAATATTATGATTCAATTTGGTGGTTTAGGATTGTTGTTAAAAAATTTATATATATTTAATTTTGTTTATCTTATGGTTCAGTTTGATGATTAAGATTGTTCTAAACTTTTCAATCTCGTGTTCAAAATCTGCATTTTTTGTCTCCATTGTTTAAAATTTATTAATCTTGTTCTCATTTATGTTGCACTCGTACTTATTTTTGTATTAGGGTTTTTATTTCTTTTTATCATGTTAGGATTTTTAAAATATATTTTTTTTCTTCAAATGTTTGCTTCCTTTCGATTGTATGAATTCCTTATAATTTCGTTGGCTAATTTTTTTTATAATAAAGTTTTATTTATATTAGACTAACAAGTTTCCCTTATGTATAGTTAATCCCTTCACTATATTTCCATCTTTGACTGGTCATTTTTTTAATTTCCATTTTAGCTTTCATTTTGCAATCCCTACCTCAAGCAAAATAATAATTTTATGACTTACCGCATAATATTTTGTAGACCAGCCATTCAAATGATTGGTGTAATTTATGTCAAAAACTGAGTTTCTAAATATAAATACTTGGTATTTTGTTCTTATGACTTTGTTGTTCTTCTTGACTAATTTAATTTTGTATTTGTATAAAATCTACCTGTAGTAAACTATAAGAACTAAAGTGGTTCAAAATACAATATTATATTATTGAAGTTATGATGATAACAAATAAAAAGAATAATTATCTTCTAACTAATTGATTTAAGTGTGCAATTTGCATAATGCCAAATTAAAACTCTTATATTAACTATCTAGTAGCAGTAAAATAATTATTTGTGACTTGGTAATTACTATGCATGTGTTAGTTTATTAGAAAAACAATCTGAATATTATTATCAAAGAATTAACTAATTATAGTTGATAATAATTAGTATATATATAACTTGGGAATTAACATGTGAGTAAAACATGTCATATAGATTGAAAGTGCTTAAGACGTAAGAAATGTTCTACTCTTTATGTGATACTTGCAAAAATAATTAAAGAAGTTTGTGTAGTTGATCAGATGAAAAACTTGAGTTATGATATAAGAGGTTATGTCACATGAGTGAGAAAGATATAGTTGAGCTAGTTAAGAGAGATGTGTTGTCCGACATGAAAAATCCACAAGTAAAGAAATGTGATAATTGTATTGCAAAAAAGAGGACAGACAATATTTGATTTGGTGATTTTCATCTTTGTGATCCTTTGAAGACAAGAGTGCTTGAGGGAGTGCATATTTCATGACATTTATTGATGATCATTCAAGAAAGACTTAAGTTTATACTTGTAAAAGTAAATATGATGTTTTGAGAGTTTTCAAAAATTTAAGGCCTCAATTAAATGTGAAATTGGAAAAAGTTGAATTGTATACGCATAGACAATAGAGGTGAATATTTGAAATTATTTAATTCTTATTTGAAACTATTTAATTCTTATTATAGAGAGATATGGATTAGAAATCTCAAGTCTCTGGTGTTGTTGAGAGGATGAACAAAACACTAATTGAAAGAGTTAAATGTTTGTTGTCGCAAACAAAACTTTCACAAATGTTTGTTGTACGAAACCTTTCACTATGTATGTCATTGCAATATGAAGTACCCAAGATGATTTGATCAAGTAAGAAAGTTTCTTATGATCACCTGTGTGTTTTTGTGTGTAAAGCATTTATGCATGCCCCAAAATGAATGTTAAGCCTAAGCAATATGGATGTGTTAATTGGATATGGTCTAGATGAAGTTTGGTACATGTGTGAGAAGTTGTGTTGCTCACATCATAAAAAGACGAATGGTTAAAACACATTGTTAATGTAAATGTCTCATGTGAGCCAACACAAGAATTAGCCAAATGAAATTTGTTGAGGAGTCAAGGGGAGTGCGACCGCAACAATATGTGATAAACGTTCAGTCTATATAAGAGACTTTGACACCACATCCCAATCTAAAACCTTAAGGCAAATGGTATATGGGTAACCTCTCTTATATATCCAACATTTCCATAATTCGTAGTCAAGATGAGACTAAACACTCACACTTAAAAGCCAACAATCTCCCCTCAAGATTGAGTCAGCCACAACACTAGACTTGATCCACACTAGAATCTTTTACACCCACTCCCCCACTAAGTAAAACCTAGGTTGTGACACCCTAAACTCCAAAATAATATATATAATATTCTTATAAAATTTGCAGCGGATAAATAAAATTCTATTTTCAATAAAATAAAAACTTTTATTTTTAATTTAGGATATCACGTTTCTCAAAAATAAAATAGAACACTTTAAACTTATTTTTTCCATCAAAATAGAGCAATCTCAATAAGCTTGATTTAAATATAATTACTCGATTTAATTCAAAAACTTACTAGTACTTCTAAGGTTTTCATACAAAAATCCATTTCAAATTAAATAAGTAAAATACAAATTAAAACCCTTATTCTCGGTATCACCTATCAGAGCGGAGTTCCTCCCAAACTTGAACTTCTAGACTCATTAACTTGTAATAACTGCGATTTTCCAAACGCAGGGCCAAAACAGTCAAACACAAACATCGAAGGAGGTGAGTTTCAAATTCATGTTGATAGTATAATACAAGTATGAAGAACACAACATAAAAATTAATAAGAGAACCATATTATTACACAAACATTTCTCAAGAAAATTATCACATTAGAAAGTCAAAATCACTTAAGGAAAATCAATATCTTTTACTATTACATCAAGTCGCCCAAGAGAAACTATAATCACATGTGATACACATTAATCACAACAAAATAATCACACAAAAATGCAATGATATGCATGAGCTTAGACTCTACTTCACAATGTGGTACCATTCTAACTCTGAAGTACTTGGTTAGGAGACTTGATACTATGCCACCATCCAGGTGGACGGATAATTCAAATTGTCCCTGTCCTCATAGATCCTCTCAACTCAACCCGAGACACATATTTGTGACAGTCAAGGTAAACATGTGTTGCATGGTAGCCTCCGACATTTGGAGTGCTACCTCCAAGTCACCTAGGAATTCCCCACCTAAATACCTCCAAGGTCTAACAATCTTGCCTTAAGGCTCAATAGCAGACCGCCACGATCAAGCTCATTCAGTTGTACTTCCCCGAAATCACTAGGCTTGTCAGGCCCTACTTATATGATGACAAAATAATCTCCACTTCACAAATTATCAATATTTGTTTTCTCCTCTCGTTGGCTTAGACTACTCCATTAAGAACATCATTTTTATAAATCATCTGTATTTCATCATATATGGGGTACTTCAATATTCTCATCACAATTTTATAACATCATTAATCATACATAATCATAATCATCATATAAACTCATAACAATTTTATAACATCACTAATCATACATAATCATAATCATCATATAAACTCATCACAATTTAATAACATCACTAATCATACATAATCATTATATAAACTCATCACAATTTTATAACATCACTATCATCGATCAAAAATCATCATTATAATCCCGCATACATATATGATACAATGCAACCATATTTTATTATCACATCACATAAATTCGTCTAATCAAACATATGCATCAAATTCATTTGAAATCAAATATCACAAAAATATCAAATATCACACATTTAACGAAATTAATCAATCAACACCTTATAAATATTTCTATTCCATATTTTCATATTAATCAATTTATCACTCAAAGGGCTATTGTCGTACGTAGCGAGCCCCAAATGAATCGTTGGGAAATACGGTTTTCCCGTTCATCTCACATTATATTATACTCATGAATTCAAACGCTCTCTCACCGTTTACCTTATTTCAACGCTTTCACACACAAATATGACTCCACAAGAAAATAGCCTTTGTCATTTGATTTTTTGTCCTTTAATCGATCTAACTCGATAATTTATGGGTGAACGTTAAATTAAATTTTGAGAAGACGCTCTAAAAACTAAATTTCAAAATTCGGTCAAAAACGGAGAAAATGTGTTTAATTAACTAGCTAAATGGATAAAGCAATATACTGAAATTGGACAAAAACGGAAAAAATTTATTAGAACAATTATTAATCACCGATGCCAATTTTCTTACTTTTTCATGCTAATGCGTCTGGGACTATGTGGTTCCTATTACCTCCAGCTCCTCCCTCTTTAGGTAGGTTTACTTCTTTTTTTTTTTTTTTCTCTTTTATTTATTTATTCATTTATTTTAATTATTTAATTAGATTTTACTATTGTATATAAGTTTGACCTATAAAATATGTTTTACTTCTTCTATTTATTTATTTTTAAATCAATTCAACAATTACTAAAATTAATGTTTTAACCCTTTTTTTTAACATAATTTAATTACTAAAATATTACTAATATTTTCAATGTAAAATTTATAAAGTAAAGTAATTAATATTTTAAAATAGACTAATAATCAAAACTCTCATATTCAAAATAATCACCATACTAATATTTATTTGTTCAAATATTCACATTAAAATACTATCATCATAAAATCATTAGAGAATATTTAAAATTATAAAATAAATAAGTATAAAATCAACACTTTATATTAATTATTAAATTATAATAAATACTATATAAAATAAAAATGTCATAACAAGTATATAAAAATAAAGGAAATCAAACATAATATCAATTCTATCTCAAGATAATTATTTATAAAAAAATAACTAAAAATAGAAAATAGTTATAAATAATTGAAATATAACTACGTGCATACTTAAAATCAGTCAAGTGCACAGAAAAATATTATATTAATCCGATACGCATATATACACCTAAAATAGCATAACTTTTTTTTATAATACTACACTAAAATACTATTATTTTTTAAAATAGTCATAAAATAATAAAACATAATATTTATTATTTATATCGCACATTTAATCTAATATTTATTGATGTAGCTAAATATCACTAGAAGGGGGGTTGAATAGGGATTTTGCTGTTTAAAAATTTCTAAGTGTTTTAAAAACTATCCACTCGCTGAGGATGGCTAGCTCGAGGATGAGATTCTTCAAATCGTTAAATCTAAGTTGAGCAAAAGAGTAGGAGTAGAGTAAGAGAGACACACGCACAATTTTATACTGGTTCACCCAAAGATGGCTACGTCCAGTCCTCTCACCCTTGTGAGATTTCACTAACTTTCAAACAGATCGATCCTCAACCCGAGGATGATTACAAACCGTGTATTCTTTAGCTTCACCAAGCTTACAATCAATTTCCAAATATTTCCAAGTGTAACTCACAAGGAAATTACAAAGTGATTTGAGAGTGATTGATGCTTAATACTTTCTCACAAGATTTACAAAGAAAGAAGTGAGGGTGTTTTGCTCTTGATAGCTTTTAGATAATAGATCTTTTTATGCAAGTGTGTTGTATGTTGATGAAGAACAGCTTGCTGTAATTTATAGAGGTCTTGTGATGTTCATTTCATAAGCCAAGCCTTTAATAACCGTTGGAAAATCCATTTTAGAAATGCCAAGGTTTTTCTTCATAATTACGAAAATGCCATTCAACTCATTTGATATATGCATTCCATGTTTTAGTACGAGTAGCTGTTTTCTTGGCACTTGGGGACACGTGTTGTCCTATTCTCTTCCCTTTCTTTAAGGTTTTAATATTGTATGGAGTCATTTTCTTTCTCTTTCTTCAATGCCTTGATAAATCTTCACATGTGAGCTTTTTCTCTTTCCTCTATTTAATGCCTTATAAGAACAAGTGATGTCCTTTTCATTCCTTTCTTCAAGACTTTGTGAAGGCTTTTTCTTCTTTCCTTGCCTTAAGACATGTGATCAATTTATTTAGGACATGTTTGTTGTTGCCTTTTTGAATATTTGAATTTATAATCCTTTTGCATCACATAAAGGTACATGTAGCCTTTTGCCTAAGAAGCCTAAGATATGATGTGTTGCTTTCAAAATGTTGACTATAGGCACATGCTAATATCATCATTCCTCGTACCTTTCTCTTGCATTCTTGCTACTTTTCTTCAAAGGCCTTTCTTTAATTATATTTAATAGTATTTTGCCTTTATTGAATGAATCAAACAATTCATTCTTTAATACTATTCTTCCCTTGTTGAATGAATTCAAATAATTCATTCTTTAATACTATTATGCCTTTGTTTAATGAATTCAAACCAGCGAGGATGCAGAATTGTAGCTCGTGAGGCCATCCTCAGCATCTTCCATACTTAGCATTTAACTCAAGATTTTCTTCTTTTTCCTTAATGAATGATAACCTGTTTTCTTATATGAATACACTCAAAAGCACAGATTAGTCATTAAACACAATCATAATATTTTAATTAATTTTGTTATCATTAAAACCAATTAAGAGAGATTTTGTCTCAACAATCTCCTCCTTTTTGATGATGACAAAATTCTTTAGATTATGATTTTTGTATTATGTAAGAATGAAATAATTTAACACCCCCTCAATCATACAAGTGATAATTTTGAAAAGTTTCCCTTTTAACATTCAAGTAAAAGCAATTTTTTGAAATTATTCAATATTGAGGTAAATAGATCATTCATAAACACCTAAAATAAATTCCAGCAGCTCAAGCAAAATACCATAGGTTCATGAATTCAGCCATAACATCAGCAAACATAATTTGAATTTAAACAACCGTAACATCAGATGAATTCAGTCATAACATCAACAAACATAATTTGAGTTTAAACAATCATAACATCAGTAAGCAAAACATAATATAAGTTTAAACATGTTATCAAAGAGTTAACCAACATAAGACAAAATATAATCCATAATCTAACTCCCCCTGAATTAAGTCAACATCAAAAAGCATAAAATAAATTTAAAACAGAGTCATTCGGCGGAAGATGAATCTTCAGACGATGAAGATGTAAAGTTGGGGGAAAAGGAGAATTGGGCCGGTAGCATAGGAGGTTGATCATGTGCAGCAGCTGATGAACCCAAATGTTTGGTAACCCATTCCAGAATGAGCCCAAACTGAGCGATGGTTTTTTGAAAGTGAGAAAAGTTAACCAACAATTTCTTTTGGTCTTTCCTAATGGTCTTTAGTAGCTTTAAAAACCTTTTGTTTTCAGTTCCTGCCGATTTCATGCTGGTGGTTGGATCAACACGGGCCCTTTTGGATTTTGATCTTTTAGCCTTATCCTTGGAGAAATTTTCAAAATTTGGGGCCAAAGGAGATTTGGATTTTTCTTGTAAATCTGGACCAGAAACCAAAATTTGGAGAGATAGGAGAAGAGTTCAAACTTACTTGAGATGGTAATGTGGATTCTTTCGCATGCATGTTCCTATGAGGACTTTTGGAAGAATGATGATCGTATGATATGCTCAGATCAAAGAATAAATCCTCACCATCACCATCCTTAACTGAAGGAGTGGCAGTATGTGTTGATGAATCCTTACTGACTAGTGGAGATTGGAGAAGTGTTGAGCCAGCAGAGTTAAACGAGGGGGTGCGAGAATGAGATAGTGGCGAGACAGACCTTTGTTTCTTTGAGGCAATTTTTTCTTTCCTTGAGATAGGATTTTGTTCAGGCAAGATAATGCGCATTTGTTTAATGTTTTTCAAAGAAAAGAAATTATTGCACTGAATACTCTCTTCATCATCAAGTGGTACCTTAAAGAACTTAAATATTTTGGTCAAAATCATACCATAGGGAGCTGATCGACCTGGCATCATTCAATATGTAATTGAATATGATATTTCCCAAATGTAGAGGTGTTCCAGTCAACAAATGATGAAGGATTAGAATGTCAAGTTCAGTTAACTTTTCATAACTCCCAGCTCGAGGTGCTATTGAGTGAACACAAATGTTGTGATAAATCCGACACATAGGAGGAAGGTTTGAAGCTATGAGAGGTTTTTTAGGGTTTATTAGGATGTTTTGAAGAACTGAAGTTCGAGTGACCATATCCTGCATATACCAAGTCTCAGCAAAACAATGTGCTCCAGCATCTTGTATGTCAAGGATTTTGCATAGTGAAGTGGGGTTTACGTCCAAATGTACTCCCTTAAGTACAAAACTGAAACATGTGCTTCCTTTACAGCCATTGCATGCTGCATAAAATTCCTTTACTAGCCTTGGGTATTGCGGTTCATTCACTCTAAAAACAGAGGTCCAGCCAAATTTATCAAAAACTTTTACAACATTAAAGCCCCCATTTTTCAGATTTATTAGGTCAATATGCTTACCATGAACCACAGATTGAGGTGTAGTTTAACTCTGAATCTATGGATTCAAAGAGAGGAACATGAGGTGGTTTGGATGACCGAGATTTCTTTGGAGTCTATTTAGGAGTTTTAGTTTTTGGCCCTTTGGGAGAGGAAGGCTTGGAGGATGATTTAGGGATCGATTTAGTCGAGATATTTCCTTGTGAATTGTCCGAATCAATCACATGTACAGTAGAGTCCTGAGTGATCTTTTTGGTTGAATGGACAACCCCATATTGAATTCTAGAGGACCTTCTGGTTGAGGCAGTGGGTTTTGACGTTGAGGGCTTCTTTGGTGTTTTAGAAGAAGGTTGAGGAGGAGCCCTAGGAGGGGATACAAATTTTTGTTTAACTCCTTGCCCAACGGATTTAGAACTTGAATAGTTTTCAGAATCAGTTTCTGGATCAAAAGGACGCATTTTTCGCTTGGCAGTAGTTTTGATGCGTGCCATTGTTGTTGAGAGGAAGAGAACAGACGAGAATGGAATTCGTGAAGAGAGAAAAAAAAAACTGAATAACTTTGGAAAGAGAAACGTATGAAAGAGAGAGAGAAAATTAAATGGAAAAAAAAAGATTTTAATAAAACGGAGAGGGAAGGAAATTTGAATTAAAAAAAATAATAACCGGGAGAGAGAAAAAAAATTTAATGAAAGATGTGAGTGGGAAGTTGAAAACGTGAGAGAGGGAAAAAATTAATTGATTGATGGAGAGAGAACAAAAAAGGAATCAGAAACGTGAGAGAGAGAGAGAGAGAAAGAAATGGGAGCCGTTGATGATGATGGAGCGGGAATCATGATGGAGTGTATTTAATACAGTCTGCGCATTTATGAGAGATGAGGAGTATTTACCACGTGCCAGCCATTTGACCAATGGGTAAAAGGAAGCATGCGCATGGCCTTGACTCATTTAACAAGAGGACCTTTCACCTAGAAGAGCCTAAAGTCCTTCTATTTAATTTTTGACTTTATTTGAGGGATCAGATTTACCATATATTTATCACACAAAATTAAAATAATAAAAGCCAAAAAATAAAATAAAATAAATAAAACCAGCAGAAATAAATTATTTAAATAACTTTGGGAAAATTTATGATGGAGAGTTCTTCTAAGATGAATTTAAACTGATCCTCTTGGAGAGGTTTGGTAAAAATATCTACTAATTGATTTTCAGTGTCAATAAAAATCAGTTCTAAATCCCCTTTTTGCACATGATCTCTTATAAAATGATATTTAATTTCAATGTGCTTAGATCTAGAATGTTAAATGGGATTTTTAGAAAGATTTATTGCACTTGTATTATCACAGAGGATGGGAATTTTTGTGTACCTTAATGAGTAATCCTCAAGTTGATTTTTGATCCATAGTAGTTGTGAGCAACATTGAGCGGCTGATACATACTCTGCTTTAGTGGTTGAAAGAGCAATGGTACTTTGCTTTTTACATGACCAACTTATTAGTGATTTACCAAGAAATTGGCAAGCCCCACTTGTGCTTTTTCTTTCAACTTTGTCTCCCGCGTAGTCTGCATCACAGTAGGCTTTAAGATCAAGATTAGAGCACTTGTTGTACCATATTGCCAAATTTGTAGTGCCAACAAGGTATCTAAAGATCCTTTTTACAGCTGTGAGATGAGATTCTTTAGGAGAGGATTGGAATCTTGCACACAAACCGACTGCAAAGACTATGTCCGGTTTGCTTGCTGTTAAATACAACAAGGATCCTATCATCTCTCTGTATTCCTTTTTAGAAATTGGAATTCCTTCATCATCTTTATGGAGTATGGAGGATGGATGCATAGGAGTTCCCATACTTTTAGATGAACTCATTTTGTATTTGTTGAGTAGATCCTTGGTGTACTTTTCTTGAGATATGAAGATACCATCATCTCGTTGTTTAATTTGCAAACCAAGGAAGAATTTTAATCCTCCTATCATACTCATCTCAAACTCACTTTGCATGAGATTGGAGAAATCTTTGCACATCTTTTCGTTTGTGGATCCAAATATTATGTCATCGACATATATTTGAACAATCAATAAATCTTTTCCATGAGTCTTCATGAAAAGAGTTGTATCAATTTGACCCCTAATGAATCCATTCTCTTTTAGAAAAGAGCTTAACCTCTCATACCAAGCTCGAGGAGCCTGCTTTAAGCCATATAGAGCTTTGGAGAGTTTGAACACATGATTCAGCCTCTTTATATCTTCAAAACCAAGAGGTTGACGAACAAACACTTCTTAATTTAAGAACCCATTCAAAAAGGCACTTCTGACATCCATTTGAAATAGTTTTATACCTTTATGAGTAGCATAAGCTAAGAGGATTCTTATTGCTTCAAGTCTTGCTATAGGTGCAAATGTTTCATCATAATCAATTCCTTCTTGTTGATTATACCCTTGAGCCACTAGCCTTGCTTTATTTCTAATGACTTCTCCATCCTCATTTAATTTGATTCTAAATATCCATTTAGTCCCAATAATAGATTTGTCTAGAGGATGGGGTACAAGATTCCATACCTTGTTTCTTTCAAATTGAGAGAGTTCTTCCATCATAGCTTCAACCCATGATTTGTCACCAATAACTTGATCAATCATTTTGGGTTCAACTTGTGATATCATGGCCATGTTGGTAGTGCTTTCCCTTATAGAGAATTTCTAGTTCTAACGCCATCCTCAGTATTCCCAATGATTAGATCTAGAGGATGATGTGTGACTGTTTTCCATCCTCTTGGAAGTTGTTGAGAGGTTGGGTCAGTCTCATCCTCTTCGTGAGGACCGGGTACTTGAGAAGTTGACAGTTCATCTTCTTAATTTTTATCCAATTTTTCTAAACACAATTCATCAAACTCATCAAAAATAACATGCATGGATTCCTCCACAGTTTGAGTTCTAAGATTATATATTCTATAACCTTTTGACGTTGTGGAGTATCCTAGAAAAATTCCTTTATCAGATTTTGGATCAAACTTACTCAAATTTTCCTTATTATTTAGAATGTAGCAATAACACCCAAATATATGAAAATAGAAAATATTTGGTTTTCTCCCCTTCTATAATTCATATGGAGTTTTGTTTAAAATTTTTCTAATGGACACGATTTGAAACATAACAAGCAGTGTTGATGGCTTCGGCCCAAAAATATTTTTCAATGTTGGCTTCATTTAAAATAGTTCTAGCCATTTCTTGTAAAGTTCTATTTTTCCTTTCAACAACCTCATTTTGTTGAGGAGTTCTTGGACAAGAAAAGTTGTGTGAAATACCATATTCTTTATAAAGATTTTTAAAAGATTCATTTTCAAATTCACCTCCATGGTCACTTCTCACCGAGATTATTTTTGATCCTTTTTCATTTTGAATCTTTTTGCAAAATTGGTGGAATGCCTTAAAGGCTTCATCTTTATGTTTTAAAAATAGAACCCAAGTAAAACGAGAAAAATCATCAATAATCACAAAACCATATCTTTTTCCACTAAGACTTGGAGTTTTGATAGGACCAAAAAGATCAATGTGAATAAGTTCAAGAGGATGATTTGTTGAAACAAAATTTTTAGAGTGAAAACTACTTTTAACTTGTTTTCCTTTTACACAAGCTTCACAAACTTTGTCTTTTTCAAAATTAATTTTTGGAAGACCTTTTACTAATTCTAAATTTGCTAATTTAGAAATAGTGTTTAAGCTTGTGTGACCCGCTCGTTTGTGCCAAATCCATTTATCTTTTTCAATAGAAACAAAACAAGATTCAGAGGGTAAATCATCAAGATAAAGTTCATATAAATTCTTTTTTCTAAATCCGGAAAAGAAAACTCTACCCGAGGATAAGTGTTTAATCTCACATAGAGTAGGCTTAAAAATAACTTCAAAACCACTATCACATAATTGACTAATGCTTAGCAAGTTATGTTTTAAGCCATCCACATATTGAACATTTTCAATTTTTGCAGAATTATTCTTACCAATGATACTTGTTCCTTTTATTTGAGCTATATCATTATTGCCAAATGTGACTGATCCTCCATTCTTTATCTCTAATGACATGAAGAAGTTCTTATCTCCCGTCATATTCCGTGAGCAACCACTGTCCAAGTACCAAGGCTTTCTTTTGTTGATTAGAGGATGAACCTGTTTTAGAGTTTAGAAGAGACTTAGGTACCTATATAGCTTTGGGTCCTTGTTGGTTAGTTTTTCCTCTTGTGAGGACATTTCTTTTATGATAGCAAATAGAATCATGGTGCCCATGTTTACCACATAATGAACAAGCTGAAGTTATATTGTTAGCTTTCCTCTTAGCATGACAAATTTTGGAGGTATGCCCAAGTTTTTTGCAAAACGTGCATTTCGGCCTATCCTCTAATTTTTTAGGCAAGAAAAATTTTTCATATAACTTTTGTTTTTGAGAGCTTTTAAAACCAATACCAGCCTTGTCAAATATTCCAGATTGAGACCCCATAATCTTTTGAAATGTTTCTGTAGAATTGACAAAGTTGGAAATATCATTTTGTAGTTCCCTAACCTCAGTTTTCAAAATTTCCTTTTCTGCATCCTCGTCAGGAGGATGAGTTTCAACTATTTTCTTGTTTAAAAATTTTTGTTTCTCAGAATTTTGAAATTGAGATTGCTGCAAATCTTGAATGATTTTAACATATTCATCATTCTTTTTCCGAAGCTCCTCATTTTGTCTCTTTATCTCAACAAGTTGGTTTTTTTGAAATATACATGTTTGAGATAAAGTGTTTGAGTCATTTAAGAGGCTATCAAATTCAATTTCTAATTCTTCACAATTAGAACATAGATTAGTAATACTTACCTTCTCAGTTTCTGATTTTGTCATGAGACATAGGTTTGCCTCTTCTTCCTTTTCTTGCTCCGAGGATGACTCATCACTATCATCCCAAGTAATCATCATGGATTTGTTTTTGTATGGAAATTTTCTAGAGTTCCTTTTGTTGAGAGGACACTCAGTTTTGTAGTGTCCCATATTGTTGCATCCATAACAAGTTATTTGACTTTTGTCAATTTTTTCTTTTTGAAGGGATCCTCTATTCTGTCATCTTCTGTTTATCATCCTCTGTAGTCTTCTAGAAAGCAGAGCGAGTTCATCCTCATCCTCATACAGAGGATCCTCTACGTTTTCCTTTGTTATGCCATCTTCATTCTTCTTAAAAGATGAACTTTCTGTTTGGCTGGTTTTTAGAGCAATCATTCTTCCCTTTTTGTTTGGTTTGTCTGCCAACAACAATGGTTCATGAGCTCTTAGAGTTCCAACCAAATCTTCTAATTTCATGTTGGTCAAGTCTCTTGCTTCTGTAATGGCAGTTACCATTGGCCTCCATTCTTTTGGTAAACTTCTTAGGATTTTTCTTATCCTTTCGTGAACGGAGTATACCTTTCCAAGAGATCTCAAGTTGTTTAATATGATTGTTAACCTTGAGAACATTTCATCAATAGTTTCCTCCTCCTTCATTTCGAATAGTTCGAAATCTCTTACTCCCATATCTATTCTTGCTTCTTTTACATGGCTTGATCCTTCATGATGGATCCTTAAAGTGTCCTAGAGCTCCTTAACATTTTTGCACTCTTCAACTCTATCATATTCTTCCCTGATCAAAGCACACATTAGAAATAAATGAGCTTTAGAGTTTAGGAGTACCTTTGCATTTTCATCCGCCGTCCATTGTGCTTGAGGTTTCTCATCGGAGTTTGCATCTGTGTTGTTAGTTCTAATGACATGATCTCCATTTTCCACCACAGACCACATGTTGTTGTCTTGTGATATGAGAAATAGCCTCATCTTACCTTTCCAGTGATAGTAATCTGTACCATCAAAGTAGGGAGGTCGGCTGGATGATCCTCCTTCAGGAATATACTTAGCTTTTGACATTTTTCTTTTTGGATCTTTTTCTCTTACACTGGTTAGGTGTATTTTTTAGAGAACCTTGCTCTGATGCCAATTGATGTAGCTAAATATCACTAGAAGGGGGGTTGAATAGGAATTTTGATGTTTAAAAATTTCTAAGTGTTTTAAAAACTATCCTCTCGCTGAGGATGGCTAGCTCGAGGATGAGATTCTTCAAATCGTTAGATCTAAGTTGAGCAAAAGAGTAGGAGTAGAGTAAGAGAGACACACACACAATTTTATACTGGTTCACCCAAAGAAGGCTATGTCCAGTCCTCACACCCTTGTGAGATTTCACTAACTTTCAAACAGATCGATCCTCAACCCGAGGATGATTACAAACCGTGTATTCTTTAGCTTCACCAAGCTTACAATCAATTTCCGAATATTTCCAAGTGTAACTCACAAGGAAATTACAAAGTGATTTGAGAGTGATTGATACTTAATACTTTGTCACAAGATTTACAAAGATATAGTGTAGGATCAAAGAAAGTAAGAAGTGAGGGTGTTTTGCTCTTGATAGCTTTTAGATGATAGATCTTTTTATGCAAGTGTGTTGTATGTTGATGAAGAACAACTTGCTGTAATTTATAGAGGTCTTGTGATGTTCATTTCATAAGCCAAGCCTTTAATGACCGTTGGAAAATCCATTTGAGAAATGCCAAGGTTTTTCTTCATAATTACGAAAATGCCATTCAGCTCATTTGATATATGCATTCCATGTTTTAGTACGAGGTAGCTGTTTTCTTGGCACTTGGGGACATGTGTTGTCCTATTCTCTTCCCTTTCTTTAAGGTTTGAATATTGTGTGGATTCATTTTCCTTCTCTTTCTTCAATGCCTTGATAAATCTTCACATGTGAGCTTTTTCTCTTTCCTCCATTTAATGCCTTGTAAGAACAAGTGATGTCCTTTTCATTCCTTTCTTCAAGACTTTGTGAAGGCTTCACGTGATGGTTTTTTCTTCTTTCCTTGCCTTAAGACATGTGATCAATTTATTTAGGACATGTTTGTTGTTGCCTTTTTGAATATTTGAATTTATAATCCTTTTATATCACATAAAGGTACATTAGCCTTTTGCCTAAGAAGCCTAAGATATGATGTGTTGCTTTCATAAAGTGTTAGGATGCATTTCAAAATGTTGACTATAGGCACATGCTAATATCATCATTCCTCGTACCTTTCTCTTGCATTCTTGCTACTTTTCTTCAAAGGCCTTTCTTTAATTATATTTAATAGTATTTTGCCTTTATTGAATGAATCAAACAATTCATTCTTTAATACTATTCTTCCCTTGTTGAATGAATTCAAATAATTCATTCTTTAATACTATTCTGCCTTTGTTTAATGAATTCAAACCAGCGAGGATGCAGAATTGCAGCTCGTGAGGCCATCCTCGACATCTTCCATACTTAGCATTTAACTCAAAATTTTCTTCTTTTTCCTTAATGAATGATAACTTGTTTTCTTATATGAATACACTCAAAAGCATAGATTAGTCATTAAACACAATCATAATCTTTTAATTAATTTTGTTATCATTAAAACCAATTAAAAGAGATTTTGTCTCAACATTTATAAAACTAGCACATCATAGACAACACTTATATAACGAAAGTTAATATCAATATCTATCAACGTATATTATAAAATAATTTTAATATCAAATTATCTATTTAAAATCCTATTTAATTAATAAACTAGTTTATTATAAAATTTGGGGTGTTACCTAGGCTCTGATACCACTTGTTGGAAAGTTTGGGATAATGAAATAGCGACAATGGGGTAAACGTTTAGGATCTCTAAGAGACTTTGGCATCACATCTCAAGACGTTAGGTATATGTTGAGATAAAATCCCAAGTTAATGTTTTGATGATAATTAAACAAAAGGTTAATCAAGACTTTTAATTATGATTCTAAAGTGTTTTAGTATTTAACATGTGTATTTGAGTATGTTAAAACAAGATAGGTATCAAACATTACAAAACAAATCTTATTAAAATCAGTGAAACGAAGGACGTTCTTGACAAATTTTTGGAAAACGAAGTACGTTCTTCACATCTATCATAAACAAGAATGATCAAAATTTTATGTAAAAGATTAGATCCATAAAGTGTCATCCAATCCATATCTTCTTCAGAAATATACAAGGATCAATCTAAGCAAGGATTATTCTAGAATTCGAAGGTTCAACACTTTGTTTAACAAAATACATAAAGCAAGATCATTCTCCAAGTTAAGCAAGTGCAAATACAAACTGACAGGCTATTAAGGACACTGATGTGGTACTTTCAAACAGACGTGCACACGTGATTCAAGGCATGAAATCATTTCAGAAAGTGGTCAAGATTAGAATATAAGTTAACTCATCTCAAGACAAATTCGAAGAATGTTCTTCGGTCACAAAAACATTATTGGTTTCAGCAAGAACATTCTTGCTTTATGGTTGATCTTATCCATTCACTTACTCATGACAACTAGGCTATTTCCAATGGCTCAATAACCTGTCATAAGCTCTCTTGAAGTCTATGAATAAAGCTTCACGATGAAGAACAAATCAGAACTCAAATTGCCAAGCAAAACATCACTCATTCAATCATACTTGAGCTTGTTAAATCATTTTAAATTGTAGTTCCATTCTTAGTGTGATATTACAATCAATACTTATAGAGTTCTAAAATCTAGAATCTATTCTCAAATAAGAGTTGGGCATACTCAGATTCAAACAATCCAAAAAAATCATTACTTTATAACTTAAGACTATATTGTTGACATAACTTGAGTAGTGTATAAAAATCATTTTATGATTTAAGAGGTAGCTTGTAAAATCCTTTCTGAAATAGTGTAAGGTAACCTATGGAAATCTTTTATAGGTAGAAAGGTAGAACTTTGTAATAGATCAAGACTAATATGTGAAAACCAAGATATATCCTTGTGTAATCTCTATTTTTTTTTATCTTTATTTACTTTTTGTCTTACAATCATTTTTATATTAATC
Organism: Cicer judaicum; assembly: GCA_037974835.1. Classification (NCBI taxonomy): domain Eukaryota; kingdom Viridiplantae; phylum Streptophyta; class Magnoliopsida; order Fabales; family Fabaceae; genus Cicer; species Cicer judaicum. The sequence continues at coordinate 11,187,928 of JBBPBS010000968.1, forward strand.
AATTAATATTATAATTGACTTTGTTACTTCAATATATGGGTAATCTCTCTTATATATCCAACATTTCCTCCATTGATATTCAATGTGGGACTAACTACTCACACTTGAATTCCAATAATCTCCCCCATTAAGTGAGTCACCCACAACACTATACTTAATCCACACTAGGATATTCCATTCCCACACCACTACCAACCTGAACCAAGGCTTTGATACCACATATTAGAGATTCTGAGGGAGCGTGACTACTACAATGGACTAAATATCCAAGATCCTTAAAATACCTTGTCACCACATCTCAACCCAATACCTTAAGGCATTAGGTATATGGTCCACTTATCTTAAATATCCAACATCCTCCATTCTTAGTCGAAGTGAGACTAATCACTCACACTTGAATCCCAACAATCTTCCTCTCAAGTGGGAGTTACCCACAACCATATACTTGATCCACACTAGGATCTTCCGCTCTCGTTCCCCCACCAAGCCGAACCAAGGCTTTGTTACCACTTGTTGGGGAGTCCGAAGGAGCACGACAACAATAATGGGCTAAATGTATAGGATCCCTAAGAGATTTTGACATTACATCTCAACCCAAAATCTTAAGGCATTACATATATGGGTCACTTCTCTTATGTATCCAATATTTCCTTCAATTTTAGTTGATGTTGGACTAACCACTTACACTTGAATTCCAGTAAAGTTAATGGTGATATCTTACTTATAATGAAAGACGTGGAGACGAACAAATGCAATCTGATGTAAAGAGAAAAGCCACAATAAAACCTTTAAAGAGCTACAATGCTTAAGAGTATGTTATTGTCAATGATGATTGAGCAATTGTATTTGTTGTAGATACAAATTAAAATGTTGTTGAGAGTTACAACATGGTTGTCAGAATGACAATGGTTTTCCGCACTTGAATCTTGAGGAGAAGAATTGTTTTCTTAGATTTGAATGACTAGTGATTTTTAACCACGTTTTGAGGGACGTTAAAATTTGTGGCGTCCTAATTATAGGTATTTACTCCTTTATTGTTGTTACTATTAGCTTTGTAACACTCAAAATTTTATAATAAATATTTTTTTAATGAAATAGAATTTCAGATAATTAATTTGGTTTTAAAACTATTTTAGAATATATGTGGATAAATCTTGTGACTAATTTTTGTTATAGGAGAGCTTTCTACGGTATGCTAATTAGTAATTATGTATATATTTGACTAAATAAGTGATATAAATAAAAAATATTATTTTTTTTTTATTTTATATTTTTTTTATAAATAATAGTATTTTAGTATAAATATTTTAAAGAATAAGATTTCAGGCGATTATACGTGTATAGGTGCATTTGTAGTTATTGTGATAATTTCTTATATGTTTGACTAATGTTAAGTGTATACATAATTATATTTCATTATATTTAATTATTTCTAAATATATCTTATATTCATTATATATTTTACAAATAATTATTTTTACATATTAGTAATATTGATTTTGAATTTTTTTTATAGTTGTTATGGTACGATGATTTTATACATATTTATTTTGATTTAGTAATTAATATAAATTATTGATGGTTATATTTATTTATTTTATTATTTCAACTATTTTATAAAGATAATGTATTTTTATTTGATTACTTTGAGTATGACAATTTCAATTGTTAGTAATATGTATTTTTTTAAGTAGGTTAATTATTTTAATTACTCTAATTTATCATATATTCAATTATTAGTAATATTTATTTTTTTTAAAGATTAATTATTTTAATTATTATAGTTTATTATATATTAATTATAAAATATTAATAATGTTTTAGTGATAAAATTGTACTTAAAGAAGTGTTAAAATTAGTTTACAATTGTTGGTCTGAATTTAAAAAGGTAAAAGAAAGGAGTAAAATAAATAAATAAAATTAACTGAAAAGTAAAAGACACAAAGAATGAGAAAGAGAGAGTACATGGCAGCTAGGGGTGGGAATAGGCTAGGCCATCCGTAGGGGCCTATGACCTGGCCTACTTATGGTCTGACCTGACCTGACCTATTTAATAAAAAGGTTAGGCTCAGACTGGTTTTAAAGCCTATTTATTTAAATAGGTCAGACTTAGGATTACAAAAAAGCCTATTAGATCTGACAGACCGACCTATATATATTTATTAATATTATTTTTTATTATTATATGAATAATATTATTTTCTATTTTAAATTTTATGAAGTAGTCAATCATTTAATAATCATTCTATATTTAGTAGTCATTCCATATTCGGTAGTGGTTTTATATTTGGTAGTAGTTTCATATTTGGTAACCGTTCAATTAGTCAATCACTCAATAGTTGTTCCTTATTTGTTTAAGAGGTAATAATGACTGCATTTAAAAAGACTTTTAAAAAGGCTTTTAAAAAGATTTCCAAGCCAGGCCAGGCCAGACTATTAAAAAGGTCAGGTCAGGCCGAAAAAAAAGCCTATGATAGGTCGTAGGCCAGGCTTAGGCCGAAAAATAAATCGTAGGCCAAGCTCAGACCTTTCAAAGCCTGGTCTGGCCTATTCCCACCCCTAATGGCAGCCACACAGAAAGTCAGGGAAAGAAAAAACGAAGAACAGGAGCGGAAACCTTAAGAGAATAAGAAGAAATTAATACCGATCATCGATAGTTGAAAACTTCTGTTTTCATTCAAATTTCAGTATGTTGTTTCATACATTTATTTAGTCAATTACACATAATTTCTCAAATTTTTAACCATCTCAATTTCTCCATAAAATACCTGACTTCTCCGTTTACAGAATTCGTTATTTTGCACCATTCTTCTTCACCGTAAGTTCGATTTGACTGAAACCAATGCCAAAACGATTATGTGAAAAATGACTATATTATCCATTAATTGGTTTTCTGATTTATGGTAATTTTCCTTGACCAAATTTCGAAAAATAGTTTTTAGAGTATTTTCTCATAATTCATTTTTAACGTTTACCCATAAATTGTAGAGTTAGATTGATTGAAAGACAAAAAATCAAAGAAAAAAGATTGTTTGCTTTTGGAATAGTACTCTTGTGTGAAAGCATAACAATAAGGTAAGGGGTGAGAGGACATTGAAATTTATGAGTATAATATATTGTGAGATGAACAAGAAAACTGTATTTCCCAATGATTCATCTAGGGCTCGCTACGTACGGCAGTATCCATTTGAGGGATAAATTGATTAATGTAAAATATGGGAATTATGAGATTAAAATGTGAAATGAAAATTTTTATAAGGTGTTGATTAATTTAATTTTCGATACTTGTGTGTTAGTTGATATTTGTCATTATTGTGATATTGGATGTTGAATGAAATTATGTGCATATATTTGATTATAAGAATTAAGACAAGACTCTTAGACCTTGGAGTTATTCGGGTAGAGAATTCCTATGTGACTTGGAGGTAGCACTCCAAATGTCAGGAACTACCATGAAACACACGTTTACCTCGATTATCACATATATGTGTCTTGAGTTGAGTTGAGGGGATATATGAGGATAGGTCCAATTTGAATTATCCCTCCACCGAGATGGTGGCATAGTATCAAGCCTCCTAACCATGTACTTTAGAGTTAGAATGTACCACATTGTGAAGTAGAATATAAGCTCATACATTGCAATGCATTGCATTTTCTTGTGATTGTTTTGTTGTAATTAATAGGTATCGTGTGTGATAATAATTTCTTTTATATGATTTGATGTTATAGTAAAATACATTAATTTTACTTTATAATGTGATGTTTTTTCTTGAAAAAATATTTTGTTATGATACAGTGTATTATGATTGTTTCCGTGTTTTGGTTATTTATGTTATATTATTAACATGATTTCAAAACTCACCTCCTTCGTTGTTTGTGTTTGACCGGCTTGGCCCTACGTTTGCGAAATCACAGTTATTACAGGTTAATGAGTCTTGAAGTTCAAGTTTCAGATAAACTCCACTCTTATAGCTGATACTGAGAATTTAGAGTTGTAATTTATATTTTAGTTATGTAATAACAAATGACTTTTTATATATAAACCTTAGTACTAGTAAATTTTTGGAATTAAAATAAGAATTTATAGTTAAATCAAGTTCATTGAAATTAAATTGTTTTAATTGAATAATAAAGTTTGAATTTTTCCATATGTACTTTGAGAAACGTGATATCCTAAATTAGTTACAAAAGTTTTTATTTTCTTGTAACTGAATTTTCTTTATTCGCCGCAAATTTTACTCAAAAAATCTAGTATAAATTATTATAAATGTCATTTTAGGGTTTAGGATGTCACAAGCTTTAGTGTTGCTTGGTAATTTTTAAGTTCAAGTTCCACAATAAATAATTAATTGAACAAACTTTGTATATTCTACTATGCAGTCTCTCCCAATGATTTTGACGTACATCAATAACTTATATAAAATTAGTTTAGATTTAGTCAAAAGTTTGTACAAATGATCTATAAGATATAATATTTTAAACTAATTGTAAATTTTAGAAAATATATATTGAGTAAAACGGTATTAAGCAGTGTATTATTGGTGTAAAATTACACTAGTGTAATTTGATCATCCGCAATTTGATCACTTGAGGGATCAAATTAGACAATGTCATGTTACATCATTCAATAACATTTCAATAGATACAAATTTTACAAAATTTATCGTTTGATTGAAAGTTTATATTATATAGATCATTTATGTATAATTATGCACAAATCTAAATAAATTTATAGATAATTGAATGTCATAAATATTAAGGACGTTTATTGTGATTAATTTCAATAACATAACAAATAATTTTAAATTTTTGATAAACTTTATATGGATGATCTATATAATATAAACTTTTAATTTAATAGTGGATTTTATAAAATTTGTATTGGTTAACATATTATCGGATGGTGTAATATTGATGTAATTTGATCCCTCATTAACAACTGATTAATTAAGTAATTAATTATTTGACTTAATTATTGATGTTAATCAATAAACATTTTCATATTGATTGAACTGAAACCCTCATAGCCGTCGGGGTAAGCTTAGTTATGACAGGGGGAACCAATGTGTCGCTAGTAATACGAAATTTTGAAGTGGCTTAATGTTAATGGATATTCTTATAAACCTTATGTTCTTGGTTCAACACTCCATGTTAATGATGTTTGTTATTTTTATTGTAAATATAGTAGTTTGTTTGATAAAATTATAATTGCTTGGATCTGAACCGGTACTTTTAATACATCTTAAAATTAGAATTACCACAACACCAAAATTGAACATATAAAACTAGTCGAAAATATTTTATGTATAATCTATTTTATGTTGGTTCCCCAATAAAAATTTTACATATCTGCCACTCGTAGGGTTTGACTTCCTTTCAAGTTTTTGGTTTTTCTAAGTCGTGCACTAGTTTCATACAATGCACAAAATGTTTTGATCAAATTTATGTGTTCACTTTGGTTTTCGTGTGTTTTGGTTGTAAATCGTTGGCTCATGGTTGTCATGTGTAAAATTCTTTTATGGTCTATTCTTCACAATTCAACGCTTGCAAGAATTATTAACGAAGCCACACCAATCAACGCTTCAACGCTTCAAAGCCCTTATTCAAATCATTTGTCCAAGCACCATTTCTTTGAGTCAATTACCAAAACACTATATAAAAGGTTTTTTTTCCTTGTTATCAAAATTTCATAAAGACGAATACCAAAATTTCCTTGTTATCACCATGTCTAAAAATTAAACACTAATCACTTTGTCAGTTATAAACTTTAAAATGTGGAGACCGATTGGTTCACAATAGGTCAATCTCTTGATAAAAGGAATTTTAATTATGGACGAAATATTTCTATTTAGATTTGTATCTAAAATTTGACTTGGGAACCTTGGAGTTTGTTGAGGAGTTCAAGGGAAAGAAAAAGTAACAGTGAACCAAATGCTCTATGATCTACAAGAAGATTTGACACTACATCTCTACCTAAAACATTAAGGTATTAGGTATAAGGGTCACATATCTAATATATCAAACATTTCCTCCAATCTTAGTTGATGTGGTACTAAGCACTCTTACTTGAATTCCAACAATCACCCCCTCAAGTGTGAGTTACCCACATCAATAGACTTGATCTTCACTAGGATATCTCACTCCCACTCTCCCACCAAGTCGAACCAAGGCTCTAATACCATCTATTGGGTGTATCCGAGGGAGTGTGACAACATCAATGGGTTAAACATGTTCATGATCTCTAAGAGACTTGACACAATATCTAAACCTAAAATCTTAAGACAATGGATATATACCCAACATTTTCCCATTGCTAGTTGATGTAGGAATAACCACTCACATTTGAGTTCCAATAATCTTTCTTTCAAGTGTGAATCACCCATATCACTATAATAATATCATTGTTTTGTTAATCTAGTAAAGTTCTAAGGCATTTTATAGATAAATGTCAAAAATATTATATTACTCATGGAATAAGTATAGTAGATGAAATAATGAAAAATAAATTGATAAATATGTTTTTGTAATACTCGTCCAACGATTAGAAAACTAAGTTAAAATTAAGGTTTTTTATAACACCATGTCGATCCGACCCAAAGATGATTAAATTTTTATTTGTTTAAAAGAACAAATTTTTTTAATTAAACAAAATTTTTTCAACAAATTCCAATATCTACTTTCATTCTAGTTACTAAATATCTCATTAATTATAATTATTATTACTTTATAAATTGAAATTAAAATTATTTATTGAATATAATTTAATTATTTTTGATAATGTGCTCTCTCATATTCATTCGAAATAAATATATCTTATTTATAAATATTATTTTCAATAAAATATACATCTCTACTCTTCTAAATATATGGTGAATAAATCATAAAAGATATAGAAGTTAGTTGAGAAATTTGATTAGAATATTTTTTTTACAAGGAAGAATGTATTTATTAAATATAAATAAAAATTGAAAAATGAATGTGGAAGCCACATCGAGTCTATAAAAACCTTACTTTATTTATACTCTTGGTTGTATTATTTCATTTTACTCTCATTATTTATTTTTTTTTTCATTATTTTATTTAATCTAAACATATGAAATAAAATGATTTTAATTTAAATTTTTACATAAATATTATTTAAAATTTTAATCTATAATTTTATTTGTTTATATTAATTCTTTTATGCAATTCATTTAAAATATTAAGAAATTTATTAGAAAGTTTTTTTAAAAGTAAAAATTTGAATAAATACAACTTTTTTTAAAACTTTCTTCAACAAAATTTTGAATAAATTTTCAAATTTGGGATAGAAATACAACTTTTGTGTCACTCTAAGACTGAAAGATAAATTTCATCACAAAATATGAAATACGTCACAAAATTAAATAAAAGGATTTGTGGTATTAAATGCATCCAAATTACTATATTTATTTAACTTTTTTCTTGTAGTGTAATAAATGTATATTACAATGTAATAAATTAAGATTTTTTAACACCTTATCCACAAAATAGAATCTTAAAACGTAAATTTAATACCAAAAAAGACTTGGAAATAAAATTAATAAAGTAATACAAAATTTATGTTGTACATCATTATCAGAAAGTAAATATTCATTCATGTGTATTTTATTTAATAGGTTTTGACTTAACTTTATTTTTGGTTCTCCGATTTTATGACATTTATGAAAATAATTTTCTATTTTTAAATTTGACTTTCTAAATTCATCAATCATAATATTTATTGTAATTTGGATGTCAATTCAAAGTTTTT
>JBBPBS010000968.1:11196269-11213133 GCA_037974835.1 Cicer judaicum
TTGTTTTTGTTTCTTCTATTTTATGACATTTATAAAAATTATTTCTTATTTTTAAATTGTATTTTTTTAATTTATTAATTATAACATTTGTTGTAATTTTGATGTCAATTTATAATTTTGAGGTTAAAACAAGGGTGATTGATTTGCCCTTAAATGTTATATTTTCTCTTCTATTTTATAATTAAGACAAAAAATTATATATTTTCAGAAGAAAAAGAAAATACCATTTTAGGTTAGAATTAAAACAAAATAAAAAAGTAATAATTGAGGAACTAAATGTTTATTTTCAAAATAGGAAGACTTTTTCCGCCAATAAAATAAATAGATGGATCAAAAATGCAATTAAGCAATACTTTTTTTTTTTTACAAAATTCTTTATATATATATATATATATATCATCCAAAAACCTAAAAAAAATTACTTGATGATTTATAAAAGATCATTGGAAAAAAGGAAGAAGAATGATGAATACGCAAAAATTTGTTCTAACAACAATTGTTGTAGTTCTTCTTTTCTCCACATGTACGTAAACAATTTGCATAATAGATTTTGAATCTTTCATAAATTGTTTCGCTTATGCATATTGTTAACTAATATTACTCATCTTTTTAGGTATGGCCAGCAGCGAACCACTTCAATTAGTGGAATGCTTCGACAGATGTGATCAAATCGCTAATTGTCACTTATTGTGCTATCACAAGGCATATTTTAGAGGAATATGCACTGCAAACAATAATATTTTATTGTGTTGTTGTTACATGTAACTTACAGCTTTAATTTCTTTTTATTTGAAGATAATATTACGCTTTATAAATACGAGTAAGTTTCATTAGAAGCAAAAAAAACACGAAATATTATCATGAAGTGTCAATGACAAATTAGGAGATATATATTTGTTTTTGAAAAGACAAAATAATATTAAAAGCATTTGAATTACAAGATGTGCCTCAATAAAGAATTTGATACAAAGATTTTCGTAATAAATTACAGACAATATCCCACACACAATTATCATCTAATTTACCCCAAATAACTATAACATTATAAATATCCCTAATTACTCTCTTATTCTCAAACACCTTCTGGAACTATACACCATTGATTAAAAATCATACACATCATGAACTTTTCTTGCATACACCACTATGACCATAACTATAACCAATCAAATATTATTTATTCTCAAATTCTACACAATTTTGTATTTTCCAAATATTACACATAATGTAACGCAAATGTGTTACGTTTGTATTAAATGTGCACAATTATAAATCACTTGTGTAAATTTAAATTATAACTTTGAAGCAAAACATCAGATTAAAATTTAAAATAATATTTTTGTATTTATAGTTATACATGTAATTTTTAAAGTTTGATCAATTTCTTGAATAAATCATTTAATTTTCCCTATGAATTGAACCATTAAGTCGAAGAATGCGCATGTAGTGGTATGAACAGTTTTTGTCTCTCTTCCAAATTTTTAAACTAAAAAATTATGATCTTACAACTATCACTACTAAAAGAGGAATATTATATAAACATAATTGAGCAATTATCACTACTAGGAATCTATCATTTTTCTTATGGAATATCCTGCAAAATTATTTTCGCAGAGGATTTTTCTACGAAATGCATTGTATTAGTAATATGTATTCAATGTTTGATTCCACGGGTAAAACCATAGGTACATTTTTCATTTGCGACAGATTTACAAACGATTATACTTCATCATCAAAATTCACCTTTTCCTAAAGATTTACATTTCGGAAAATTTTGCAGGAAATTACCGCAACATAGTTTATTTTTGTTAGATCCTGAAAAATTTTGCAGGAAAATTTCCTACAAAATTCCGTACCTATTTTTATGTTTTTAATTTTATATAAATGAAGTAAAATTAGTTTTTAAACAAAATAAAAAAAATTCAAAGGCACTATAAAAAAATAATGTGTATCACTATTATAAATATTTTGACCAATCATTTTTCTTTAATTTGTTCATGAAAGTATTAGTATAGTATATTGACTAAATTAAGAGTTTTAATACATTTATCTATTCAATTTTGATCTATATAAAAAAATAGAGATTAAAGAAGAATTACAAGAAAGATTCATGAACGATCCTTGATAAAATTCCTACAATAATGTTAAAACCAGCCTCCTTTGAGTTTCTTTACTAGAGCATAAGTCTTCAAACTTCAAAATAACCAAAAAAAATACCTAGAGAGTGAGAAAAACATATTTTTATGCATTTTGTAGCATGGCGCCCATGCTAGGGATACTCCAGGGTGTGCTAAGGGCGCTCCAGTGCTCCTAGGAATAAGTAGAACGTCAAAATATCGTAGAAATGTGCCCTAGACACAAGTATTTGCGATGTAGCGCACATAATTTGTCTGACGTTTGCTGTATTTTATCATCTTTTGAGTTCGAATTTAGTTTTCATGTCTCCATAAAAGTTGTAGGTAGGAAACTTAGCTTTCATTTGCACTTGGTTTCACTTCAATTAGACATATACTACTCTAGATATAGCTGAAGTATTCCACATAAGTCATGTTAATTTTTCACCAAAAATCCAACATTATACTAAAACAACGGAAAATTTCAAAAAATCTCTACTTAATCAAAAAATTAAGAACATAAATATTTAAATAACTTCAAGAACTAAAATAAAAAACTATATTAAATAAATTCCTAAATTAACTAATAATTTAAGATAAATAACACTAAAAATAATTAAAAAAAAATGTATATAATAAAGAGTTATCAATTATATAGTCCCTTTAAATACTTCGATACGCTTAAACTTTAAGATATTTGGGAAGGTGCTGCCACTATAGTTTCTTTTTAAGATATTTGGAAGAACTAGTGTTACTTTCAGCAAAACTTGTATATTCATTTACATATTACATGAAATTCAAAAGTTGAAAGAATTAGTGATGCGGTGCAAGAACACAAAAAATGAAAACAACCATCTTTTTTTCTTCTTTTAATTGAATATATTTTTGTGGTCCAGTCTCATGAATATTTTCACTCCTAACAAAGATAAGTCATGTATTAAATATTGAGTACAAATTATCAATTTTTTTTACCGATGTTTCAACTTTTTCTCTGTTTCTTATTTGCCAATCCAAAAACAGGTAAAATTATAGATTCATTCACATCAAGGGTGAACTAGAGGGTATCTGGTAGGGCCTCCGTAGTCTCTACTAGGGTGGAGACTATCTTCTCATAATATGTTAACTTAGAACTCTGAATATTAAACCATTTGCATTAGCCTTCAACAATCTTTACAGCAGTCCTGCAGAACCCAAATCATTGAAATTAACTACAGGAGTGCTATAATGCAGAGAAAATGTCATTTTTTTGAAACCATTACTTACCCAAATGGGCTCTGTTTGATGGCAAGCAGTTCAACATCCAACTGCAATCCAACAGTTGCAAAGGTGAAAATGTATTATTGAATGAAATCCACTTTAATGTCATAACAAAACTACAAAACATTCAAGAATGGTCATTTTTTCTTCTTTCTTTTATGGCTACCTTTTTTAGCTTATTTACTGGTACAGCTTGTAACTTGTAAGATTTTTTTGAAGAGTTAACGAAAACAGTTTATGACATGTCAATATGTTGTTTTCCGTTTATTTTTACAATCTCTACAGGATAGTTAATAAAAACAACTTATAGTTTATATAAAACAACTTATAGTTTATATGAGAAAAATATGACTTTATTATATCATTTGTTATAACATAAGCACTTATATGATAAAAATTTAATGAAATTCTCTTTCTTATTAGACATCTAGAGTTGGAAGGGATAGGCTAAAGTGGTAGAATCAGTTAATGTGAACTGACTGAGCCTCCAGCACCATATCCAAAAGAGACAAAATCACCTTGCTAACTCAGGACTGGAAAAAGTAATTAAGCCTAAGGAATTTGATCAATTAGAGTTGTGGTGGTGGTGTTAATGGAACTCAGAAGTTGTATAGATACATAAGCATATAGTATGGGTTTTGTGACATAGAGCTAAAATGGTAGCTTTAGCACCAAATTACATAAACTAATCGATGTGAGGACCTCATTGGTGTATAATATATAAGTACCTCACTAAATGCTCTCTCTGTCTTGAGGCACTCCTTTTCCCTAATAGTATCCGAGACACAACTTACCTAAACTTGTTTTATATAAAAAAAAAAATAAGAAACTAATCATAATAAAGAGATCATAGTAACTCACTTCTATTGTTGCATTTGGAGGGATTTCTTGGACTCCTTTGCTTCCATAGGCAAGTTCAGGAGGTACAATTAACAGCCGCTGCAGAAAAACTGAACTAAATTACTGCTTACAGCATATGATCCAAGTATCCAATTCAAAATCTAAACAATTTTTACCCATTTATGCAAAAATATCGGCACAAATGCTACTAGTGTGCTAAAATGGTTGAGTAATTATACATTTATACAACAATTTACTAGACAAAGATGAAGTAAAACAAAGCAAAATCTTGAGTAAGATAAATTTCAATTCCATGTGGTTGTTCATTAGTATCATGTGTAGCTTCCATTTACTTATTGTCATGATTTCAATGAAATTTGTAACAAAACACAGAGATCTTCTTGCTCATAGAAATCACTTCTCACCTGGCCTCCTACTCGCATGCCCTCGACTCCTAAATCCAAACCTTTTAGGACATTTCCTCTTACAGATTGGCCTACATCAAATCCATAGGGCTGCAATAATTTAAGCATATTCTTATTAATCAATCAACAAGAAAATTTTGTTACAAAAATATACCTTATATACGTTCATACAATTAAACAGATAATTAGTAATACAGAAAATCATAATTTCCTTCATTTGTCAACATAAGCTATAATTGGACTAATTTACAAAACACTCATGTATCCTGATCAATAAGAGAAAGTACCATGAAGTCCTCTAGTTTCAAATATAAATATACAATGCATTGTTGAGGCTTTATCAGATCAAAACCGGTTAGTCTACTAGTCAACATGCTTCACATAAACACGAACATAATTTTTTTTGTAAGAATCTGTTAACTTAGAACAATCAATTAAAGAATATGTAGATTTTGGCTGAGTTTCTAGGATCATACCGTTCCGCCTCCAACGCCCATTCCTTGTCTACTAGTCATAAAGGTGATATTTTTCCATTTAGCAACATAGTGAATCTACAATTATGACAATATGATTATTTCTAAATTCTGATATCACTAATAAACTGCATATGCAGATGAAATTCAGTCCACATGCCAGCCTATCATAATCTAAGGGAGAAAATGCACATCAATCTTCTGCTAGGATGAATAATGTGCAATTTTTCTTTATTTTCACTATTAAATGAATCATTATAAGACAGTTCAACAATATATTACTTTATCTATTAGGAGACAACTCAGAGTTTGATCTAGTTTTCATTGGTCCATGTAATTCTTCATGAAAGGCATCAAAATTTCAGTGGATATAACATTGATAACCCATTTTTTAGTAAATTTTTCAGTCTTCAGAACATAACTGTATACACATAAGTAACACAATATGCATCCATCAATTTCATTGGTGAAAACACTAGCAAGCTTTGAGTAATATTGTAGTTTCCCATTCAAAATATTGTAGAGTTGAGTTGATGCTAAATATAAACATGCAAAAGCACTAATGAGTGAAACATATCTAACTGAGTCACAACCGTACTGCAACTCGGGATCCTTTCACAGCTTCAGCTCCATTCCCAACCTTCAAATCATAGTACCTGAACATGATAAAGTTTTATCACACACTACCCCCCTAACCAGATGTATATATATCTTAAAAATGAAACACAACAAGAAAAGGGGTTGAAAGTTTGTTTACCAATCAAACACAAGTGATAGATTCTATTTCTCTAGGTTGAGTGAAACTTAAAATAAATGTACCACTAGGTGAGGCAATTCCTCTATAATCATACCTATTTCAAGGCTTAACACATTTTTTAATTCCATCAGTCATTACATATTAGCACTGTTGCACCAACACTTCATATTGAAGGCTTGTATGGTGTCCGACATGTGCTAGTATCAAACACTGAAGTTATATTCAATCACTTTCATTTTTTTAAATTACTACTGGTGTTTAGGTGTTAGTGTTAGTAGTAGTTCATAACTTACTAGTCATCAGAGTCAACTACCAAAGTTGAAGGTACAAAAAACCATAATCAAAGCAATTTCAGATGTAATCAACATATACTTACTTGAGACCATTTGGCAAAGTTTTGTAATCACTTTCAGGAATTTTGGCTCCTCTTAGCTGCATAAAACCAAAACCAAGAAAAGCACAATTCCAATAAGTAATCATATTTTCAGAATCAACATTTTTTCTTATGATAGGGACACATACAGCTCTTCTACTAGTGCTAACAGCTTCAGCCACATCACATGCATAAACTCCACCAACTGATCACATAACATAAAAACATTTATTAAAATTCAGAATCTTGTAATAGTTCAAACATTTAATAGCATATATAAAGAGAATAATCTAAAATATCTAACTAACTAACATGTTGTGAGGAGAAAATTAAGTAATGCTCTTCTTCCTTCAATTTGTAAAGACATGGTGACTGGTTTTGCTGCAAGTTTATTGGAGAAAGAATGTGAACAGCTGCATGGTGATGGTAATAACCTATTTGAAGTACTTTTGTGGTACATTTTTGTGTGTGTCCCTGTGGAGATAAACATTTCAATTGTCTTAGACTCACTTTAGATAAAAACAAGAGTAATTAATTAGGAAAAATTGTAGAGTAGAGAGAAGTTAGTTATATATACTTGTGAAGAAATTGGAGGTGAGAGGGCAATGAAGGAGCAAAGGATGGTGCTTATGGCTGAGAAGAGAAAGTTCCATGATCTTAGTTTGTTCTTTGTTGTTGAACAGAATTTATTTATATTCTATTAGTTTATTATTAGCTTTTTATATTTCTTCTTTTGTGGCTTTAGTTTGGTTTGACAGGAAAGAGAAAGAAAACATAGGAAAGAAGAGGATAACGTGGTTGATTCTATCCACAATTTTTATTTTTGAAGCATTTTAGAAATCATAGGAATTGACTCACACCAGGATTTCAAAAATTTGGATTGGATTATTGGCATTGTTATATAGTACACAAAACCATTAATATGCTTATATATTCTTAATAAGTTCTGTACTTCTATAATTAATTAATAAGGATATGATATTTTCTTATTTCAAAAACATAGATTAATTATATTAAAAAGAGAGAGAAATTTATATAAAAAATAAAAAATCCAACAACTGATTAGAAAATGAATCAATTTTCCCAATTTATTACTGATATCAAAGGAAATAATTGTTTGTGCTTTTTGTACAAGATAAAACATTTTTATAAAAGACATGTATAAGAAATTTATAATTATTATTTTCTCCTGTCATTTGAAAAGAAAATGTTAGAAGTTCACCTTATTTAAAAAAAAAATAACTTCTGAAAAATGCTGAAATAAATTATATTGTAAAATTATTTTTGAGCCTCAATCATTAGCAAAAAGACACTAGTGATTAATCATTAGATGAAGGAGTACTATTTTTAGTCCTTAAATTATGCCCAAAAAAGTACTTCTTCAAGCATTAAGTAAAACTGTCTGCTTAAGTAAAACTCATTCTAAAATTTGCAACAGAGAGATACATAACAAAAGAACAACTCATTAAATAAAATTCCCATATCTTGCAGAAGTATACAAATCAAAGTCTGAGAGAAGTTTAAAATTAGATAACATAATCATTTTCATGACTTATCAACGTCAAAGTCTCTTTATTATACTATTTAGTATACTAATTATTACATGAAGATAATGACTTGGTCTAATTATGTTTTGACTTTTTGGTCTAACAGATTCAAACACAACATTGACACGTCGACGTTAATTTAAAAAAATTAGAATAATCGACTATAACCATATATGTTATAATCGTTTTGGTGTTATACAATTAACACGTATTAGACACCTAATACGCCTTCAATTTGAAGTATCAATGATAGATTCTTTTTCAAAGGAATAGATAGAATGATATTTTGCCTCATGCACTAGAGCAAAACCTTGAAGTTTCTGGAACTTCAGGTTTCTCTGATCCATGTGAAACAGAAGGCAAACCAAAGCACTTAATTTCATCACTGCTGCTTTTAGCTTCTGGCTTCACTCTTGCCTTTTCACTACCATCCACCACCCATTTTTTAATCCTTTTAAGCAACTTTCTCTTTTTGGAACAAGCAAGATCACCATGAGAAACAGAACCAATGCAAGACACATTGTAATGCTCCGACAAAGAACAATCTTGTCCATTAATCTTCCTCAAGTGAATCAGTTCTTCAAATTCAGTTGCATGTTCCTTCTTAACCTGCTCCAATTCATTGAGAACCTTGTTGTAATCTTCCTTCTTTACATCTTCTGATTCAACTTGCAAATAATATTTCAGTGGCTTTTTATGTAACTTTTCTTTACATGCATTTGCATTTTCTTCTGCTGTTTCAAGCTTCTTGACAAGTTCATTCTTCTCATCATAAAAATGATCAAAAACCCTTTTCATCTCTCTAATTTCATTTTCTAACTTAAGAATCACAGTAGCCCTTTTTTGCAATTCATCATGGTTTCTCAAGATTTCTTCTTCTCCCTCTTTGATCATCAAATTCTTCTCCTTTATCAACTGTGATTGAGCCTTTGATTTTTTACCTAGCTTCTGAACTTTCTTATGAAGCACCTTATTCTCTGACTTCCAATACTCAAATTTTTCAACAATCCTCAAGTATTGGATTACAAAATTCTCCAACCTCATAGTTTCTGCCTCTATGAACGAAATCTCTTTATTAAAAAACTCGACGCAAGACATCTCCATCGACAACATGTTTTTTATTTCCATAAGCAAAGTTTCTTGATCTTTCATTTCACAATATTTTTCAAATTGCAAAGTTAAGGCCAATTCTCTAATTTGCATACCTTCAATGTTGCTTCTTAAGCAAGTAATCTCTTGTTCCAAACATGGGTGGTTTTCATTGATCATCAAGCTCTCAGAAAGAACACTATTATCTATAGAGGTAACATCATCATAATTTTCTTCTTCTTCTTCTTCTTCTTCTTCTTCCATAGAAGAAAAGTTGTTAAAATTTTCTTCATGTTTAGTTCCTTCATGAGAATTGATTTCAGGAGTATGAGACTCATTTTCTGAAAAGGAAGAGACTTTTGATAAACTTTTCTTTGTCATGATCCATGCATAGATCAAACCAGCTAAAGATACAGCTAAAGGAACACCAGCTTTGAGAAAAATAGGCTTAAGATTCTCTGCCTTCAGTGTTGTGTTTTCCATTCAGAAGAAAGAGAGATTTTTTTTTAAGCTATTTTGGTTCAATTGAAAATTGTACTTGGTTTTAACAATGTTGCACTATTTAAAGTTTGTATAGAGGGTTTTCCTTTGTTTGGAGGAACATTGATATGTAGCTTTTTGACTACTCCAAAAGGCCTTTCTACGCTACCATACTCATCTTCTAAGGAATCTGATTCCTTTCTCTATTAATCAATTGCACTAAGAAGTTGATATTTGTGATGTTGGGCTTCTTTTCTTCCATGGAGTACATGTGATCATATTAGTCTTATAATATAAATAATCAAACGAGTGCTATTTTTGTGGTATTTTAAAATTCAGACCCACCTGGTCAAAGCACTAGAGCATTGATCGGATTGGTCAGTTACTAGTTAAACTACATAAATATTAATGTGACTGATGTATATTAAATTTTTAAAATGTTCATGATATAATCATATGTTTAAATAAATATTTTGTATTTAAATAAACTATAATATATATTAAATTAACCTAGAACTCCAAAGAAAAAAAAAATAGTTTAGCCAATAGTTGATGAATTATAAGTTTTTAAAAATATAATGATTAAATTATATTTATATATACTATATTTCTTTACAAAATTATCATATATATATATATATATATATATATATATATATATATATATATATATAAAGATATATCTGTTAAAAAATAGAAAAGTCAATTGGACCCGTATTATGCAAAAAAATAACAACTGATAAGATAAAAAACCGCCCGTACGCACGTGTCATATGTATACATTATTATTATTTTTATTTATGTTATTATATATATATATATATACCGACATACACACACACAAATATCAATAACCTTACATTTTTTAGATGGAATAAAAATATTTCATAATTGACACATATATAAAGTTAACAATCGATTTCATAAAAGTTGTTAACTGTTTTTTAAGTTTATTTTTATTCAAATGAATTTGTGTTCAATCTAGTAATTATTTTCATTTTTTTCCTATATTTCATAAAATTTAAATATTTACATGATTTAATATAAATTTAGATAATTTAAATATTTTAGTTTATTATTTTCATTTTTTAATATTATGAAATTTAATTTTTTTTTACAACAAAACTTTGAATATTCTCTTAATTTTGTTAAAGTGATATTGTGTTTTTTGATTTAATATTTTATTTTAATTCTTTATTTTTTTTATTTTTTATCGACTAAAATTGTCGGTTCAAATATGAACAATAAACAACGGATACGAACTAATAGGAGTATTTAAGTATTTAGAGAATACAAATTCAAGAATTGTGATTAGGATTGGTTTAACGTACATAGTAAAATCTAATACAAAATTTAAACCCGTACAAAGTTTGTATATTTTTTTCCAATGGAACAAAAAATTGACTCATTTAATATTTATTGAGATAATGTTTTTTTTAAATAAAATATTATTAACTTTAATTTTAAAAATAATAAAATATATAAGGTAATAGACTCAAGACATGATTACAATCTTTTTGTTAAATAGAAAATTTATTTTATTGTTGACTTAAAACTATTAAGTAGGAATTTCTTATGTGAGAATAAAAGAAGATACTTTTAACCACCGATAAAGGTTGAGACTAAATAAGTTTTATTAAGTGGACCACGAGACTAATTTTGTCGTCTTCCCTTGCGTGTCACAACCACTAAAATTTGTATTTGCTTCTGAATGCATAGTGTCCTTGAAAGAGCAACGAATGGAGTCTAATTTTTTTTTTTTTTTATTTTCTTCATGTTTGTCTATAGAACTTTCAGTTTAAAATTAAATTACTTCATGGAAAATGTCTAATTTATGGATTGCTTACCTACTATAATTGATTTCACTTTTTATCGAATGCTACTTTAATTTATCAAATGCTACCAACTATATTTATCGAATGCTGATAAGAAAATAAAACAATATTTTGATTGTTTTACTAAACAATGTTAAACAATATTTCAAGAAGACGTTGCTAATATAAAAGAAAATCAAAGAATAATTTCAAAAACAATAATAATAATAATAATAATAATAATAATAATAATAATATTAGCTTAGAATTGACATATTAAAAATATTAAATAAATATTATGGTAAAACTTCATGTTAATAATTAACGAGAAACTTCTAAAATGTAGAAACATTAACTATGAAGAAATTAAGAGGAAAAATATATTAAGATAAAAACTAATTCGAAATTTTAATTTAATGAACGGAAATTACATCACCATTTAAAAAAAGATAAAAAATGTTAAAAATAATAACATTATTTCATTAAAATTATTAAAAATCTAAAATAAAAAAAACACAAACATCGAGTAGAGTTGTTAGTAATATTTAAATAATATTTTAGAGTTGTTTATAAAAAAATAAAAAAAATAAATATCTAACAATATTTTATTTTGTGCGATTTTTTATTTTAGTTAATTTGTGATTTTATTAGGTATCTTAATCTCTAAAACAATATATATAATAATAATTTATACCATACTTTTATAGAAATTTGCATAGCGAAATAAGAACTCTTATTTCGAAAAATAAAATAAAATTTTTACAAGTTATTTAAAATATCATATTTCTCAAAATATAAAATGAACACTTTAAACTTTGTACTTCCTATAAAACACCACAATATCTATAAATTTGATTTAACTAGAATTTCTTAATTTAATTTCAAAAACTTACTAGTAATTATAAGATTTTTGTATAAAAAGTCATTTCTAATTAAATAAGTAAACTACAACTTGTGACTCTTATTCTCGGTATCACTTATCATAACGAAGCTTCTCGCAAAGATTGAATTTCAAGACTCATTAACATGTAATAACTACAATTCCGCAAACGCATGGTCAAATCAGTCAAACACCAACAACGAACAAGTTGAGTTTTAAAATCTTGTTGATAGTATAATATAAATAAGAAGAACATAAAAATAATCATAATAGATAATCATAACACTTAATCTCATTATAATATAACATTAAAATCACTCAAGTAAAATCATTATATCATTATAATATACAAAAATCATCTAACATAAACTATTATCATTTTTGAAAGACATTAATCATAACAAAACAATCACACAAAAATGCAATGTTATGCATGAACTTAGACTTTACTTCTTCACAATTTGGTATCACTCTAACTTTGAAATATTTGGTTATGATGTTTGATATTATGTCACCATGTGGGTGGACGGGTAATTTCAATTGGCTCAGTCCTCAAATATCCCATCAACTTAACCCGAGAAACATATAAGCAATTGTCGAAGTAAATGTGTGTTGCATGGTAACTTCCGACATTTTGAGGGCTACCTCAAAGTCACATAAGAATTCCACATCCTAATACCTTCCAATGTCTAACAATCTTCTCTTAGGGCTTAATAGTATAGACCGCCACAATCAGGATTATTCAGTTCTATTTCCCTAAAATCACTATGCTTATCAGACTCTATATGTATCAAGGTTGTCAAACTCTAGATCCTACCTAAGATCTTTGGGGTATAGAAAAAGCGTAAAGCGTAGGATCGTAAAGCGGATCTTGAGATCTCACAAAATTGACAAAATTATACCATAAAATTAAAAAATTAAAAAAAAACTTTAACATAAAAATTTTCATTGGTTCAATAAAAAATCACAAGTTGAAACATAAATTACCACAGTCTCAAACTAAAAAACAAAACCTATCACCATCATCTAACAACATCTAAAACTTTAATTTAACAATTCATCCAAGGCATTGTGATCAAAACCAAACATCTTCCATACAATCTTCATCTCCTTCTCCATCAAATTCATCATCAAGGTTGTGAATCTCCAAATCATCTTGAGAGGCAGTATCTTCAACTCCATTCCCTTCTTCATTTTGATTTCCAAATTCTAAATCCTCATTTTCTATTGTGAAATCTAAAATGTCATTTTCAGTTGAACATTCATTATTATCTACAATCCATTCATCATCAAAATCAAGATCATCAAGGTTATGTTCTACCATATTTCTAGTTTGCTTCTTCTTAGATAATTTTGAATTTGCCATCACAAATACAACATCATTCATTGTCTTTTGTTTCAAACGATTTCTCCTCTTTGTGTGGACCTAATAGATACAAACTCCATTAGTATATAGCAAGTTGTGGATAATTTTCAAAGTAAAATTTTAAAATAATTTTTACCATCTCAAAAGTGCTCCAATTTCGTTCACATCCAGATGAACTGCAAGTTAAGCTTAACACACGAATTGCAAAAGTTTGAAGTTTTGGATGTTCATCCCCATATGATTCCCACCATAGTGATAGAGTTTTGGTTTTAAGTGCAGCATTTGCTATCGGACTACCAAAAAACTTTGCTTGTGTCTTGAAATCTTCCAATTGAGCATTAATCTTGCAGATTTCTTCAACATCTCCCACCATCTTTTGTAAACAGTCATATAACCCACGTTTGACTTCATAATCAACTTTAAATACAAGGCTGTAATGTAGTTGAGGGTTAAGGTAGTAGCCAGCCGCATGTAAAGGTCGATGAAGTTGTTTATCCCACCTCTCATCAATGATATCCCATAGAGGCTTGAAACAAAATAATAGAAAAACAAATTACTTTTAGGCATGAAATAAAATACATAAATTGAAGGCATTTTACATAATTTGAAGGTAGAACATAATGCATAATTTGCAGAATGTACAAAATTTACATATTAAAATGCTGAATTTACATAATGTTTAGAATTTGAAAGCATTATGCATAATTTATATAATTTGAAGAATTTACAGAAATAAAATGCAGAATTTGTAGAATTTGAAGGCATAATGCATAATTTGCAGAAACATAATTTGTAGAAAATAGAAATAATAGTACCTTCTTTGAACACCATTGAAGGCAGTTTGGATTCTCTCCTTAGCTTGATCCATTGCCTCATAAATAAACGCTATCGCTGGTTTCTCATTGGAATCCACTAAACGAAGTACTTTGATTAGTGGATAAGCACATTTTAAGCAAATTGCAATCTTTTTCCAAAACTCTTTATCCATAATCACTTCTTCAACATATTTGCCTTCACTAGTTTTTGCAAACTTGCATGGTATCCACTCATTAGATGTGAACATTCTTATCAATGATCCTTTATTCTCCATGAGACAACCCAAAGTTAAATAAGATGTTGCAAATCGAGTAGCGGCTGGTCTCACCAAATCTTTTCCTTTGGTGAAATGTTGTAATAAAGAAATTAAAGAAGCCTTTATATATTGGGTAATTTTCTTACCCTTTGAAATTGTTTCATGATGAACTGTTATCTTTTTCTCAAAATCCTCTAACATGAGATCAATACAATGTGTTGCACACGGTGTGCAATAGAGCCTCTTCCTTTTTAACATTAACATCGCACCAGGAACTTTGTAATTTGTTGCATTGTCAGTCACAATTTGCACAACATTTTCTTCTCCAACTTCTTCTACTACTTGATCAATCATTTAATATATTTTATTGACAGTTTTTATTATATGAGAAGCATCTATTGACTTTAAAAAAAATAGTACCTTTAAGGCTATTAACTAAGAAATTCAAAAGTGTCATGCGTTATAAATTCATCACTCTTTGCAACATTAAAGGCTATGACATTATTGTAGAAGAACGAAGCTATTTCTAGACACGCTTCTTCTTTCAAATTCTTCTTAAAAATGTTGTTGATGGTGGCTTGAGTACTTACAACATTGCTCTTCAAAAGTTTTAATGGGGTAGCATTCTCTTCCTCTTCTAATAACCTTTTTCCTTTTACATTATTTGTATCATTCCCTTCTATTTTCTTCAATGATTTATCTTTCAAGGATTTTACAAGTTCAAACATGTGTTTCTTCACATCATCAGGTATATCATCACACGCAACAACGTTGAGCTGTGTACTAGCTAAATGATGTTTCAATCTGTACACTCCTCCAATAAATGTTTTTCCACAATAATTGTATTTTATTTTTCTGGTTCCTCCATCAACAGATACACCATGTTTCCATGTTATATCAGTTTTGCTTCCTAATGCGTTTTTCTGCACTCTGGAACAGATGCATTCGTAGACATTATTGAGATCGTGAGGCAGCAACATAAATTGCAGATTGCAGTCAAGAAGATTGAGGATAGTTTCAGATATGAAATTGAGAAATGTTGAAATGAGAAGAATTTATAGAAGAAATAGAAGGAGGAAATATGAAAGTGAAACATTTAATTGAAGTTTCAGAACAAGAATAGTACTTTAATAGGGGAATACGAACAGAAAACGAAGTGGCCTTCAAATCTTCGTGTTTGCTACTACTTCCTTCTCCTGCTCGTGTGCGTGCCTTTTCTATATGGAAAACAAGCAGAATGCGAAGGCAAAGAGGTGCAAAATGGGCCATATAAAGGGTTTTACAATCGGGTCAGAAACAGGTCAAAACTGTGAAACGGGTCAAAACTGGGAAATGGGCCAAAATAACACCTTTACTCAGCGCGACGGGGAGCGCCACCCCTACGCGTCTACGCGCTTCCTCTGCGCGCCCATAAATCTAGGTTGTATCAAGATCTTTCCTTCTCTCTAACACTATTCATGTCGTAGAACGCGTAAGATCTTAGGATCCTACGTTTTAGATCTAGCTCCTAACAACAATGATATGTATGATGATAAAATAATCTTAACTTTAAAAATTCTCATCAACTTCAAAAATTATCAACTTCTATTTTCTTTCTTCGTTGGTCTAGAATACTCCATTAAGAGCATTATCTTTAGCACAAGTTGAAATCATCACTATTTCATTAACTATGAGTTTACTTCAATATTCTCGTAACAAATCTATAACATCACTAACATTAATCATACCTCATCATATAAACTTATTACAAATTTATAACATAACTATCATCAATCATATACCATCATCATCACATAAGCTTATCACAATCATTCATTTTTTATTATCAACTTCACATAAGCTTATCACAATCAACTTCAAAAATTATCAACTTCTATTTTCTTTCTTCGTTGGTCTAGAATACTCCATTAAGAGCATTATCTTTAGCACAAGTTGAAATCATCACTATTTCATTAACTATGAGTTTACTTCAATATTCTCGTAACAAATCTATAACATCACTAACATTAATCATACTTCATCATATAAACTTATTACAAATTTATAACATAACTATCATCAATCATATACCATCATCATCACATAAGCTTATCACAATCATTCATTTTTTATTATCACATCACATAAACTTATATCATACAATGTATTTATTTTTTATTATCACATCACATAAACTTGTATAATCAAACGTATTCACAAAATTCATTTTACACTTGTAGCACCCTAATTTTGTTCAACTAATTAAAAAATTCTAAAAAAATAAATCATATGTTTAATTTAAATATTGAAAAAAATATCATATAAATAGTACCTTCATTTGAATTATAATTCACGTCAAAAATAAATTCATACCAAAAAAGACTATTGTAAAAAATAT
>JBBPBS010000968.1:11217466-11245763 GCA_037974835.1 Cicer judaicum
ATAATTTAATTTAAAAATATTCCTTATATCCAATTTCCGTTAAAAAAATGTAACATCGTTAAACTTAAAAATAATTTAAACATAACTTTTTTAATTAAAAATAATCACCAATATAATTAAATTAAATTTCTAATATTATAATTTAATTATATTGAGAATTTATTTTTAGGTTAAAAAAAATTATATTTTAATTACATTTAAGTTTAACAATGTTATAATTTTTATAATAAAAATTAGATAAAATGATTATTTTAAAATAAAATTATATTTATAAATATGTGAACCAAACAACAAAAATTTACGATAATCAAAATAAAAAAATATTATAATTAAAAGAAGAAAAAAATATATTTAAATCTATCATTAAATAATGTTATGATGTTTATTATGGTATACATATCAAAAACATTATATAATAAGTGCTATCATATATATATATATATATATCATATGATATCTTTATTTGTTGTCTTTATATATGTTGACCATTTAGCTTTATGATTTGTTGTTTATGAAATTGATGATTGTTTAATTATTATAATGAAGATTTTGGATTGTGATAGGTGTTCTCATTTAAGATTCGTGGAGCTTATAATATGATGGCAAAACTTCCAAAGGAAGTTTTGAAGAAAGGGGTTATATGCTCTTCTGCTGGAAATCATGCTCAAGGAGTTGCCTTGTCTGCCAAGAGATTGAAATGCAATGCCGTTATTGTTATGCCAGTTACCACTCCTGACATCAAGGTACTATTCATTTTTTTACTTTTCTCACCATGTTTGTTTTGTGTTATATCTCCACAAATAATTAATTTCGTTGATAGTTAAATTATGTTTTTTCAATAAAAGTCATTTTAAAAAATATAAATTCGAAATCACTTCAAGCATGAATCAAATTTTGAAGTTAATTATGCATTTTTTCTTTTGTCATTTGGAATTTTGAAGTGGAAATCTGTGGAGAGGATGGGTGCTACTGTTGTTCTTATAGGAGATTCGTATGATGAAGCACAAGCATATGCTAAGAAGCGCGCAAAAGAGGAGGGTCGTACGTTTGTACCTCCTTTTGATCATCCTGATGTTATCGCAGGTCAGGGAACTGTTGGTATGGAAATTTGGCGTCATATGCAGCGGCCTATTCATGCAATCTTCGTCCCTGTCGGAGGTGGTGGTCTCATCGCTGGTATTGCCGCTTTCATGAAGAGGGTTTCTCCACAGGTTTGTTTCTCTCATGTTATCTTACAATCTTTACACAAGTTATAGTACAAAAAATAATAAATTTAAGTTGATTTAATCTTTATGAAGAATAAAAACTTATTTTACCATTAGTAGAAGAAAATCTCTAGGAAGTGCTGATAGTTTTTTCTATTATGCATGCGTTGGTTGTTATTTAGAAGAGTGATATTCACAGGTAAAGATTATTGGAGTGGAACCGACGGATGCAAATGCAATGGCTTTGTCACTTCATCATGGTAAGAGAGTGATTTTGGACCAAGTTGGAGGATTTGCAGATGGCGTGGCTGTTAAAGAGATTGGTGAAGAAACTTTTCGCTTGTGCAAAGGGTTGGTAGATGGCGTTGTTCTTGTAAGTCGTGATGCAATTTGTGCTTCTATTAAGGTGAGATGCCCTTTCGTTTCCCATGTATATATGGTACTCACTTCTTTGAAAGCACCATCGATTAGGACATGAATTTGATAAATTAAGGTTGTTGCAGGACATGTTTGAGGAAAAAAGGAGCATATTAGAACCAGCAGGAGCTCTTGCTCTTGCTGGAGCTGAGGCATACTGCAAGTATTATGGGATCAAGGGGGAAAATGTTGTAGCAATAACCTCTGGAGCAAACATGAATTTTGATAAACTTAGAATAGTTACTGAACTTGCTAATGTTGGTCGTAAACAAGAAGCTCTTATGTTAACTTTCCTACCAGAGGAGCCTGGAAGTTTCAAACAGTTTTGTCGATTGGTATATTAATTTATACTACTTTACTGTTATATATTTTTTTCTAAAACAAAGTTGTGCATAGTTAAACTGATTTTCTTCTGGCCTTGCAGGTGGGACAGATGAGTATCACAGAATTCAAATACAGATACACTTCCAGTGACAAAGCTGTTGTCCTTTACAGGTAACAAGAAGACCATAACAATGGATTAAATGATTTTATTGGTTCTTGAAATTTTTCTTCTTTTTGAAAGGAGTAGTTTTCAATTACTTTTATTTTCTTTGTCGCAAATATATGTTGACCAATAAAAGTCATCGTTGAGTTCACGAAAGAAAAATAATTAAAGAAAAAAATAAAATTTGAAATAATTATACGACAAATTGTTACATAATTAAAGTATGATGTACTTTTATATAGTACTATTAATGTCTAACAAATTTCACCTAAGTATATATTATTATTCATTGTTGTTGTGTTTAGTGTTGGGGTTCACACGCCCAAGGAACTACAGAAAATGCAGCAAAGAATAGAATCATCTAAGCTTGAAACTCACAATCTCTCAGATAATGACTTGACGAAAGATCATTTGCGTCACATGGTAAATTGGTCTAAATGAAATCTCTTCATTGTGTTTTCAATAACTTCCTTTTCCATTGACTATTGTAACCACCAAGCTATGAATATTGTTTTGGTATTTTACTAAGTTTCATTTGTTGTGAATACATTTTACAGATTGGAAGTCGATTAGATATCCAGAACGAGGTTATTTGCTGTTTTACCTTTCCAGAAAGACCTGGTGCTTTGATGAAATTTTTGGATACCTTTAGCCCACGTTGGAATATTACTTTATTCCATTACCGTTCACAGGTTGGAATTTGTTACTTTCTATTCTTGTAGTAAAAAAGTGCATGTTTTTTTGTACTTGTAATTTTTCCATTGACCAATGCAATTCAATGACATTGTTGTGGCCAACAGGGTGAATCGGGAGCAAATGTACTAGTTGGAATACAGGTTACAGCTAACGAGATGGATGAATTTCATGATCGTGCCAACAAACTTGGATATGACTATAACTTGGTGAATAACGACCCTGTCTTCCAACTTGTCATGCATTGATTTGTTTCATGCACTTGTCAATTTTACTATTATTGTGTATTTTAGTGGAATTGTGACTCACTTAATAATTACTTTCTCCGTTCAAGAATAACAATAAATGTCACATTTATAAGAATTTTAATTTTTTACAAAAGATCACATTTGTGCATTGATTGTCCCTTTTATTTAATTATATATCCTAATTAATAATATGTGTATCATTCTATCTTTCAAAAAATAATAAATATGTCTATATTTCTCAATTTAATATTCTTACATTTTATATTTACTATAATTGAAGTAGATTCGTGATTTATAAAAATGATTTGCTAAAATCTCAATTCATTATTTTCTCTCTTTTATTATTTTTTTTTTCATTTGTTTCAAATAGTTAAATGGGACGGGTAATTAGGAACCAAGTGAGTATATGTTTTTGTAATGTCGTACTCAGCACTATAATTTTTTAGTGTAAATTTGATTTACAAATTAAAAAAAAAATTGATAATTTTAAACATGTTTTCCTTTGACACTGTATAGCTAAAAAACCAACAATACGTAGGTATTGATCATTCAATCGCAAAAATTATATATTAGTTGAATTAGATAAGTAGAAATAAAAACTTCATAAATTATATTTTTAGAACTATTTTAATTATGTGTAGCATGACCCTTAGATTCATCACGACTTGTTTGTTTTGAGAGAAACTAAGACGGAGAATCACACGAGAGATAATTAGAGAAGAAAAACAGTTACTTCTGATTGAAACGAAAGAAACACAACATATAACTTTTTCACTTTTAGAATCATTGCGTAAATTACACACACTGATAATTACCATTATCATAGTTGAGAAAAAAAAAATTCAGAGCATGTATTATTTTGTCATTTTTCTTACTTTATCTTTAGTGAAATATCACTCTTATGTTTATAATTGCTTTTTCTTTTTATTATCATGTTTGGCTCTATTTTTTTTTTTTACCTTTTATTTTTCTTTCGCGTATTTTTCGTTGATATTTACATTCATGAGAATTATAAACACCCTTCCAATATACTTCTCACTCTCCCATTTTTTCTAAAGACCAATTTTTTCTTTTTTATTTTGTATAAAACTATAAATATTTAAAAATTATAAACTTTTGAAATAATAAAAAAGTTAGTTTTTTAATATTTTCAAAAATTTTGTTAAATTTTGAAACTTTCGAAATTTAATTTTCCAAAAAATTTAACCAATTTTAAAACTTTTGATAAATTTCAAAGTTACGAAGCGTGATTTTCCAAAAAAGATCAAAACTTTCGAAAGTTTTGATAAATTTAAAACTTCCGAAATTAAATATCAAACTTATTACTATTAATTTATTACTATAAATGTATTACTATTTAAGCTTAATTACAGTTTTGGTCCTTCTATTTTAGCTGAATTGCGAAAGTAGTCCCCCATTTTGTTTCTCCCCAGTTTTGATCTCCAAATAAAATTTTGGTACACGATGAAGTTTTATTTATGGCTCAAGACCGTGGTGCAACAATTGTACCTGAAATTATATCTTGGACCAAAAATTTTGTTTGAAACCAAAACTGCAATTAAGCCTACTATTTATTACTATTAATTTATTACTATTATTTTAATACTATAAATTTATAATAAATTTATTATATTTATTACTAATAAAAATGCATTTCAGAACTTTTCATGAATACCAAAGTTTTGAAATTGAAAAACATTCTAAATTTTTTATTTCAAAAATTTTAGATTGTTGAAAATTTCGAAGGTTTTCTACATTTCGAAAAAGTTTCATGTTCATGCAAACTTTTGAAAGTTTTAAAATTTTGGAAAAAAATGAACTTCAAAAGTTTCATGTTCATGAAAACTTTCGAAGATTTGGAAAATTAATATTTCAAAAATTTTAAAGTTTCGAAGTTTATCTTACTTTTGAATTTCAAAGGTTTCAAATGTTCGAATGTTTGCAAATATGTAATTCGGACAATTCAATCTTTCAAATGTAATTTTACATGATTGTGGCTTAGATTTAAACGACCAATCGATTTATACTAAATCACACTACCATCGAAAAAGCTCACGTAATCAAATTGAACCCAATCATCTAGTAGTTACAACCAATTTCAGCAAAATATAGTATGCGAATCAACACAAGGGTAGACTATACTGTACAATTTTCAAGACCACTTGTGCAAAGATTTGTTCTCATACATTTTCACTATATGTTTCCTTTGGTTTTACCCGATTGAAGGTAATAAACCATATAATTACAGCCAAACTATGCCCTGATAGAGGGATCATAAACAATGACGTTCATTAGCTCTGGTGCATGTCTAGATTGCCAATAAGTTGACAAAATCAGTGCAACACTGATTTTAGCAAAAACTACACTTTAGGGGTTCAACAAAATTACAGTGCCACCTTGATTTCACCAAACTTAACTCTAACCCAAACATGCACCCAACATTGCAAGTAAACAAATTAATCATCCAAAGTTGAACTAAATACTTAAGCCATATGATTATTCAGCTGGCATGACCAACCTTCAGGGAAGTAACAAATTCTGATATTCTAAAATCGTAAATCAATTGGTTCAACAATGACTTTCATCATTCTTCTAAATAACTGATCTCTTTCTCCCACTTAAGGCCAAACATTTGCCGACCAAAAGGTACAATGAGATTATACCGGAAAACCTGCACCCACAAAAAAAAAAAAGAGATGTATTAAAAATGCATTACAACCATCAAAGACATAATTCAATACTTGCAAGAATCATATTCAGTTCTCCAATTTCCTGCAAATATTAACATGACAAAATGACCAAACCAGCTCACCTTATCATTAATTTCTTTTAACTGCGATTTCAAAGCCTCTGAACTTTCAACCCACACAGAGTGATCTCCATTGCATTTATTTGCCCAAGCTTTCTTCAAGGACATCCTCCATTCAGATATTCTAGACCTTATCTCTTTGTTAAGCTCGACCCACTCCGGAGCACATCTATTTTTCGAGAGGATTCTGTATAAGGTGTCTTCAGCTGGATCCGCATGAGGATTTGTGTCAAGCTTTAGTGGCTTGCCTTTCCCAGGCAATTTTTCAAATTGGCCTTCTTCCATTGAATGCCATATTCTTTGCTCAACAACGTTGATCAAGTCAGTTTCTGACCTGTCTAACAGCCAAACTTTCAACAAAACCAGATGATGATGAAAATTTACAAAACAAACACCAAATCATCAAAAGCATTGTATACAAGCAAGGCCAATTATACTGTACTATTAACTTGGTGATATATCACTTTTTTTAATGTTATGTCATATTCTCATTTATATTCAAAACATATACATCTTATGTTATGTACTAACATGGCATTATCGGTAGACATGACAGCCAATAGCAACCAGTGCCTCAAGTTCACAGATCCCTGAACCTGTTGGCAATCTTATTAACCATTGGGAAGATATGAAAAGCGGTGATATACATAGTGATACTAAGGACATAGCAATGGTGCATTTGGTAGTTTTGGTGCAACTAGAGTTCCCCTGGTGTCAATCCATTTCTTACATATTAATATATATAAAGACCCTAACTGAGGTAAAATAATTACTATTTACTAATTTGGTCATCAAATATTTTAAATATCGATCAAATTAGTCTCTGACGGGTCTAAAAGCTAAAGTTTCACCAAAGATCATCCTAAAAGTAATTAATTTGAACTATCAGACACAGATATGGCACGGATACATCACTGACACGTTAACAATCTGAAATAACGAATTAAACGAAAGTAATAAATATATTGGTGTCGTGTCAGTGTCCACCGTGACACGTCCTTGAGTAGAAGTGCTGTGCTACATAGAATTTAAGCAATATTTGAGATTTCTAAGCATCAAATTGGTGGACCAAAAAGTTTGAACCTTAACTCGTGTAAACCTAGATACATATAAAATATTCGAAGTTCTAATTACATACTTTTTGCTTCATATTCACAATTAAGTGACAAATGATAACAGAGTATTTGACAAGGAATGAAAAACATAAGTTTGAGTAAAAAATAAAAGAATTTCATGTATTGAGTAAGCACTTGAATCCATGGAATAAGCGAAAGAGATGATATGAATAAAAGAAAAAGGTAATTGTGATCGTAAGAGAGGGAATGGTGTGAAAGTCCAATACCTAACATTGTTGCGCTGGCCACGAAGTTCAGGAGGTAGTTTGCGATCGTTGACGGCGTCGATTACAGTTGAAAGACGATCAACTAGCTTCTTATTATCTGGTTTAGAATTACCGGAAGACGACGACGACGAACAAAATCTGACGGTGGAAACTGAAGAGTTCTGCAAGCGGAGGAGGGAGAGCAAATTGAGAGATGCAAATCTCTCAACGCGAAGATACGTCGCCGAGCCCATCTCTTCTCTCACACTACCAACGACCAACCGACTTGTTTCCTTTCATTAATGGTTTTTTTTTTTTAATTATAAATAAATGGTCTCAGTTCTCTTTTTTGAGTAAATACATCCATCGTGGTAATTTGGAATTATGTAGCTTTTTTCTTAAATATTTTACTATGACTTTTTAAATGGTAAGAAGTCATATTAGTTTATCTTTATGGATTTATCATCAAATGTTTTACTGATCATATTATATATTTTGTTTTAAATATATCTCCAACAATTTGATAAAGTTGAGTTTAGCCGAATGACTCTTATAACTTGATTAATATTTTATAATTTAAAAAATTATTTTAAAATATTAGTAATATGAAGAATTAAGTTGATAGTATTCCTTAATTCTTTCGACAAATTATTATCTTTAGTTCTAGCGACTGCTGAAATATAAAACTCAATAAATTTAAAGATTTACTTTAATACTATTTACATAAGAAAATGTTTCAATGTGTCATATGGATGTATTGAACATGTCTTAGATATTCGCATGTTTTGGAATATATATATTAGTTCTTAAAAAGTTAATTAATTCATAATAAAATTTTGGAGACCTCTTAACAGAATGTAATAAAACAATTTTTTTATGATTTAAACATGCGTCAAACACCTCCTAACGGTATATAATAAAATAATTCTTTTGTGACTTAAATACATATTAGGCACATCTTAAATACATGTAAAGAGAGTAAGTCAAGGTATTATCTTAGTCTTACACTTCTTGTACAATTCTTAACAAGTTGACTTACTCTCTAAATTATTTTCTACAAAAAGACAAATTATTACCTCTGTTTCTTATTATAAGTGTATTTGGATTATTAGAATATTAACTACTGTAAAAACAAACAAAAATCAAATATATAATTTCATTCAAAATAAAATTTATCTCTCCTTTTAGGGTTAGTATTGTGAAGTTTCACCTCATTCAAATTACTAATTCCAATATTTTCTCAATCACATGGGTGCCAAAATGGTTCTCGATCTTTGACATGAGCCTTTCATCCTTTTCATCACATATCAGATTTAATACATCCCCTATAAAACAAATGTAAAAAGAAATGGTATTTTGCACCATACCATTATTACTAGTCAGATTAGAGTAATTATAACGAGAGGAAAAGGTAAAGGGAGTAACAGTTCTTCATGTGGATTGAATTACTAACTTTATTGATTAAAGGAAAATGTATAGATACCAACATTAGAGTTAGTCAACTAAGTGTCAAAAATAACAAACTAATCACATTTAACTAATCTAACTAACACTAACTATTATTTACAATAGTATTCAATACCTTCCACAAGTTGGAGAGTGGATGTCAATTAGAACTCCCAACTTGGACAAAAGATATCATTGAACTGAACTGATCTTTTGAAGAGATAGGGAGAAGATGAAATAGGTTGGATTGAAGCTTTTCACCAATGACATGACATGATAGTCAATCTTAATATGCTTCATTAGTTCATGAAATGTCTGAGTTCACAACGATGTGGCAATTTGTCCAATCAAAATCGCTAAAAGCTTTCAATTGTAGAGATTAGATGAAAAGAAAAAGAGACTTTGTCTGGGAGCTTTCTTTAAGTAATCTAAAACTCGTATAGCAATAGAGTGATGAGAGGTGAAGGTGTGGCCATATGTTGGCTTAGTTGTTGAACGACAAAGGAAATATTAGGACGAGTTCTTGTAAGATAAATAAAACAGCCAAAGAGACGGCGATAAATAGAGGGATCATGAAACAGGGTGCTGTCAGCAGACTGTAGTAGCAGAAGGTTGAACCATGGGTGTAGAAGAGCAAGGCTTCAAAGCAAAAAGACCAACATCAGATATAAGGTCAAACACATACCAACATTGGCAAATTGTGATTCCTGAAGAAGAGCGAGCAACTTCGAGACCCAAGAAATATATGAGATCACCCAAATTATTTATTTTGAAAGTTGTATCCAATTATTGTTTGATGGTGTTGATTTCATATGCATGGGACAATAATTATCAAATCATCGACATATATGAGTATGACCGAGAATGAGGAACCAATAGATTTAGTGAACATAGAGTGGTCACTTTGAGATTGAGTGTAACCTTGTGAAGAGAGGAAAGACAATACTTTGGAGAACCATTTGTTTAAGGCCATAAATTCATTTGTTAAGGCCACAAACAACATTAGCATTTAGTGGATGGAAACTCGGTAGAAGAGACTCTTATTAATAATTTGAAATTAGATAAATCTAGAGTCATATAGAATTTCAATGTAAGAATTTAGTC
This sequence comes from Cicer judaicum, assembly GCA_037974835.1. Classification (NCBI taxonomy): domain Eukaryota; kingdom Viridiplantae; phylum Streptophyta; class Magnoliopsida; order Fabales; family Fabaceae; genus Cicer; species Cicer judaicum. The sequence goes on from JBBPBS010000968.1 coordinate 11,227,197, forward strand.
TTGAGGCAAAATCCCAAATAAATGTTTTGATGTAGACCAATAATAAGTTAATTAAAGACTTTAATTATGATTTTAAATTATGTGTTAATTTAACATGTGTTTTGAGTGTAACAATTCAAGTTAAAGGTAAAAAGTAGCTTGTGTGCAAATTGAAGAAAAACTTGTAGGGCTCAAACAAGCACCAAGACAATGGTCAAGAAATTGGTTTCTTTCATGGAGAAATATGAGTATGATAAAACTACTTCTGACCTTATGGATTTGTCAAGATATTCTCTGATGGTGATTTTATTATTCTTTTGTTATATGTGGATGACATATTGATTCTTGGTCATAAAACTAAAAAAATTCAATCTCTAAAGAAAGAATGATAAGTTGTGGTTGTTTCAAAATAATTACATTGAAAATATGTTAGAGGTATTTAACATGAGCAATTGTAAACCTACTAGTACTCCATTTTCTAGTCATTTTAAATTGAATTTTGAGTCGTGTCCTAAATTGAGAAAGATAAAGAAGAGATGAAAATGTTTCTTATGCATCCGCAGTTGGTAGTTTGATGTATGTTATGGTATGCACATAACCAAATATTGTGTATGTTGTTGGAGTTGTTAGTCGATTTCTCTTTAATCCTAGTCAAGATCATTGGAAAGTAGTGAAGTTGATTCTTAGATACCTCAGAGACATTTACAGAGTGTGTCTATATTTTAGAGGTGGTCAACTTGTGTTAGATGGCTACACAAATCTAGATATGGCTAGTGACCTTGATTCTAGAAAGTCTACTTCGGTTTATACAGTGAGTTTGCATGGGAAGTTGTATCTTGGCAATTAAGATTACAAAAGTGTGTTACTTTATCAACCGATATTGTGTATATTGTAACAACTAGAGCTGTTAAAACAGGCTAGCCATCCCACATAGGGCCTATCTTAACGAGTTGGGGGTTTCTTCGGACCAGACAAAAAAGTCATGTTTTAATATGAGATGAACAAATACTTTCCGAGTTCGACCCTAGACGGGTTGCGACTAACCTGCATATTGTTTTATATTTATTTTTACTCATTATATTTTCAATTTGAATGTCCATTTAAAAAAAAAAATTATGGCTTACCCTTCATACACAAACTAAGTTTGAATTTTTTAATTAACACACACTCAATTCAAAATTTTCAAAACAACACATAAATTAAAATAAGTTCAAATTGTTCAAAAGTTATAGATATCATCTATTACATAACACAAATTTAAACCAAATTTAAATAAAGTGTTATATAGTCTTAACGTGACTCCAATATAAATATTTTTAGACTCCTTGAGCAATGTCACATTTTCCAAAGTGTTGGATGATTGTCCACATAAGAAAATCAAGAAATTAATTGTTAAAAATATATAAGCAACTAAAGATAATATTTTATTAAGACCAAACCCTATATTTTAGCAACTAAAGATAATATTCTACCCGGTATCCATATGGGCTAACCTAAATGGATAACGGGTTTATTCGAACCGGGCTAGAAAACCTTGAAAAAATCAGGATGAAATTATTAAGACCAAACCCTATATTTTAGTGGGCTGACCCATTCGGGCTAATCCATTTTGATTGCTCTAGCAGCAACTGAAGTATCTAAATAGCTTTTGTGGATGAAGAATCTCCTACAAGAGTTAGGCCTCAAACAAAATAAGTTTGTGTTATTATGCAACACTAGAGTGCGATGCATCTTAGCAAAAATTCAATTTTTTTTGCAAAGTCGAAACACATTGAGGTGTGATATCATTGGATATGAGATGCGCTGAAGATGAAATCATTCTCGATTGAGAAGATCCATATTGATGAAAATTATTTAGATATGATGACAAAAACTTTGTTTGGGTCAAATATGATATATTATAGAAAGAAGACATATATGATTGAACACTATCCTTCCTTTTAAGTCGTGAATAGGAAATTTGTTAGGTGGTCACTCCTATGTGGGGCAAACCAAGTAAAATTATTATTATAATTATAGAAAAGAAAACAAAAAGGGGGATAAGTTGATTTTTGGGGATTGACTGATAATAATGAGTAAAAGAGATTTGAAATCCCTAGTTGCAAAGAAAAAGTGTCGCAAGCGGTCTCTTCTTTGAAATAGAAGTTGCACTCGTGACATATAAAAGAAGAGAAAATATTAATTCTAGTGGTAATTGGTGTGTAATAAACTTGTTTCGTCTAATTTACAATTTCAATATATTATTGATACAACTGAATTTATTCTTTTAATATACATTGTGAGTAATTTTACTTATTAGTTTGAAATACTCACTTTTTTATAGAAAGTTGTTTATTATTTGTTTGATTTTCACCTATGGTGATAGTTATCTACTCTTGATGTTCTCTAGTGTTATTATAGTGAAATGTTTTATTAAATTAATTCTCATAGTTTATATTTTCTCACTCTATGAGAAAATTTTCATGTTAAAAATTGTGGTTTGTTTAATTTTCTATGATTTGTTATTTTTTTTAACAATATAATATCTAAAACTCAATTGATTTGACTTATACATTTAAATAGAAGAAGAAAAAAAATTTCAATTCTAATAATTAAGTACTTTAAAAAAACTTATAAAATAATAGAAGATATGTTATATAATAAAGACTTTTATAATCCTAAATTTTCGGTTTCGCCATGTGTTCTGTTTTAGGTCGCAAGGATACTCCTCTATGCGAATGTTCTTGCTTTTACATAAAAACATTATCCAACGCATACAGCACTTATCAATGTTAATTAATTTCATCATTAAACAAGAGATTTGAAGAAGAAGGCATTCCCTCTCTCTGTCTCCACAAAAATATATGTACATTGTAATTCACACCATTTGGGTTTCACCGCCTGCGGTACCACGTGCAAGTGGACCAACTTTGTCTCCACTACAATAACTAACACGTTTCAATCAAATCTAATTCAAATAAAAGAAAGAATTTTGTGCAGCGATACACTACACCATAACATAATCCATTCATTATGGTGTCAAGAACGTACTACTACAATTAATAATCGCAGCACGTACACGTTGGTGGGACATATATAGTACACACTCCATGTCAAAATAAAAATAAAATTATATCCTATAGAAATATAAATTATAAAAAAATTTATATAATATTAACCCGACTAAAAAAGTGTAATGAAGATATAAAACTTGTGTAAAATAATTTGTACAATAGCTATTTAATTTATATAACACAAAATCTAGGCATGACCCATATCTATCACAATCTCTGACTACCAATATTTCTTATTTGCACACGTCAAGACACATGAGAATGTGTAATGACACAATTAGAATTTAAAGGAAAAAAATGAAAAATATAAAATGGAGACCGATATTTCTACTTTTTTTCTCTCATTTCAACAATAATTTGCCAGGGATTCAACTTTGCACATGATCAACAACACATTTAACTCCTAATTATTATTTTGGTTAATTCAGATTCATGAGCACCATAGAGACGAGTCTTAATAGATCAAACCATTGTTGTCAAGACAATAGAGTTGGAGGTTCTTATAATGGAAATCGAGGTTCTCCAGCTTCATTTTGTTTAGTACGACTTGGCTTTTTGAAGAACAAAGTCATGAAGACCAATTTTCTTTTATTTATTTATTTTAGAAGACGTAAAATTCAAATTTATAGTATGAATAATAATAACATAATTGTTAATAATACAAAAATTTACTCAAATTATAAAAATAAAATAAAATAAAATAAAAATTACTAAAATTGAGTAGAATTATCGTTAATATTTTTTGAGTATGAGATGTTAACTATTTTTTGACATTTTTTTTTCTAATATATATTTCAGTTTTAATACGAATACTATTTATATCATTATTTTAAAAATATATATTTTAGAATTGTAATATCTATTCAACTTTGTATGAGAGTTAATATTCTTGAATTAATATAATTGTAATTTTTCTCATAAATTTTGATACATTGTGTCAATGTATTCTATTATTAATAATCATTTTAGAGTTTTTATCATTATTTATTATTATTATAATATGAATTTGAATTTGATGTTTTTTATAACTAAAATAAAAAATTGGACATTCATGACTTTGCTCTTTCAAATAGCGAAGTCGCACTAATATTTAAAATAAAAAATAAAAATATATTTTTGTTGTTTCAAAAAGTAAAGTTGTATTCCACTTAAAAATAAAACATAAAAAATACAACATTTTTAACTACTTTAAAGTGTGAGGTCGAGTTAGAGAGAATAAATGAATAGATCGCTATATTATTTTTAAAAGAGAATAGTAATTTAGGATAACAACTCGACTTGCAATTTTTGATGATATTAACTAATAGAGAGTTTAAATTTAAGTTCAGAACTAATTACAATAAGTAAATTTGAAACAACTAATTCACTAATTGGAGAATTTTAGATCTATTACAAATTTTATCAACGGTTTAATTTTTAATTGAGATTATATTTTTATTTGATTATAGAATTGATCAAACAAACGTAAATCAACTCTACGTAAATTTTATTTTATTTACTGCATTAAACATCACACTAATATGTATTATAGTTAACGATCAGATATCGAAAAACTACCATTAATTAATTTATAAATTGAATTATGTCAAATCAAATTATCAACTCTATTGACATTCAAATTAAACAATCAGAAAACAATAAAATCATGAAAATGAATAGAATCATCATCATGAAATCAACATTATAATGAAATCCTGAAAAAGGAGATTACTCATAGAATTTAGTTTTCCATCATAAATCCGACTAGGAAGGTTCTTCTTCTATTTTTCCAAATTAAGAAAACGTCATATTGTATCTAAGTATTTGAAAAGAGAAAAAAAATCAAACTCAATTTACTAAAAAAAACAAAATATATAATACTCGTCTTTGATTCTAAAAGTACTAGAACGAAAAACAAGTTGCTCAATAGTAAATATTATCAGTCAAAACTCAGAGTAATCAAGAGTTTTGATCAAGTAAAATTCTGATTTGGACTTTGACTCCAATATAAAAGTTATAACTCCGACTCTTAACTTTTCAAGTATGCATGCGTCAATCTGATATCTAGTGAGAGCAAATATTAATATACAAATAATTATATCAAAACTCAATTATGACCAAAAGTTGATAAATATTATAAAAAATTAATCTTACATTGAAAAATACTTTCAAAATATACCACTACAAAACTAAAAATATATGTCTAAATGCATTGATCAAATAGATTGATAAATTTTTTTCCAAAATAATTATTTAACAAAAAAAACCTGATACAATCGAATCAAATACATATATATCTCCAATGTAATATTTATAAAAGACTGCAATTGGCATGCATTGCTTATGTAAAAAGTATTTATACTACCAAACGATAAAAATGATATATTTTTCTATGATATGTCTTTAAAGTGCGATGATTTTGATAAATATATGATTGTCATAAAATACTATTACTTCTTATAAAAGATATAAATCAATAAAAATTAACATATTTAATCTATAATAATAGTAATAAATTATATTAATTTGTATTAATTTAAATACCTATTATAAAAAGAAACGGAACAAACAAAATTAATTTACTAACTCGAGCTCAATAAATGCACCAAAGTCCAACTAAATAGATGAAAGAGACTTCACTATAATACTACCTCCAAACTTAGAGTAAAAATCAAAATGTATCTGTTTCAAATTCAAACCAAATACGTATTTCTTTTGTTATATATAAGTCTTAAAAGTCAAAATGGATTAATTTCAAATTTGAATTAAATACATTTTTTATTTATATGTAAGTCTAGAGTGAGTTCAAAAGAGACAATAATTTGTAATAAATAAATAACCAAACACAAAGGATTTTGATCTTGACCACTTGCTTAGGAGACAGTGTGAAAAACAATGGATTTGAGTGAATTGAGAAAAGTGGTTGAAGAGGTGGAACTTGTGGATGGTCATGCTCACAACATAGTTTCTCTTCATTCAAACTTGCCTTTTATTCATGCCTTTTCTGAAGCACAAGGTGATGATGCTCTTGCTTCTTCACAACACTCTCTATCTTTTAAGGTAACTTCTTTTTCAACTTCTTAATTGCTCAAACTATTTTCTATATCCATTTTTTAAAATGTTACAAAACTTGACAGGCTATGGAAGAGAAGAAAGATACATATAAATGAACTATATCTCTAATAATCTATGCCCTTTTGCTGGAATAACTTTCTCTTTGGTTTCATTCTGTTTTTCTATTTTTTTTAATTGTTTTATCCTATGAATATGAAGGGACATATATTAATCTGTTAATATGTATAAAGAATAAAAAGTCAATGCCCCTGAACACTTCTGGTCTTTCTGGTTTGATTCATGTGGAATTTAGGATTTGTTTGGATTCACTTATTTGAACTTATGTATTCACATAAGTACTTGTGAGAGGGTTTTGTGAAAACCGCAGTTTATACGAAAATAGTTTGACTTTAAGGTATTATATGTGGTAGGAATAACTTGTAGTTATAACTTATACATAAAAATGCTAATGCTATAACATCTTAATCTTAAGCTGTTACATGTGAAATGAAGATGTGTGTCATCTTTGAAATTGAAACTTCACTAATCATCAGTTTATGGCACAATGCCACCTTTTATTTTTGTTTTGGAGAATTTCAAATATTTTCTGTATGGAATCTTATTATGACAGTCCTTTATTTAATGTTCAGAGAAATCTAAGGGATTTATCTGAGCTTTATGGATGTGAGTTATCTTTGCAAAGCGTCGAAGAACACCGAAGAGTGTCCGGATTGCAATTCGTGTGTTCAACATGTTTCAAAGCTGCAGGAATCTCTGCTATACTTATGGATGATGGTTTAGAATTGGACAAAAAGCATGATATAGAATGGCATAAGAGTTTTACTCCTTTTGTTGGTAGAATCTTAAGAATTGAAAGGGTTGCTGAAGAAATCCTTTATCAAGTGAGATTCTCTTAGATATTAATCACTTTTGATTTGTTTTATTGCATCTTTCTATTTGAAATTGAATTCATAATTATTTGATACTCCCTGAAGGATTTGCCTGATGGATCTTGCTGGACGCTGGATTCATTCACTAAAGCATTTGTCTCAAAGTTGAAATCATATCCTTCATATGTATTACTACTAGTACTAGTATTTTAATCTGCGCAACACGTGGCGAGAATATTTTTGTTTAGTTATATACATATTGCATTTCCGAATCAAAAATTTAGTGATTGTTATAATTTGATAGCATTGAAATAGTGTATATAACTATTAAGATGTTTGAATCATCTATGATGAATGATTTTGACACATATTCAAACCCGCACCCGCACAACAAAAGTTCTTAGCTTTACAAAAATATATTCAATAACTTAAGATAGGTTCCTTAGCATCACCTTTTACAGTTGCTGGTAAGATATATGGTTTGAAAAGCATAGTTGCATACCGCAGTGGCTTAGAAATCAATACAAATGTTACTGAAAATGATGCTGAGGAGGGTCTCAGACAAGTGTTACTTGGTGAGTTGAATATGCAAGTTAGTTTTGTAATGTTCTGTTTCATGGTATTCATACTTATCATTCTACATTTTCAGCTGGCAAGCCCATCCGTATCGCAAACAAAAATCTTATCGACTACATCTTCTTGCGAAGTTTGGAAGTTGCTCAATCCTATGACTTACCAATGCAGATACACACAGGGTAATCACATTCAAACACTTCTATTTTATCAATGTTTACCTATGAGTGTCATGTTTGGTGTTCATGAAAGTTGTAGTTTCTTTTCTTACTTAAATATTTTTAGAGATAGATGCCATGATTTTTTTGTTGCTTGTAACTCTAATTTTACCTAAATACTAAACTTTTCCTTTCTGTAATTAGCTTTGGAGACAAAGATTTGGATATGCGACTGTCGAATCCTCTTCATCTCCGTTCGGTTTTTGAGGACAAGAGATATTCGAATTCTCGGATTGTTCTTTTACATGCATCCTATCCATTCTCAAAGGAAGCATCATATCTAGCATCTGTGTACCCTCAGGCAAACATTTTATAACTCAGTGACTTATATTAGTAGATTTGAATATGGATAATTACATGTTCCCTGACATCTAACACAATCTTCTCATTCAGGTTTACCTTGATTTTGGGTTGGCAATTCCAAAGCTAAGTGTACATGGAATGATTTCATCACTTAAAGAGCTTTTAGAGCTGGCTCCAATAAATAAGGTGACAATATAAGCAATTCAAAGAATTATTAACGATTTTCAGATAAATTAATGTATCTTGCATCACAATCAAAAAAATATATATGTTCATATTTATCACTTATTCCAAATTACTTTCTTAACTTCTGGCCATGTCTCACAAGAGTGAACATTGCATTGCAGGTGATGTTTAGTACCGATGGCTACGCATTTCCCGAAACCTTCTACTTAGGTTGGTTAACATCCCTACCATCACACATAATATGAAGATTATACTTGAGTCTTTTGTTATGTAGGTGTGGAAGATTCACTTGTTAACATAATGAGTTCTGCTTTTCGCAGGTGCAAAGAAGTCTCGTGAAGTTGTTTTCTCCGTTCTGCGTGATTCATGCATCGATGGCGATCTCTCTATACCTGAGGCTGTGGAAGCTGCAAAAGACATCTTTGCAAGAAATGCAATCAGTTTTTATAAGATTAGTTTAGCTAGCAATGATGTTAGTTCACATAATAATTTTCCCTTAAAGTTGAAGGATGAATTAGAGATCGATGTTTCATTTGTTCGTATATTATGGGTTGATAATTCAGGACAGCACAGATGCCGCGTGAGTTCCCTCTAGCCGGGTTTTTTCTGTCACATCATTGATTCATTCATTTTGCAGGTTGTAAACAATTTAGAGATTTTTTTTATATTTATATTATGTTCTGAGGGTGCTGTCAAAATTTGTTTCAGGTTGTTCCTAGAAAGCGGTTCGATGATGTTGTTACGAAGAACGGAGTCGGTTTAGCATTTGTTTGTATGGTAATGACTTCTTTTCTGGATGGATCTCCAGAAGGGTCTGGTTTAGGTTCGGTCGGTGAATCAAGATTAATGCCTGATTTGTCTACTAGAAGGAGAATTCCTTGGTACGCAAGTTCTTCCTAACGACGATGTTCTGAGCTCAAAGAATTATTCACATTTGCAAGCTAACTTATCTGCACACGTATTCCATTCCCTACTTGTATAGCAATTGATTCTCAATATTCCTGACATAATGTTGTATAATGAAATTATCATATTAATATGTCGGCTTTTTTAGTCTGCAAAAATATCTTCTAGAGAAGATAGACTGAATTATACTGATGAAACTCTCTTCCATTATAGGAGCAAGCAAGATGAAATAGTTTTAGCTGATCTGAATCTTAAACCTGGTCAACCATGGGAATATTGCCCAAGAGAAGCCTTAAGAAGAGTTACCAAAATTCTGAAAGATGAATTTGACTTGGTATGTTGCAGAGTTTGTGTTATTTAGTATTTACAATGGTATTTAACTTAACCAGAAATGATATTTTGACGACAGCAAAAAGTTGTCCGACACTGTATAATACGGTTTTGTGTTTTTAACTTTTTATTGATTTTTTCTCTCCCTTCTAGTCAATTCAATAATTGTGTTGAATGTATTTTTATATGGTGTTAGATTTGTGATGTTCAAACAACGCTACTATTAACTTGTGGTCTACTTTCTAGGTAATGAATGCAGGATTTGAGAATGAGTTTTTTCTCTTGAAGAGCATAACAAGGTAATGGTATACAATATCATAGATCTTGTGTTTTGATTAGTGTAATTTATCATGCCAATTCATTATAAAAAAGAAAGAAAAAAAACCAACCATTCAGGGAAGGGAAAGAAGAATGGAAACCAATTGACACAAGTCCTTACTGCTCCTCATCAGCATTTGATGCTGTTTCTCCGATACTTCGTGAAGCTACTTCTGCTTTACATTCTTTGGGCATACCAGTAGAACAGGTAAAAAGGGGTTTTTAACTTGATCAATTATAAATGGTAGATATGATAATGGCTTTGTTTGATTTTCATTGGATTTAAATTTTGTAAAAAAAATTGGTTTCACATAAATAGGTGAGTGGATATGGTCCAAAATTAATTACTGTTAGTCTTTAAACCAGAAGGAGTGATCATTACCAAGACACTTGAGAAACATAATTAATATTCATATATCTTAAGGTAAGGATTGAAATGCCTTCAAAAACATGAATAATTTTAGGTTTTTATGCATAAACAAAGTCCCTCAAAGAATCATCCTTATTAGCTTATAAGAAAATGAAAGTGATTGAATATAAACACATTTGTTGGTGTCATACACTGACACATGTCGAAGATTAGACATGTCTTCAATCTGAAGTCTCGATGCTACATAGGCTTGAAACATTGCTTAAATAGGGTCTTTAATGGCCCTTTATAGGTATTCAAAAGTTTCCTTTTCCAATAGTTGTCTCATTTTCTGAGCTTAATCTCTTTATAAAATATTGCAGATACATGCAGAAGCTGGAAAAGGTCAATTTGAGCTAGTTTTGGGACATACAATTTGTACTAAAGCGGCAGACAACTTAGTTTACACACGTGAAACTATTAGGGCCATTGCTAGAAAACATGGCTTGCTTGCAACTTTTATTCCAAAGTAAGTGCCAATGGAGTCTAGCTTATAAAACTTGATTAGAATGGATGAACTTCTGTTTTCCCTTATCGCACAAAAGTAAACATTTTGAAGTATGAAGTGTATAACAATGTTTTGTTGTCATAATATTGAAGGTACGCATTAGATGATCTGGGTTCAGGATGTCATGTGCATCTAAGCTTGTGGCAGAATGGCCAAAATGTATTTATGGCATCTGATGGATCATCAAAGTATGGAATATCAACTTTAGGAAAAGAATTTATGGCTGGAGTTCTTTATCATCTTCCTTCAATTTTGCCATTTGTAGCACCACTTCCTATCAGGTTCCTGTTAATTATCTATAAGGGCTCATTCTTCTAAAAGCTTAAGCTGTTAGTTGGAGGCCTAAGATCTTTTGTTAAATTTTTCTATCTCTAAATGGCGTTATAGTAAAACATATACTATCTCCGATCTTAAATATAAGAAAAAATTGACTTTTTGCTTACTTTTAAGATTAGAGAGAGTATGTAATGTTTATGTATATGTATATTTTACTTTAGAGTTAAATTTGAGTAAAGTATTTGTGATACTGTTTGGGAGTGTATATGGAAACAACTTGTGATATATCCAAAAATTGTTTTCAATGTCCATAAATTTGACTAGATAACTTAATTATGAAAACAATGTTTAGTTTATATGAAAATAGTTTGACTTATTCCAAAACAAAAGTAGATTAAATTTATTTTTTCTTGTATTATAGAAATAGCTTATATGTAAGTACTTATATGCTTAGCTCTTATGCTATAAGTTGTTTAAAAGAAAAGGTTTATGCTATAAGCGTTTAATTATGCTATGTTTTCTTACATGACTAGTGAATTTAATTGCAGTTATGATCGGTTACAACCTCACACATGGAGTGGTGCATATAAATTCTGGGGAAATGAAAATAAAGAAGCTCCGTTGCGTGCTACATCGCCGCCAGGAACCTCCGGTGGGCTAGCAAGCAATTTTGAGCTTAAATCATTTGATGGTTCTGCAAACCCATACTTAGGATTAGCTGCTATAATTGCTGCCGGCATTGATGGTCTTCGTAGGCATCTTTCTCTTCCTGAACCTGTTGGTAAGATCATATAAACTATGCATCATGAATATATAGTGCTTGTTTTTATCAACAAATATGTCATATGATTTTCCAATGATAAGCCATTTCATATATATGAATGCGTGTCTTATTGTCACTAGTCCCTGAATGAATCGAAATTACAAATACATCGTCAAGTATTTTTTTTGTTCTTATAATTTTCTGCACATGTTTGAAAACAGATACAGATCCAAATCCAGAAAACCTTGAGAGATTGCCAACATCACTATCGGAGTCTTTGGAAGCTCTCGACAAGGCCGACTTCCTCGACGAATTTATTGGTGAAAAATTGTTGACTTCCATAAAAGCGATGCGAAAGGTATGTATTTGACTTACATGCTTTTTAATTTATAATTCCTAAAGATATGAAAAGCATTTCAACAATTGAATAGCATTTTGGACACTCTCAAGGGAATTGGATTGCCTATAGATGAAGACTAGATGATTTTTTATTATAATTGAGTTGTATTTTAAGCCAATTTAGTGAAGTCAAAATAGGAGTCATCTCATCTGATATGAATCCAACGATTAAAATCCCTTGATTAATTTTAATGCTTAATGTGACTTATTATGATGCTAGGCTGAAATTAAGCATTACTCGGAGAACAAGGATGCATACAAGCAACTCATACACCGTTATTGAGCTATAGTTGTCTTTTTCTCCTGTGCAAGATTGGTTTATCAGATTATTAATTTAGATTCTGGAGAGACTTTTACATTAGCCATTGTAAGGTGGAGTTTGTGGTTCTGGTTAAATAACGGATAGTTTTTATTTTTTAAATAAATAGTTTCTTTGTAGTAAAAAGTGTTCATCACAATCAATAATAAAATCAAAGATGTTTATGACTTTAGATTTGATTAAAGTTAATTCACTCAGTACTTGAATCTTAATTCTATAATTATGAGTTAATTATAGGAAAAATTATCATTTTTTTTTATGATAAAAACATTATACAATATTAGTGCATATGAATTAAATTCAAATAAATTAAGTTAAATATTTTTATTAATTTGACGAATGTAATTATATAAAAAAATATTTAATAATGTTAGTGCGTATAAATTAAATTCAAAATAAGTTAACTATTAAGGATATTTATGTCATGGGCCTATTGGTTTTATATATTTTTCATCCTCAGCTTTACTTTCCTCTGGCGGAAGTAGTAGTACTTTTTTTAAAAAAAATTGGGGAAGGAGGTAATTTTATTAATTAAAATTTAAATTCTAAGTCCTTCATATTTTTTTCCTAGAACTATATACGGAATATTAAATTATTGTTATCTAGCATAGGAATACTTGGAGTGGTAAAAAGTTGTATATGAGTGTATTTAAATGGTAAGCGTTTACTTTATAATCTCACCTGAAAAAAAAAATAATTCAAATCTCACATAGAATAGTTGTTAAATGAACAAAGTGACATTATTATTAATAATAATTTCTCCTCCTTCAATTTACAAGAATGCAGCAAAAAAACATGTCTTGACTTTTTATATTGTAAATTTGAGCACATTAGTAGGAGATAAATATAAAATATTTTTGTAAATATTTTATGAAATATAAGATTTTCCCACATTAAACTTGATCATCATCCTCTCTTAAATTTTCTATATAAAAAGTAATTTATAAATTTATATTATAAATTTATATTAATATATAAATTAATATTGGATATTAAGTTAGTCAACAAATTAAATATAACAAATATTATGTTTATATGGACTTTTCCTTTACGACACATCAATAGCCGTCGAAAACAAGTGGTAATCATCAAGAACCTCTAGATCATGGAGAAGTGAAGAAAGATAATATAATAGAACCAATCTCCTTTCGTGATAATGTTCTAGGCACACAAACTGATGTTGTTTGGACCAAAATAGATCTAATCGCAAAAAAACTTGTTCAAATGGAGCTAATCAATGACAACAGATTGCTACCTATGTTTCTTGTTGATCCTAAGATAATGGAGGAGATGAGTACCCATTAGAAGAATACATTGCAAGTGAAACTGTTAGGAAAAAATCTTAGATTTAATACTATAAAGTATAAATTGGAAAGCATTCAGAATCTAACAAGGGACTAGAAATAATGGATGTAGGAAGTGATTACTACATGACAATGTTAGTCGGTGCATGTGACAAATATAAAGTGATCAGCGGAGGTTCGTGGATGACTTTCGACCATTAGCTCACGATACATCGGTGGACTCCGGAGTTCAATGCTACGAGTACAACCATCGATAAAACAATGGCTTGGATAAGAACTCACAGCCTCAAATTTGTTTACTATGATGAAAGTTTTCTTTTGGCTCTTGAGACTATTATGGAGAAATCGGTGAATGTGGATACATATATTCTCAACATAGCAAGAGGAAAGTTTGCTAGAATTGCGTAAAAATATGGAAATGTGGGAATCAACTGTCAATGGTACAATATTCAATAAGATGGATTGCATATTATCTATGCAAAATATGGTTGCTACGGGCACATGACATAATTGTGTGAGCAAGGTTAATGCAAAAAAAATTATGCCAAAAACATATTGGTGATGACAATGAGAATAAAAACAATGCAACGTGGTGGTACAACGACGGTGGTGAAAAATGGTAGTGGCAAGCTACAACAACCAGATCCAAAATTTCTAGAAATAGATGTCGCTAGTGAAAAGGAAACAAGCAAAATTCTTGGAGGAAATCAAGATGATTTGCTACATGTGATTGAATTACAATACAACGTAAAACAAAAAAAATAGAATAAACCTTCTATTTTTGGTGGCAAGGGAAAGAGACAACAAAATAAAGTAAATAATAAGTTTGACTCTTTTCAAAAGGTGTATGATAATTTTAGAAAAGATACCAATAAAGAAGGAGAAAAATAAGTAAGTACCTTCCACATTCCAAAAACATGAAAGAAAAAATATCTAGATTGAAAAATGCTACAAATGGCAACATACATGCTTTGGAGGCTACAAAGGGAACCCACAAAAAATTGGAATCAATTGACACCCCTGTAAGGAAGGCTACATGGTTTCCCAAGTCAAAAATAGAGTGGAAAAAATTAATTCTCAACTAGTAGACCCAAATATAAATCTTACAAACCATCCAATTAGAAATATGGCAATGCATGGTCTGCTAACTTGTGATAATGGGCCTGTTGCAACACTGGAAATCAACAGACCAATCTTAGCTAATGGCTTAAAGCATAGTGTGAAGCCATAATGCATAACCAACTCAATTTAACACTAGTGCAATATGTGATATACCTCACACACAAGGAATGAATTAAGACATCGCAAATTTGAAGACGGAGTCCCATATGCGAATCCTTTAAGATAGTAGAATATATTTATCTTTAGTCTTTAATTTATTTTTGTAATCATTATTTTATCTTGGAATTGCAGGGGTGCTCAAGGAAAGAATTTCGGTAGAGCACTCAAAAATTATTGTAGGCGGTTTATAGTGGATATGGTTGCTCTCCAAGAAACTAGATGTAGTGGTGTTAAAGCCACTAATCCAATAAAAAGACTCCGTTTCCGCAAGAATTTGAAGATTGAGACTAATGGGTTCGCTGAAGGTACTTGGTTGACGTGGAACAAAGACGACATACATATTACTCTAGTTCAAGAAAATCAACATTTTCTCCATGTTAAAGTTAGATATGGGGATTTTCAAAATTAGTTGTTAACTATGGCGTATTCTAGTCCTAGAGAGATAGAGAGACATGAGACCTAACACGTGTTAAAAAGTTTAGCTGCTGTGTATTGGAGACTCAATTTTTCAGGCATTTCTAGAGTTTTGCCTCGTATCCAGTGTGACCATAATACTATTATTGTTATGCTTTAGGGGAGCCTTCTAGTCCAATCAACCGTCCTTTTAGATTTTAAGCGGCTTGAATAATGCATGATAATTTTAACCCTTGGGGTAAGAGAAAAGTGGATTTGTGGGGGAGATTTAGTTCCTTCGTTGGAATGTATGATTTCACTTATTAAAGAGTGGAACAAAGACATTTTTGGAAACATCTTTAAACACAAGAAGAAAATCATAGCTAGTTGAATGGTATTCAAAATAGCTTTTATTATGGGTATAGTAGATACCTTGATGCGCTTAAATCTGATCTCTAAGATGAGTTGTCTCAAACTCTTTATTATGAAGAGTGTCATTGTTTCAAAAGTCTAGAGGTAAGTGGATCACTGATGGTGATATGAACACAAAATATTATCACTCCAAGACTATTGTGGACAAAAGAAAGAATAAAATCATGATGCTTAGAGATGAGAATAGAGAGTGGGAGTTTAACGCTATGAAGTTAATGTATAAATAAAATAAATATTAATAGTAAAATATTTTATGTAAATATTTTAAAATTTTAAATAATTAAGAATAAAATAAAAATTTAAACATTTTAGTTTAAATTTTTAAATTTAAATATTTTAATATATACATAAAATAAATTTATTTTTAATGTTTAAAAATAAAATTAATTACAACAATAATAACATCAAAAATATTTTATCCAACTCAAAGTGTCACCAAAGTGTTATCTGATTAATTAGAGTGCTACATCATCAAAGGTGGCGAGAAATCAAAAATTTCCAATAATTAGTTAATAGGGGACAAGAAAACCACTTTTAGAAATGAGATGACTAAAAATTTATTTTAAACAAAATAGAAGATCAAAAGTGTATATAAACTAAAATATTAATATACGTTCATTTAATTTGTTTGATAAAATATAAATAATTTAAAATTTAAGAAAATTTATAGTTGATCTACTCAATAATTCTTTTTAATTTGACCGTTAAAGTTGTATAGTTATTTATAAGAAGCTGTTAATGAGAGTAAATTTATTTAGTGTTACTTTAAAATAACTTTCTTTCTTTATATATAAATATTCTAATTTTTTTTTATCTATATAATTCTAATTTGAGTATTTATTTTCTTTTTAACTTAAATTTCATATTTATTTTAAATAAAATAAAATGACCAAAAGTGTATTTAAACTAAAAATTTAATATACGTTCATATAAGTTTATTTGATAAAATACCAAATAATTTAAAATTTAACAAAACTTATAGTTGATCTCCTAAATAAAAACTTTGAATTTGATGGTTAAACATGTGTAGTTATTTATAAGAAATTGTAAATAGGAATAAGAGTTACTTTGAAATAACTTTCTTTATTATATATATATTCTATTTTTTTTTATCTATTTAACTTCTAATTTGAGTGTTTTATTTTCTTGTTATCTTAAATATTTCATATTTATTTTGGACAAAATAGAAAGATCAAAAGGGCATTTACGGCAAAAAAATTAATTTATATTCATTTAAATTTATTTGATAAAATATCAAATAATTTAACTAAATTTACAATTAATTTACTTAATAAAAACTTTTAGTTTGATAGTTAAATTTGTGTAGTTATTGATAAGAAGTTACTCTGAAATGATTTTTTTTATTATATATAAATTCTAATTATTTTTATCCATTTAACTTCTAATTTGAGTGTTTTATTTTTCTTTTATCTTAAATATTTCACAATCTTTGCTGAATGTGAACAATTATTAAAAATATTATAAATTTGGCTCTTGCAAACTAAAATATCTGGTTCCGTCACTGGTGGCACTGATAGAGGTGGTAATGGTCATATAGATTGTGATCAATGGTGGTGGTCGGAGGTGGATGGTTGATACATATTGTTATAATAGTGTTTATGTTTATTTATGTTGACATATTAATTTTAAAACAAAATAATAAAATCTATTTTTTTGATTTTGAGTTTTAAAAAAATATATGATTTTGAAATTAAAGAAAAAATCAACTTAGACCAATTTTATTTAAACATGTATTGATTTTACTTTCAAAACCAAACACAAAAAACTAGGGGTGAAAAAATAAATAGATTAGATGAATATGAATTTAAATTATAATGGATGAATCAAAATAATCCATTAATCCATTTACAAAAAATTCATTTCAATCCATTCATTATCAAATTTTAATGGATGGACATTTATTCAATCCACTTAAATTTTTTTTAATATTATAATACACTATATATCTAAAATAATAATAATAATAATAATAGATTTTATTTATTGTATCAAAAAACCAAATAATGGTTTTCTTATTCTTAAAATTATTTATTTATTATTTTAAAAACCTTTTTTTCTTAAATTTTAATAAAATCATTTTTTATATTATTTTTAAATAAAAAACTGTTTTTAAAATACTATAAATACTGAAAATTACTGTTTTTAAGTATTTTAAAAATTAAAAACATTTTTTTATATTATTTCTAAAAAAAATTTATTATTATTAAATAAATAATTATTTTATTACTTAATATTGAAATAATAGGGGTGTTGGCCAGAGACATTGCTTCGAGAGCTACTATATCATCATCGACTGACAGTCAGTTCTTCGCTAAAACTACTGTATTTAAACTAATAATTAATAAAATATTTATTTTTAACTTATTATTTTATAAAAATCATGAGAAAAATTAAATTCTATTTTTTATTTCAGCAAAAAAACTGTTTTCTTATTAAGAAAATATATATTTTTTAATAAAACTCTGTTTTATAATAAAAACATATTACTTAAATTCTATTTTTTAAATATAATAAAGATATTAGTAATAAAAATAATATTTTAAAATTATGATTTTTCTAAAAACAGTTTTTAAAATAATAAATAAAACTATATTTATAATTAATTAGTTTTAATAATTAAAAAACAATTTTTGAAATGATTTTCTATAAAAGTTTATTTTGAAATAAATAAAT